>JANKOD010000193.1:23168800-23183323 GCA_026284645.1 Erythroxylum acuminatum | reverse complement strand
ATTGTGGTCTACACACTGAAAGATCCATACCTAGATCTCTTCGTGAGATGCTAAAATCTTCTACCTGTCAGTCTTAGCCAACAATTCTTGCCATTACTCTTTCTGCTATACCTTATATGATGGTTAAGCCATACGAAGAAGAGTTTCCTTCTTTACATAGGAGTACAGATGACAACCAAGGTTATCTCTAGCCCTTATATTCGAGCCACAGGAATCACTTCACAAGAAACACTGGTCGTAAATCCTTCTGATGAAGTTCTTAACTGGCAGACATCAAATACCGTAACACATAACAAAGTTTTTCAAAGAATTGATTCCAAGCTATATGGAATCAGTCAACAGACTCATGCTACTCAACACAAAGTTGACGTCGTCTCTAAACAGATCCAACAGCTGTACAATTCATACAAAGCTCAGATCCAACAACTTGACGCTGATCTTCGACATTATGTTACTACACAATATTTTAGACCTGACTTCGACGTCCAAACTAGAGAACTTAGGAAGATAAAAGGAATTGTGCAACCGATGGAAGCTAATATGCAATCTGCAAAGTCTAAGACTTTATATGGCTCATCCTATTTAGTATTTCCAAATATACAACTAGTATACACTCCTCCTCTGTATCAGACATACCCAGAAGAAGATGACTATTCAAAGGTCTTCAAGTTCAACTATCCTTTGATTAGACAACATATCCATCCTCATGCAGGTCAAGCTAAAACTAAAATGCCAAAATAAAAGCCAAAGCCTGAACAAGTTCCTGAGTCATCACCTTGATATACTAAAGCTGAACTAGTTAACCAGTGGAGTAAACCATTACAGATTCATATACCTCCTACTTCTCCACCGAAGTCTCAACCTTCCACCTCTACTGGGAAGGATAAAACGCCTCTAATAGAGTTTATAATAACTCTTGCACCTACACTTGTTGCAGAAGACTCTAACCAATTAGATAATTCAGAAGCTTGTTTTGAAGCCTATGTCCCAACATCTAAAATCCCTGCAACAATTTCTAAGTCATCATCTGAATAGATCTCTGAATTGACTTCTGATTCCTCAGCCCAACTAGCTAATCTATTAGACTTAGCACAAGTTCTAATGACTATTCTTGAACCTACTGAAGATGAACCAGATATAAGTGAAGTAGAATCTACAGGTGCTGACCTATTAAGACCTATACAAACACCACAAGCAGTATCAGCTCAACCAGCTGCACAAACCAAGCCTACTTCAGGAACTTAGTTTACTTTTGAAGATCTTCCCCCGAAGAAATGAAGAGATTGCTTGCATGAATTTAGTGCATGGATAGATCTTCAAATGACTCGACCGAATAATCCTTTACAGGATATTTTGTCTGAGTTTACTTCTTGTTTCACTGGTATTTTGAGAGAATGGTGGCAAAGTATTGATGATTATCAAAGACTTCAGTATATCTAAGTCATTATAATCGGAGCTCTTCTTAGAACAATTCATTGGTGACTTTCAGCTTATAGATAAGTATATCCGTCAGGAGTATTATGCAATGAAATGTTGTTCTCTTGACAAACGTGATTTACATAAGCATTTTCAACATATGACTAAAAGCTACTATCTGTTCAATGGGTGGAATGATGTTAATCTTCGATATACTTTTATCTCATTCTTTCTAGATCAACTGCAACTGGAGGTACAATAGACCATTATTTCTTTACAAAGGGATATTGCTAATATATCTTTGGGAAAAATCTACCAGCTTGTTTTAGCCTCTCTTGATAAGCCGTGTGATCAATATGCCTTATTCATGAACATTGTTAAAGGTGGTCCACTTCTCAAACATGCTTGCAAGAAGCCTTATCTTCATATTAAGTGCAAAGATCAGAAGAACTGTGATTGTAGCAATAAGAAGAAATCTCATCACAATTATGTCTATCATCGACAAAAGTTCCACAGACAAATGGAAGGTTACAAGCCCTTCAGGAAAACTTATATGAGATAAGATGGAACGAAACGAAAGTTTGTTCGATTCTTCAAGAAGAAATCTCGTCATTCTCAGAAAGCTGCTTGTTGTTTTCTCTGTGGACAACCAGGACACTTTGCATGAACTTGTCCTCAAAAAAGCAAAAAAGATGTCAAATTATTGAATTACATGCAATAAACTTTGCTTATTTTGAAGATCATATTGAGCAACAATCCACTAAAGATGAAGACACTAAGTTTGTTTTTTCTGTTACGACCTCTAAAGATGAATCCTCTGAATTTTCTATCTCTTTAGGAGATGATTCTCTATACATGCTACAGTATATCTGTATGAAGTTAGATCGTACTCTAATCCAAAGACCATATGTTGGCCCCTGAATTTTTTTTCATTGAAGTTAAATATGATTTTATAAATTATGAGGTTTTGATGGATTAATTTTTTGAGTTATTTAATGTTGTCAAAGTTAGTGGGATTTATTGCATGGGTTAATGGAATTAAAGTGTTAAGGTTATAAGAATGTTCAAGGGTATTTTTGGCAAGACACTTAAGCATAAAAGACATAAGGCTTATAAGGAGGGGCAAAATGGACTTTGCACACTCATTAAGGGTAGAAATGGAAGAAGAAATGTTGTCTTGTTCTCTTAAGAAGGAAAAAATGTGATTTGAGGGAGAGAAAGAAGAGAAATACGAAAACAAAGAGAGGAGAAGAGAGTTTCGGTGGAGAAGAGAGCAAAGAAGAGAAAATAAGCTAGGTTTCGATTTTTCTTAGCCTTCAAGAGAGATTTTAAGGTGGTTTAAGAAGAGAAAAGGTAGAGGAAGAGAAGAGCTTTCATTAGAGCCAAGAAACTCTTTGATTGGTGAAGAATCAAGGTAGGATCATTTTGAATCTTTTGGATTTTTAAAAGGATTTTAGTTCATGGAGTTTAGAAAATGTATGGGTTTAAGTATTCTAGAATCAATTTTAGTGATTTTGCATTGTGGGATTTGCAATTGGATTTCTATTGAATGGTTTTGCCATTGTTGAAGGAAATCAAGAAAGGCAAGAGGATAAAAAAGAGAGGCATTTTAAGCAAGGAAATCAAGGTAGGTTACATTTTTATAATTAAGTAATAAGCCATTAATGTTTTTTTCAAGAAATAGAAATAAATGATTTCAACTACTTTTCAAATGTGCATTTATTGCTTTTTAAATGCTTTAAGAATGTGCTATATGTTTGTATATGAATTGTGTTATTGGTTTATAAAATGAATGATGGAAATGATTTCGAAAGAATATTGATTTTTGAAACGATATTATGGTTATGAAAACATGTTTCGAAAAAATGCGTCATTTTGGGCAACAAGTTTACAAATTTATGGAATACATGTTATATGGGTTTGTGGTGGTCCCCTAAGTTAAGTCAAGTGCACTTTGATGAAAAGCTTTTCCCGCTTGCCCGCTAGTGGCATAGAGCTCCTTCATGGACTCCCATAAGTTCACGTTTACATAACACCATTAGGTGGGATTGCGATAATACGTTCTGTCATGGCTACACAGGACCATTATGTGGAAATATGTAGTACGTTCTGTTTTAGATACACCCAAAACATTTTGATGTGTTTATGTGCTCATGATATATTGACAAGGTTGATGCATATATGATTTGCATTATGGTGATTTTGGTTGAGAGTTTGATAAATATGTGCTTATGATTCAATGTAAATTTTTACAATGGAAAAGAAAAATTCAATGGTTTTGCTTGTTACCGGTTATAAACTTGTTACCCACGAGCTTTTAAGCTCACCTCCATTTTTGTCCCATCTTCAGGTGAAGAGAATGGTATTGAGTGACCAAGAGTCAAGGCATCACTCCGATTATGCATATTTTGTATTTTAAAGTTAGTTCATATAAAACAAGGCTTTAGTCGCATTTCGAAAATTATTGGGTTTTGTATCTTTTGTATTTTGGATTTTGATACTAATGATGTAATGTGGCTTGGAATGTCATTAAAGCTTTGTAAACTTTTATTTTTGTTGTTAATGAAATATGAATTGTGTATAGATGATGTTGATTTGGAATTAGGTATATTTGAAGAAGTTATCAACTTGAGATGATATATATATATATATATATATATAAGTGAGATGTTATGGACAAGAAAAATAGGAATTATGGCTGATGAGAATAGGATGTAGGTGATGAATCAAATGAGTAGAGATTAGAGAGTTTAATGAAATAAAGATTGGTAGTTGAATTGATATGAATGATGTTGCATAAGAGGAAGTGAAGTAGGGACAAATTCTCAAGTCTTTCATAAGGGTAAAATTTGTGTACTGATTTCAGGGAAAAACTGTTTTGATCTAGGCTAAATTAGACAAGTTTTCTTCTGCAAAGTTATAGTTTATCTTTCTATCTTTCTAACGCTATAGTATGAAATTTTTGGACATCGGAGTTAAGAGATATGATCTTTATAAGTGAAGAGATATGATCTTTATAAGTGGTGATGCTGCATAGGATATATATACAAAACAGCTATAGTAAGGATGAGTCATTTGAGTTGAGATTCGGGAGTTTAATACAACCAAATTGGTAACTGAATGTTTAAGGAGTGATATCGCATTAGAAGAAGCGAATTTGGGAAGAGTATGAGTGAAAGTGATGTTAGAATGGATGTAGGAACCATTGGAGATGCTTTGGAGAGTGTAGTTAGTGATTTACAACTTTAGGTGATGTGAGGAAGACCCCGTAGAAATTTCTTCGTCTGATTCAACTTTGACTGAATCCCTTTGTCTGATTCATCTTTGACTTAATCGCTTCGTCTAATTCAGCTTTGACTGAATCCCTTCATTTGATTCAGCTTTGATGGAGTCCCTTCGTCTGAGACTGAATCCCTTCGTCTTAGACTGGATCACTTTATCTTATCCATCTACACTTTTGGAAATTTGAGATTTTGACCCTCTAGATGGGACAAATATCTCGTTAAGGCCTTCATGAAAGTTGTATATCTAGAATTCCTCTTCAAAATCTTCTAAATAAGACCTTAATCTGATATCTCTAGTGAAAGTGATGCCAATTTTCCCGAAACAGGTACAATGTGATTGAGGGCAAAAATCATGTTTGATTCTTTTGGCCATAACTTCTTCGTCCGACCTCCAAATGACTTCAGTTTTGAAGCAATAGTTTCATAACACATTCCGCTATCTCTCTATGGGAATTTATAGCTTTTGGTATTGATATGAAAAAGATTGATTGAATCAAAGTAAGGGTATGAGTTGAATAAATGAGTTTGCTCACGTCTTATGACTCCGAATGTTGGGCTCCGGAAGCGAGGTCAAACAATACTCATCTCTTACTGAAACATCAACTCTGATACCACTTATTGGTGATAAGGATCCCACTTACTTGGGATATCTACATCATAGGCCTAATGAGGGAACATACTCGTGGGCCTTGACACCACACTTCAACCCAAAATCTTAAGGCTTTAGGTTTATGTTCTTTCCACTTATATGCCCTTCACTAGTTCCATCTCTTCCCAATGTGGGATTCCCACTCACACTTGAAATCCCAACAAGGGTAATAGATTTATTGAAGTCAACAAATAAAATTATGCTAAATGTGATTCACGTTAAGCTTAATGTTTTGGAGCCTATACATTATATAGTTGTAACTCCTTGATATGACTAGGAAAAAGCTCTGTTTTGGTTGATGAGGTTTGTTATCCTTTATTGATTCTCAAATTTAGGGATTCTATGTTTAAGTTCAATAATGTGAATCCTTAGGTCTTATAAATGATGAGAAGAAATTTAGTGATGCTAAGTGAGACACAATCCATCATACTTCAGAACGTTACATGGCTTAGGACTAGTATTCAACTATTTAGACTGCTTAGCTCTCATATCTTTTATAACTAAGTCCAACATTATACTTTATAGGAGATAACTGCAATGGTGGTTTGTAATAAGTGTGCAGACTTGAAGTTTGAATAATTCAATCACTCCCTAAATTAAGACACAAAATTGTAAAATTATCGATTAAAAGGACATGAATAATCTCCACACTTATAAAAAAAGGTTAAGAATAGGAGAATGATCGATTGGACAAGGTCATGTATTAGCAAGAGACATACTATATGTGAAGCACTTAAAATTTGATGTATGTTGTGCTTTCCTCAAAAGGAGGACTTGAGGTTTATAACAACATAATCATTGATAGGATATCTACACCTACTCAGACTTAATCAAGAGTAGGAATTGGGACCTATCGATCAACTCGTAATATGTGACAGATATTCTAAAGTCTTTTGCTAACTATTTGATTTTATACATATGTTACCATTATTTTTATAGCATATTGCTTACAATTTGGACTATTTTAGAGCATTTGATACTAATAAATATGTTATTTCATATGTCATTTCTAACTATTCAAGGAAAGGGAAGAAAATTAATAGAAGAATTACACCAATTTGGAGATAACTTTAAAAGAAGTAAAGAAAGATCTTAGATCACAACATCTACAAGCCACCATGTTAGGTGATACTCTATTATGGTCACCTATATTTCTATCACCCTACATGCCCCCATGTTACCCTTTGGATCAAGAAACTCGAACTATATACATACTCATCTAGGTCTCCAATTGGAGCTAAAATTTCCAAAAAAACTTCCAAAAACATGCCAAAGGTAACCGACTAGTAACATGGACTCATGTTATGGTATTAAATAGGTCTTATTACTCATTAAAAATTAGGGTTTAAAATTAAAGGAAAAGAGAGAAGAAAAGAATAAAGAGCTTCTTGGGCAGGAGTTAGTTGAAAAGAATTAGAAAGTTATTTAGGAGACATTCTACATTGGTTATTAAATAAGAATGAATTAATTATAGAAGAAAGATAAGAAATCAACAAAATGAATGAAAGATTCAAGATTCAAGACTCTTGACAATAATTTCTTATTCTTATTTTGTTTTTTATTTTCATCTCTTGTTTAGTTATGAATTAATTGGGATATAGATTTAAGTAGACAGACGCTAGAATTTATATTCTGAATTAATGTTTGGCTTAATGAATTTGTAGTTTTCTTGATATCTTTCCACGTACTTATAATTGATTGAATTGAAGCAGAAAAAGTGAAATATTAAATTATTTAATTTATGCATTAAGATTTGAGAGATGAGATGTATGCTAAAATGAAAATGTGAATAAAGAGTGTTAAACATGAGTTAATTAAGAAAGAACTACAAGATCTTCTTAGATTAGGATAAAACATATCAAAAGAGCACACAAAATGAATTAATTCATTCTTAGGTTGTCTTAACTTGAAAAGGGCTTTTAATTTACTAATCTAGCTTATTAATATAATCATTAATCCTCATTAGTCTAACTAGAGAAGCTTATGAAGAGTTAGTATTGATAGTCCTTATAAGATTGAACCATATTCACTAGTACAAACTACAACTACATCATAGACTTGCAATAAAACACAACCAAAATTTTGGCATCATTTTTGGGGACTGTGTGTTGATATTAAATGATTTGTAAACCGATTATACTAGGCTTTTGTTTTCTTTTCTTTTAATTTATTATTGTTCACTAAGGTTGCTCTATTTTTTCTCTTTCACAATGCAATTCTTGTATGTGATAGTTTTTTTTACTTCTATGTTTGTATTGATATGTGCCTGATTGATTATACATTTACTATGTAATACTTAGTGATTAATGCTATAAAATGTTTAAGAAACTCATTTCGGTTCATATATGGTTTTAGGTGCAATTTGAAAGCTCAAAAGCTAAAATGAGTTAAAAGCATATTCTTTGAGCCATCCTCTCAATGTTCAAACTCATTTGTCTTTATGGAACGAGAGGGACACATATTAGGGTGAAGATGGGACAAGAAACTATAAGAAAATGACCATTTCAACATGATCTGTAAGATGCACGACCGTGTATCTTGACGATTGGAGACTTTTTGGTTTTCATAGTTATGTATCTATTTGCACGACTGTGCATCTTTGCGAATGAAGAAATTTTTTGCTTGTATAGTTGGATGCACGACTGTATTTATTTTTCTGTCCAAAATATTGTCCATTTTAGAGTTATCGGCATTAGACTTCTCTTGAAATCCAGGCAGACCTTGATTTTGCATTTGGTTACCACGTTGTTTGACGAAGAAAAATTTAGGTGATTCTTCTACCCATAATTATAAGTGTTAGAATATGTATTTTTTCCTCCTCCTAGACCAAATTGTGTTCCCATGTAGTTAAGTTGCTCTGTATCATTGTTTTGCATAAAAAAGCAATCGATGGTATCGTGGTTATCTTGTCCACATAATTCACATCTACGCTGAATTGCTTTAACTGGAGCAGATGAAGAGTTGTCTACCTAAATTGTCAATCTTAGCTTGCATTTCTATCATTGAATCAAAAGTCATTACTTCCTTCTGATCGTGGAAGGTCATTTGTTGTCTCCTTCTATCTGACATCCAAATACATCTATTGTTTTCCATCTCTTCTAGCAAATACTCCTCTTTCTCAATTATCTTTCTCATTAGCGATCCTCTAGACGCTGCATCGATGGTGCCCCTTATGGGTGGATTAACTTCATTATAGAAGGTTTGCAATAAGAATTCTCTAGGTAAGTTGTGATGAGGACATCGCCTTTACAAATCCTTGTAACACTCCCTCGCTTCATAGTGTGACTCCCCGTCATTCTAATGGAAATTTGTGAGCTCCTTTATTAATTTGGTTGTCTTTTTCAATGGGAAGTACTTATTTGAAAATGCTCACACCAGCTACTCCTATGACGTGATGTTCGTTGGGTTTAAGGAATGACACCAAGCTTTGGATCTATCCCTTAGGGTAAATAGAAATAGCGTCATCCTAACATCATCTTCTGGCACATTATTATATTAGAAGGTATCGCATATCTCTGAGAAGTTTACTAAATACGCATTAGGATTCTAATTTGCTAACTCATAGAATTGCACTTTGGTTTGTAACATATTTAGTAATGCTGGTTTCATTTTGAATGAGGTTGGCACTAGTGGTCGAGTGATGCCTTCTTATATGGCTTTGATACTATTATTGTATATTTGGTACTTGAAATGTTTCAAGGGTGTTTCTAGGTTATAATTGCTTGCATGGAGTTAAAGGAGAAGAAACTGGATGAAAACGTGACTGAACTAGGAATAACTGCAATTTGGAAGAAATGCATGGCTATACACTTTTGCACGCCCAACATTTTCGCAATATCTAATGTACTCCAATTATGCAAGTTTATGTTCACAGGAATGCATAACCTAAAAACCTAAATTTTCATATAAATTGGACTTTTTGGAGACAATTGGGAAGTGACACTTTGGGAGGCGATTTCCAGACGTAGAGAATGTCTAGAAGAGACGATTTTGCTCTAGAAAAGCAGTAAACACAAAGATTTCATCAAATGATCCATTAGAATATAGAATAAAGCCTCTACATCGCAAAAACATTTGACCAAAGATAATCAGGGAGATTTAGAGTTATGAACCCATTGTTTTCAATTTGTTTTTCTTTCAGTTTACGTTTGATTTTTAGTTTAATCATGTGTAACTAAACATCCAGTTATTATTTAGGTTAGATGAACCTTATGTTAATTCTTTGATGTGATTTGATTCTTTTATTAAAGCAATTGGTTATTCGATATATTGTGATATGATTACGTATTTTATTTATGTCTAATAACCCAAGAATATGAGATCATAATCTGATTTTATACGTAGAGATTGACAAATTCTAGTGTCAATAGATTTATTATAATTGGAAAGAGTTAATTGCAACCCTAGAGATAAGATGACATAAATCTTCAGGATTAGGGTCAAACCTAACAGAAGGACTCATAAAGTGATAACGCAATCTTATAAGTTTTAACCTAAATAATTCGGTTAGAGACCTTAGGATTAGTTGTTAGTAAACTCAAGGTCAGTTATTAGCATACCATAGGAGTCTCCACAGTCTAATACATCAACAAAACCATTGCACGATAAAAGATCAATTTGCTAAGGGTTTAAGGGGATTTGAACCTAGATACTAATTTTTGATAACGATAGTTTTATAAATGAATTCCATTGTCATTGCATTTATTATCGTTTCATATTTCTTTAACTGTTTTAGTTTTATTTTCCTTTTATTAAAAATCTAAAATCAATCCATAGGCTAAATAATAGGTGCAAGATAATTAGTCTTCATGTGATTGACTCGTACTTATTGGTACTAGCTAAAGCTATGTCGTGCACTTATAGTTTATTACAATATTGACTATCATAAAATAAGCCAATCATATTCCTAGGTAAGTTACATTTCTATTGGGGTTGGAAAGTTTGTTTTTACTCATATCTTTCCTTTTAGTGCAGTAGAGATATGTAGATTGAAAACAATTCTTGTGCATTTTGTATATTGAATGTAAAGTCTATACTAATGTGTGATTTACTTCAGACTTTAGGTCAGATATTAGCATACCATAGGAGTCTCCACAGTCCAATACATCAACAAAACAATTGCAAGTTAAAAGATCAATTTGTTAAGAGTTTAAAGGGATTCAAACCTAGATACTAATTTATGATAAGGATAATTTTATAAGTGAATTCCATTGTCATTGCATTTATTATCATTTTGTATTTCTTTAATTGCTTTAGTTTTTATTTTCTTTTTATTAAAAATCTAAAATCAATCCAAAGGCTAGATAATTGGTGCAAGATAATTAATAGTATTTATAGTCTTCTTGTGATTGACTAGTACTTGCTAGTACTAGCTAAAGCTATGTCGTGCATTTGTAGTTTATTACAATGTTGACTATCACGAAATAGGCCAATCATATTCCCAGGTAAGTTAAATTCCTATTGGGTTGGAAAGTTTGTTGTAACTCATATCTTTCCTTTTAGTGCAGTAGAGATACAGAGTTTGAAAACAAAAAAAAGCATTCAAAATGAATGGTCATCACCTGAAGTCATATTATAAAGGTTCCCAAATAGAGAATATGGAAGAGTTGATGCTTGAAGATGCAAATGGCATCACTTGATGAGGGTAACAGGGAGTCGAGCCAATGACATTAATTAAAGGATATTTGACTATATTTTACCACCCTTATTTAATGTATTTAGCTTGATAGCTTATGCTTTTTTCTTATATTTGATACTTAATCTGCTCCAAGTGTTTTTACACATGATGATTGCTTTTATGGACTTAAAGGAAAAGATTTCAGGCAAAAACATGGTGTAAAATAGAAAATCAGCAATCTGGAAGGAGTGCATGATCATGCACTTTTACACCCCCGTGCACTTTCACGATTTCAATAGTTTTTGGACTTACACGGTCTAGTACACGGAACCATATAAAAAAGACGTTTTTGACAGTTAATAAAAGGAGGAGACTTTGGAAGGAAATTTCCAGGCGTAGAGAACATCCAGAAGGGACGATTTTGGTCCAGAGAAGCGGATACACGAAGAAATCATCGAGAGATCCATCGGAATACAAGATCATCCCCTTACATCGAAAGAACCTTCAATTTAAGAAAATCAGAGAGATTTAGAATTATGATTCCATTATTTTTTATTTTTTTCACTGCATGTTTGATTTTGTATTCGATTATATATAACTAAACGTCCATTTAGTATTTAGGTTAGATGAACCTTATGTTAATACTTTGACATTATTTGATTCCTTTATTAATGTGATTGGTTGTTTGATATATTGTGATATGATTACACACTTTATTTATGTTCTCATAACTCGAGATATTATATCATAATTTGATTTCATACTTAGAGATTGAAAAATCCTAGTGTGAATAGATCTCTCATAATTAGAAGGAGTTAATTGCAACATAGAGAGAGGATGACATAAATCTTTCGGATTAGAGTCAAACCTAATAGAGGGGCTCATTGTTAGCCCAATCCTATAAGTTTTAACCTAAGTAATTGGGTTAGAGACCTTAGGATTAGTTGTTAGGAGACTCAAGGTCAATTATTAGGAAACCATATAAGTTTCTGCAGTTCAATACATGAACAAAACAAATGCATGATAAAAGATCAATCTGTTAATGGTTTAAGGGGATTCAAAACTAGATACTCATTTCTGATAATGATAGCTTTCTAAGTGAATTTCACTATCTCTATGTTCATTGTTGTTTCCTATTTTATTTTATTTGTTTTAGTTTTAGTTTCTTTTCATTAAAAATATAAAATCAATCCTAAGGCTAGATAATAGGTGAAGGGTAAGTACTAGTATTCATAGTCTTCATGAGATCGAAACGTACTTACTGATACTAGCTACAGTTACATTGTGCACTTACTTTTTATTATAATAATTAAACAACCCACTAAATAGGTCAATCAAGTTTTTGGCGTCATTATCGGGGACTTTGATATTATGAGAGCTTGAATGTTATTACTCTAGTCATTCTCATTTTATTTTTTATCTTTATATTTATTTTATTTTATTTTATTTTATTTTATTTTATATTATTTTATCTTATCTTTTTTTTTTAATTTTTGGCTAGTTCATTTAATTGTCTTTTGAATTTCTCTACACTTATAGTGTGTGGTGGTTTATTTTAGGAATTGATATTTAACTTCATATCCATAACTCATAGTGGATGGATAGAGCGGACAATATTATTATGGGAGCTAGGATGTGTATTTACAATATGAAACATCACTGTATAGGAAGGAGCAATTTCCTCACATGTTTTCAAAAGCTCAACTGATGTATATATGGAAGCAACCTCACATGTACAACTGTATCTCAAGGCCCATCATACAAGAATACTTATAATTCAGAGTGGAGCAACCCTTAGGTATATGGATGGAATGACTATGCTCCAACTGAATATGTACAACTAGAACAACGATACGAAAGTATTACAGATAATTAATGGAATGCCTTATTGAGAGAGTAACTAGTCAACATGAATTTGTAAGAGACTTCCTTTACTTGCATATGATGAGTATAATTTGAGCTTCCAACTGCCTCAAAGTGAAGAAGAGTCAACATTCAATTTCATAAATGAAGATGCATTTCAAGAAGGTGAGGAGGTAACCACTGCTCTGAATAATATGATCACTGATTATATTCAAGATTCAAACATGAGGCATCAGGAAACACAGGCTCGTATGCAAAACATGGTGAATCAAATCGATCAGCTGATGGATATATTATCTGATGAGATGTGAGGGAGTTTATGTAACATCCCGGTTCCAGCGGGAAGGGTAAAATGGGAATTTTGAGTGAATCAGTGAGGGGTTAGAAATGCTATTGCATATTCATACATTATGTGACATATTTGTATGGTGAAAAATGACATTGTTGCACATGAAATTATTGTACATGCATACATTAACATTCCCGGTCTATTTGGTTATAACTATAATTGGTTGAGAATTTCGAGAATTATGGGTTATTGATCTTGAAAAATTATTTGGAGAATGTCAATAATAATTTTTCAATTTTGGAGAATTTTAGGGAATTTTCTGAAATTTTTCGGGGTAAACACCCGGACTAGGAAAAATGCCGAGTGGCAGACCAATTGGTCAAGGGTAGTAGAATTCTTTATCAATGGTATTAAATTATAGGGACATATGGCTATAGGGATTATTGGACAAGTGTTAATTGTTGGAATTTGTGTTCAAAATGATTAATTAGGAAGGAAGCAATTGAAGCTTGACACATGGCATGCTTATAGCCATGTAATTAATTAAGTGACCTAAGTATTTATTCATGAAGCTTCCTCCTTTCTCACCCACGACACTCATTTGTTATAAGCTCTTGGAGTTGTGTTCTTGGTGAATTCTTCTTCTCTTTTCGTGGATCACCTTCTTTCTTCTTGGTTTGAGATCACTTGAAGTCTAGCCATCATTTTCTTCTTGTTTCCTTATCATCTTGTATATTCCTCTTGCTCTCCATACAAACCTACTTCTACCACCCTTAGAAGATGATGGTCGATGGTGAAGATTGAAAATTAGGTCTTGGTGCTTTCTTGAAGAAATTGAAGATTTAGTAGTTTAATCAAGTAAGTTTCATGTTTTATGTAATGAATATTGCATAATTGAGGTTAGAATTGATGATTGGATCATGTTTGTTTAAGGCTCATGTATGTGTTTTGGTTGATGCTTATAAGTGTTTATATTGTGTTTTGAGTGTGTATGTAGAGCCTAGTTCATGGAAATATATAGAAAGAGTTAGAATTGTGAATGATGGAGTGAAAATGGGATTGGATGAGTATACATATAGGTATACCCTGTTTTTGATTGTGTTATGTCTTTGATTGTGTTAAATGATGGATCATGACATGTGTGTGATTGATAACTTGAATTGAATTGAGTATTGATTGATGAAAGAAGAAATGGAAGTGTTGATCTAGTGAGAAGCTGGAATAGATGAGATACATGTGAGGATTGAATGTTATGTTTGAGTATGTGTGAAAATCTGGAAATATTGTCATAGCTTGATTATTGAGTGAGTTCCAATTGTATGGTTTTACTTGCTTGTGTGGTTGTCTAAACAAATTGAGGTTTGATGTCAATAAAACTAGAGGTAATGGACTACAATGCTTATGA
>JANKOD010000193.1:23116935-23129014 GCA_026284645.1 Erythroxylum acuminatum | reverse complement strand
TCAATATCTCATATTGATCCTTATTTATTAAATATCTCATATTTAATCATAAAGTTTCTCAAACTTTATAATCAAGTTCAACTTGATTAAATTAACTTTGCTTTCTCCAATCCATTCTATATATGTGACCTATTAGGTTCCCAAATATGTTGGCAATGAATATAAATTATAATTATAATTATAATTTATAGTTATAATTAGATAAATTAAAACTTCTTTTAATGTATCTTTAATTCTCCAATTAAACAATTTATAATTATAGATCAAGATTGGCGTCTAGCAATGCATCATGACCACCCAAATATTTAGAAATGTCAAAGTGGTTTTGACTAACCTTTTCGTGCATGATTTTTTTTGTATAATTCAATTCTTTAATCAAACAATGTTCCAATTAGACATAGAGTATGGAATTAATGTCTACTCTATTTTGAATACAATTATATTAGTTTTCTGCCATTAGTTATTGATTCAATTAATGACATTTGTAAATTGTTTACAAAATATCATTCCACCTTAGCTAAGGATTTCCCGAATCAATATTAATCGAGAACAACGAAACGTTCTCCCTAATTACTTTAGGGTGATAAACCCTATCTTGATCATTCAACTATCTCCATATAGTTCATGTTATATCCAATGACTACCGTTTAAACGACCTTTGATAAAATAGATCACGAGTAGTATCAAAACATAGCAATTCCAATACAAGATAACTTTGATGACCTCAAGTCAAATGATCATTTATACAGTCATCACAATGAGAATTCCATAGACATACGAGCAATGTTCCAAATGGATTTCTCATATCGGGTCTGTTCAGTGAACTTGTTCTCTAGCAAGCACGCACACATTTGTTTAAGTATCTCTATACTTTAGCCTATGAGATCGACTACTTACTTCATAAGGAAAAACAAAACGTGTGCTAGTCTTTTTCTGTTCTATTAATGTCCAATCTTAATGGAACAATGACTAGGAACATTTTAGGAATAATATATAAATGCAATATGAACCTCATAATTATAATTTCATTTGTAATGTACAATTATTCCATAGACTTTATCATATACATCTAAACATGTACAAGTTAATTTGTCACTAAACTACAACCAAAGCGATTGGCTGTAGGGCATAAACCAACAAATCATTATAATGTTTTTAAACCTCTATTTGAAAATGATAATAGTAGATTAACAATAAGTTCTCTTAACCCCAATTTTCTCTTAGATTATATCTAATTAAAACAAGCTCTTTAATTAGGTCAAGCTATCAGGCAACCTAGAATAAGCTCTCTAGATTTAGTGTGATAACCACATTATCTAATAGAAAAACAAGTTAATCTAGGCAATAAGCACATAATCTTGTGTTATTTAACATATGCTATGTTATCTCTAATGGTGTTTGACCATTAGTTTACGATAAGTGAATAAGATTTACAATGATTACCTATTGCAATCTAGATTATGGTAATAGGTTCAATCATAAATGATCTATTTAAAGTGTTTAAATCGTTTATACATAAACAAAGTCTTCCTTTAAAGTACCTTATAGTTCCCATATCTTTAATAAGGCAAGATGTCCTTGTGTTATTGGAAAGATATAAAGGGATGGTCAATGCATGATATAATTGAGCTCTCTCACATGTTAGAAGGGCTCAACTCATTATATTTGTGTCAAGCAACTTGCATACAACCTGGAGTTCCCATTTACTTCTTCATAGGAGATTGAAAAATGTATCAAAAACTTGATTTTGTCTAGAAGAAGTGACAACTTTAGAGGGGCTAATATTAAATAGGAGAAACTTTGTAGGGGAAAAAACAAGGGGCTCAATTTCATTTAAATGGAAACCTTCCAAAACTTGCAAACATCCAAAAAGATTTGGAGACGCTTCAAAAATAAAGAATCTATATGGTGTAAGTAGATGAATTAATTCTATCCCCAAAATGCGAGCTTATGGCAATTACTTGAAAAGAATGAATACTTCTGGCCTTTTACACAATTACTAAAAATGAGGAAAGTGGTTTATCCCTTTATTAAAATCAAGGTGGGGAAGGGGGAAAATATTTGGCTTTGGTATGTCAACTGGACCTCCTTGAGTCTATTAATTCTCATAGAGGATATTTCAAATCTCATCAACAGAATCTGATAAGCGTAAATTGTATCGTGTTTTGGGGCATAGTTTGACATGTGTTTAACCGTTAATTCGATCATTTAGTACGTGTTTAGGTTAGAATTGTGTCAGTTTGTTAATTATTTGTGTTTTAAGTTTTTTATGGTTTAGTACAAGCGTTTGAGCTTAAATAATATATTTTTGAGGTACCTTGATGTGTTTGCTAGTTTTTTAGGGTCAATATCGAAGAACGGAGGAGTTTTGGAAGGCATTTGGGCTGAAACATTTGCCCATCAGGCCACGATAGTGATAAAAGGCTCAAATGTGGGCCACAGTTGTGGCCTGCATCGGGTAGACGTGTAGTCGCTTACGAACTTCATATTTCGAGGGACTTTTTAAACCTTTTAGACCATAGAAAGACCTTATGGTTACCTAAAATATAAAAGACTTTTTTAAGAACATTAAGAGGAGCGCAAAGGAGCTTTTTGCATCAGCCATACTTGAAACCCTAAAGAAAGAATACCAAGAGAGAGAAAAAGAAGAAAAAGGAAGAGTAAGACAAAGTTGACTCGATGTGCTTCCCGGATCAGGAAGTTTCTCGATGTTGCTGCCTTCCATCCTCTATTCTAAGTCATTATTTCCTTTTCGTTTCGATTTTATTTATGTATAGAATTGAGATGGATAGTATGATGATAGGATTTGGAATATTGATGTTGTTCTAAACTCTCATTCAGTATTTTATTTTGATTTAATGATAATTTAGTCAATTGTGCTTGTTGGATGAATGTTGTGTTTTGATTGCATTTTTGCATAATTCGGTAATAAACTTAGAGGGTGAATTGAATGAAAAATGATTAAATCGGATTAACGAGAGTTAGATGATTTAATATAAACTATGTCAAACCATATTGGTAATTATGCAGAGAAATATCTCGTGTGATGTTCAGATAGTTTATTAGAGTGCTTTAGATCTAATTAGGGTTTTGGATAATTTGTGAATTGAGAGATTGCAAATTTCATAATCCAATTAGGGTTTATAATTTAGGGTTTAATGGTTATAACTCGAGAGAGAGTAATTAGCCTTAGGATAGTCTAGAACTGACACTCCATTGACACATAATTGGCTAGGTTAGCGTTAATGATAAGTAAAAGTCCCTTTCTCATAAATTGATAAATTCCTTAGGTTGATTTCTATTCTGATTGCATATTGCTCACTTGTTAATACATTTACGTTTAATTTCTGATTTGATTGGTTGAACTCAATTCTCGTAATTAATTTCTGTTGCATCTTTTATTTTCAGTTTTATATCTTTTTAGCCTTATATTTTTAGGATTAGATTAGTCTCCCTCCTTGTGAGATCGACCTTTCTTAGACTACACCTGTGACCTGTACGCTTACGGTATTTGAGGTCTAAATATTAAGACTTGCTCGAACAAATCGATTGACGAAATCAAAGATCACAATTTTTTTGGTGCCGTTGCTAGGGAGGTGTGGAATTAGTTTAATTATTGTAGTCTAAGGCATTTCACTATCTTTTTTTATTGTGGTACCCAATCAAAAGAATGAAAAAAAATGTAGGAAGTTTGGGGAAAAGTTGAAAACACATTGATTTGGACATCACAAGGCAGTGATGAAGAATCCAAAAAATTAGAAATCAAGAAGAGATAAAAGAACGATAATAAAGGATATATATTATAGGAGGAAAGGAATCTTGCAGATTTCAGTTAGTCCCAATTTAGTTAGGGAAATCATCATCCTTATATGAACACGTACACTTCGTAGTGGCAGAACCACCCAGATTTCTATTGATCTAACAATGTAAGTACTCACATAGGACATTAAGACCTATTGGAATTTCAGCAAGATGAGTCCAGTTCATGGGATTCCAAATTGGAAAAAATCATGGATAAGATAATAGACATGGAAGAGACCCAAAAGAGGCTGAAAGAGCAATTTGATTAAGTAACGAAAAATCATGCCTCTTCTATTCACAACCTGGAGATTTAAGTGAGACAGCTTTCTCGTGAATTTTGTAAGAGAAGTGTGGAAGACTCTTTGAGCAATATGGAATTACATCAATGAGAGCAATATGAGGCTATCATACTTAGAAATGGGGTAGAGCAAGAAAAACTAGTGGGAAATCAAGCTGAGCCCCATCTTATAGAAGACCAAGAGATGAAGAAAGAGGATGCAGAAAAGATTGTCAATCCTCCCTATTATTCCTTAGATCTTTGTATATCATGCTTGAACATAAAAAAAATTGAGTAGATGTCCATGAAGAGAACCTCATCATTCAGATTAATGATGACCAAGTGACATTTAACATAAATGATGTGTTAAAGAATCCGTAGGAGGGTGACTCATTCAGAAAAATTGATGTGCTCCAATATTTAAGGGAACGAGAGGATGAAGAACAGTTGACAACAGATATCAAGTTTGAAGAAGCTATGGAAGTCTCTGTTTAAGAAGCTAAAGAAGAAGAGGAGATGAGGGCGAATGTGGAAGAACCAAGAAGAGAATAAATCACCCTCTTACTGGGCAAACTACTAGATTCGATGGAAGATTCAGGGAGTTTTGTTATTCCCTGTTTTGTTAATAGTTCGCTCGAAAAAAGGACATTACTGAGATTAATTGGTTCTTATAAATCAAGCGATGAACATATCTACGTTACTACCACTTTTTAAAGTAACTATAGCTAATTTAGCTATTTTAACTTCAAATTTAGTCCAAAAGCTATAGTATAGAATAGTCTTTCCATTTCAACCCTTGAAAGGACATCATTCCTAGGTAATAAAGCATACTAGGTAAAAGTTGCACCTATCAAAGAATTTGGAAACAACCTAAGCTTGATATTGTTGAAAATTTCATAACTAGCCAATTCATGAATTTGAATAATGAATCTAGAAATGTGCTTGAAAGTTGACTGACCATCTTCACCAAAAAACTAGGTAAACTTAAGAATTATGCAACAGTGGAGATAAGGATTCTCATGGTCAATCTACTTTGGATAAGGCTTATAGAATTCTAGATGATAAATCTACCTCAAGCTAGGCCCATATAGTTCTTGAATAGCTCCGATATCAACTCAATGCCTCATCTGTGGACGAGCAATAATATGAACATGATTACAGTTTACAATTAAAAAGTTACCTCCTAAGCTGTAATTTGGCTCATTAGTTTCAACTTCAAAACAAATTCCTTGTCTTCTAAAAGCTTAAGGCTTAACAGTTTATCGACCTTTTCCAAAATTAGTGCATAAAGGCACAATGGGAATATCCTCTCTTTTATGAAGAGGGACATATCTTTATTCCATAAAGGAAGAAATTGAAGGACAAACACACTCATTAATGTCCATCGCATTTAGTGCAAGCCCCCTAAGCCCTTCAAAAATCTATCTTGCTAAAGAAGGATAATTCTACCTAGCGACCTATACCAAATCGATAGAAAGCTTTTTCATGTTCTTTTTTAACATATTGATTAAGTCTGTTGTAGAAGCTGAATTGGACTTCAACTCTAAAATATCATTTGCATAAGCCATATTATTTATTTTTAATGGCTACGACAATTTCAAATTCTCACCAACTAGAGATGTAGTTAAAGATGATGTTGCCTTCTCCAGATTTTCAATTATTTGAGATACAAATTCTTCATTCCCAATTGCATATGGGCTTCTTCCTCCAGGGCTCAAGGCACAACAACTTCTTTTCTATTCTTCATAAGTGGCATCATTATCTCACTAGGTGTGCTAAAATTCTAGGTTGGTCATAAAAAGTGATTAACAATTTTAGCACACCTAGTGGTCACAAAAATGTGCCTAACTTCTAAATAACGATATAATTAGGCTTTAGAAAATTTAGATCATAGAATTCTAAGTTACCTAGTTGCTAAATTCTAAAGAGTACAGGGGTTTAAATTTTAATTTAAAGGAATAATTTTATTTAAGTAAAGGATGAGTACAAAGTGCAAAGAAAGATCAAATCATGATAGGGATTAAGTTTAAATAGTGTGATTATGTCTGGGTCTGTTTCTGTTGTGATGTTAATGTATTTATATAACCACCTCAAACAATTCTCATATAACAATTCAACCTCTACTTATCCTCCAATCATAGCCACAACCTAATTAATTGCCTACCAATACATAATTGTTTTTAAAGAATATGTTAATCATGCTTTAACCGTCTTGACACTTAAATCCTAGACTTCTTTACTAATTCTCATATTTAAGAGTTCCTTATACAATCTAGTTGACTTGAAAATCTTTACTCAATTGGTTATTTTCATCTTTAGGCCAAATGGGTTGAATTTCACTTAAGTTGTCAATAATATTTAACTGCAAATTTTAAATAAAATATTTAAAAGAGATTATGGATATTTAAATATGAACTTGAGAGTGGTTTTAAACATTTAATTAAAAATCGTTATTAAGGACTTGGAGAGGTTTTCAAGTATTTACCTATGTACATAGTGATTTTTAAGTATTAATTAACGTTTGAGATTAGGGACTTAGAGAGGTTTCCAAGAATTTAGCTTAAGATTTAGGTTCGAAAGTTAAAGATGATTCTAGGTATTTTAGTTAAACAAGAAAGCCATATAGTGGTTTTTAAGGTTCTGCCTAAAGTTAAAAGAGACTTAAAGGGATATTTAAGTATTTAAACTAAGTGAGAAAGTCTTAAAGTGGTTTATAGAGTAAAAAGAGACCTATAAGGGCTATCTAGAGATTTATACTAAATAGAAAAGTCCTATAGTGATTTCTAGGATTTCCCTCACATAGAGACAATGAACCTACATTGCTATTTAGGTATTTAATTGAAGATTCATATTAGAGATTTAGAGAGGATCATAGGCATTTAAACTAATTGGTAATTAATTGAAGATTTATATTAGAGATTTAGAGAGGATTATATGCATTTAAACTAATTAGTGAAGTCCTAAAATGATTTCTAAGGTTTTTTCCAAAGTGAAGAGAATATTAGAGATTTAGAGAGGATTATATGCTTTTAAACTAATTAGTGAAATCTTAAAATGATTTCTAAGGTTTTTTTTTCCAAAGTGAAGAGGGGCTTACAGGGGTATGTAGGGATTTAAACTAAATAGGAAAGTTTGAGAGTGGTTACTAGGATTTTTTCAAAAGTGAAGAGAGACCTAAATGGTATCTAGCCATTTAAACCAAAGGAAAATATCTATAGTAGTTTCTATGGTTTTTCTATTGCTAGAAAAGAAATTTGTAAAGGTATCAATGCATTTAAAACTAAATAGAGAATCCTAAAATGATATATAAGATCTTCTCTAAAGTGAGTAGGATGACAACGAGTTGTATTATACACATTTTAGACAAATCAATTTGAATTATCAGCACCTAAATTAAAAATCTTGAGGAAAGAGGATTGAAAGATACCGCCTTCTTCACAATTTACGCTTAATACTAGCATTAATGCTATTTGTTTAAATAAATGCAATTGAATCAAGATTAATATAATGATTATGAATTTGTGAAATTTTGCATTTCGACATTGTTTAGTGATAAAAATGGAAGTTTTTGTATTTTGCACTTTAAAAAAGGGTTTCATACCTTTCAAATTGATCAAGCTTTCTTGATTTTTCCTTTAGGAAGATTCATCATTTTCTAAATGCTATATATGTACTACAAGTTTGGCATTTGACTAATATATACAATCCTTAAATTTAACAAGATTAATTTCAGCCATTCTTGTATAAACAACATTAATCCTTTGCATCATTCAAAATATTGAAGACAACAATAGATAATCAAAATGTTTGAAATAAGGAAGACTTTCAAAATTGAATTGTAGGATGGATAATTAAAAGAAAATGAGTTTCACTTGAAATCCAAAGAAAGGATAAGGTTGCAAATTGATTAAATTGATAGTAAGAAATGATATTATTTGATTTAAATAGCTCATTCAAATTTTGAAAAAGCTTTTTGCTTGCAAATTGAAAATTATCAAAACATTATAATCTAATTTTACATAAAATCTTTTGAAAAATTGTTCTTCTCTCATATGAAAGGGGTTGTCTCATTCATTACATAGGATGTCCTTTCATATTTATTTTTTGTTTTTTGATTTGGTTAGGTAGTTATTTGACAAATTTTGACCTATCTATATATTTTCTTCTTCTTTTTTCTCTTTTTGGCTCTACTTTTTGCCTAGGTCACCTTTTGCCAATTTTGAACCTAACAAGCCTTTTCTCTCTTTTCCTTTTGCTTGTATTTTCTAATTTACAACCCATTTGAATTGTGTTCACTCTCTTAATTTTGCCTATGTCATAACTTATCATCTTTTATGCCTAATGAGATTTTTTTTTGCATATTAACTTTTTCGTAGGTTATCATTTTTTGGCTTTCTGTCTTAGTAAGCATTAATTTTGAAACTTAGGCTATTTATTTTATTAGTTTTTCCCTAGAAGGAAATTTATTCACCATTTTCCCTATTATTCTTTCATTTTTAATTTTTATTTTGAATTATGTTATTTATATTTTTGATAATTTAACTTTTTTCAAAACAAAATTCTATCAATTTCTTAACAATGACAATGTTTACATGCAGAAAATAAAGTAGCAATATTACCCTTTTTTTTTTCATTGAGGTATCCTTTGGCTTTAAGAGTCAAAGCTAGTGAGGCAATCGAGTTAAAGAGTGTCTTTCTCCAAAATTTAAGGGATATCTTTGGTTGGAGCCTAATCAAACCTATTTGTGAGTGTATATAGTCAATAATAAATTATTAAAATGTATCGATCATATGGGGACTTTATTACTATGTTTATTAATCTTAGACAAATAAATAAAATAAAGAAAACAAAAAATTTAAAAACAATTAAATCACTAAATTAATGGAAATAATATAATAAAAAGGTTAGTGAAATTCCAATTCTTATGTAAGATTGATTATTTAGGATGAAATAACAATTAAATTAATGCATCTATGCCCTCTCTTAAGGCACATAGGTATATATATTTAACTAAGTAATTACCACCTCTAGATGTGCAATTTAATGTAATTAAAATCATTAAGCCTAATTAATTGTTTTGTTGTCATAATAGTCTACGATACTTATGTTCTCCAGATTTAAGGTATTTATTCTTATAGTATATGGATTTTACTTTACCTCTCAACAGTAGCGAAGTCATGAATTTGTTTTAGGGGGGGCAATGTATCCAATCCACCATGGGCAACGACATTTTTTTAGGTGGACAACCTCTATATGCATATATATCTTCTATTCTTCTTTAATGCCCACCCTCCCTTAGCATTAGCTTCGCTACTGCCTCTCAATCCTTTAAACAATCCATAAGAATGAATCTATCATGACCAATCACAAACTCAACAATTAAGAATAAATTCAATAAATACATCTAATAGACAACCAAATCGTGCATTAATAATTTAATAGTTTATCACAAACTATATATCTAACACTAACTAGGTTATTTATCTACTAAACACAATGAAATTAATAAATCAATCTTAATATAAAAGAAAGAAAGGAAAGAAATAACTAAAGAAGTTGTCACAGTCTCCTCCGAGCTTGCTTCAAATCCCTCATTGATGATAAGAAATGCTAGAACTAAGTCCTACCAACTCTCTCATGAAGAACCCTAATTGGAGTATTTATAAGATAGAATAACATAAAAGAGTTTGAAGGAAATTAAATAACATAAAAGAGTTTGAAGGAAATTAAATTTGTAATTCAGCCCACCCTTAGAATGATTATTCTGAGAACTGGTGTTAGACTAGCTTTTACATTGACATGATTTGATTTGGAACTTAAATCCTAAACTTTTCCACTAACACCAGCCGAATACAGTGTCATATGTTAAGATCATATTCTATAATGATTAACAATGCTTCCTAGTCAGTTGAACATAGTTGCAAGACACGTAGGTGTGTTGTGGAACATGGGTAAGACACAGACCCGTGCAAGTTATTGTTTCATCACTTTTCTCACTACTCAAAGGTCTAACAGGGTCAATACCATAATATCTTTCTTGTGGTACACACTAAATAGAAATAACAAGAAACGCCCGTCGTCCCTTCCACCACCACCGATTTATTTCAATCTGCCCCCCTTGGGTTGGGTAGGTAGGTCGTCTGAATTATTTATTTGCAGTGGCCCCATTTAGATGTAGCCTCTTCACTGTGCCTTATTAGGCAAGAGACGGCTTTATTGAGATTTGATATCCAGTTCAATTACCGTTTGCTTAAGTGGGTTACATAGCACTTAACCTACTTTTTGTTGGTTAATTGTGCTTTTTGTTTGTCACTTAGTAGACTTCCGTTCAATTTAAGCTTTTAAAAGCACCATTTCTCTCTAAATTTTATTTTATCCCAACAAAAACAATATTCTTCTAAAACTATAAAAAGTTCTTTTCTTTAATCTTTACTTATTTATCTGAAACTAATATCTATTTGATGTTCAACGAAGATTCACTATATTCCAAGGCCTTTGGAAGTGGGCTTCAGAAATTTGTTTAATTAAAAACTGGGATCGGACTTGGCTAATTGGTTGGCTGCTTTTCAACAGTCGTATTTCGTCATTTCGTAGCAATTGATTCTACAAAACCCAAAGGAAAACTTAAAAACCAAACTCAATTAAAATCCTTTATAGTACCCAGCCACCTGGGTACTATCTATTTTTAACATAAAGAGCTGGGCATTAAGGTTATCATAATGACTACTTACGAGAACAGAATAGCTATGCCTTTCCATTTGTTATTATGCTTCATCCTTTCTAAAAATTACGAGTTTAAGGTTGAAATACAGAATACTCTAGGTTATCAGAGAACTTTTGGGGTTACTTACGTCAAGGAAGATGGATAATGGATACTGAGTGTTAGCGAGTTACCCGACATTGGGACCTGATCCATCCTCTGGCATAGGTTGCTACCTGGGCCAGAGGATCTGAGGGCCCCAACATGGATGTACTCAAAACTTCAGTTGTTGCTCAGGACTAGACTTATCAATGAATGGAGTCGATAGCTCAAACTTTCGTCACCGTGGCCCGCTATGCTCGAAAGAACATTGCAAATATTTAGTATTTATATAAGCATTGGTCATGTTTACCAATTCACCATGGGTTGCTTTAGCACAGTACTTCGTTTCTTATTCAAAAAAATATAAGCCTGTCTTGTCGGTTCTTAGCAGCTACAAAACTCTATAAAATGTTTATAACATTAGCTTATGCTTCTCCCGTGCTTTGGCTGCGCTTCGTGAACAAGGGATCGCTACATTTTGATCAAGGTCTTTCAAACAGCTGAAATTCTTGTTTGATAAAAAGATAGAATAAGTAATAGATTTATCTCAAAGAGCTAAAATTTGAAAAACTACACAATAACAGCGTTTTTATATTTAGCTGATTATGTGCAAGTGAAAAACTACTATACATTAATTAATTTTTGCAAGTCAATGTATGCCTAATTACAATTAATTAATTATACTATAGTGTGGCATAATTGAATTATTATTAATTATGCTACAGTGCCATGCATGATACTGTGGCATAATTGATGCATGGCACTGTAGCAAAATTAATTATTATAAATAGTGCCATGCATCACACCATGTAATTATGCTTATGAATTATGCACGAAACATTTGTAAGTATTTTTGTAAATTTTAATTTATGTTCTATTTTATTATTGTCAAAATTTTAATTTTTGTAAAATTAAATATTTAATCGTGACCTTATAAATTTTTTAAGTCATATCCTTATAAGTCATTTTTAATTTATTAAATAATAAAATTCATATATATTATATGAAAAATACTAATATGATGTAGCTCGTTACATCATTCATATTAATAGAAAATTTAACGTTGTATTATTATTATTATTATTATTATTATTATTATTATTATTATTATTATTATTATTTATTAAAGTTATAAACTTATTTTTTGTAAAATTAAATATCTAAATCTGAATTCTTATAAGAATATTCAACAAAATAC
>JANKOD010000193.1:23081697-23109775 GCA_026284645.1 Erythroxylum acuminatum | reverse complement strand
AAAATGTTACCCACCTATCGACGGAATCCGAATTCAAGATTGCCCTTCCTCCTTGTCTTGAGTAGGGTTTTCTTGATTTCCTTCAAGCAAAACACATTCCGATTTAGTTTCGCAACTCATCGGAAAAGACATAATATTCAAGAATTAAACATTAGCTAACATTAACCTTAAACCTAACCTACCCATAGCTCATTTAAGCTAGAACAACTATAACCCTAGCTTAGAAATCACAAAATCCATAGATCTCACCTTTCTCTTCAATCTTTACACAAACCCTAACTTCTATTCACCCCCCTCTCTTGAATCTAACTTAGGGAAAGGTGAATATTTACCTTTAGCACTTGATTTCTCTTCCTTTTCTTCTCTTTTTCTTCTCCCACGGATCTCCTTCCTCTTGGCCGAATCTCTCCTTCTTCTTTCTTCTATTTTCACGTTTTCTCTTCTTCTCCCTCTTTGGTCTACGACAACTTCACTTCTCCTAACTCATTCATTTATGCCTCACTTAAGTCCCTCTCCAAAACTACATAGTTTTGGTCTTCACTAACAACACTTTGGGCTCTCCTCTTAAGCCAATGGGCTCTCCCTACTCACTAGCCCACTACACACTAACTCATCCATTTCTATCCTCCTCCTACTTATTCTACTAACTCTTTAAGCCCACTCTTCCAACAAGCCCACTACTCCTCTTCTTTTATTAATAGGCCCAATACTAATAATCTAACACTTTAGTCTAATTTCTAATTTCTAATTCCCCTTTTCAATACCACTAAATAAATAAGACTCATCTCTAAAATATTAAAACAATTAAAAGCAAAAATTAAGAAATAACGAAAGAAATAATAAATAAATAAAATAAAACAAAGAAAAAAAATTTCGGGGCCCAACACTTATACTTCAAGAATATTGCAATTTCTCATCATTTCATCTCAAACTCCAAGCCAAAATCATTTAATTGCCAATTCATAAGCAATTTATCTCTTAGGCATCATCAATCAAACAAATGCTTTCATTTACTATCTTACATGATACACCCTAGATCTTTTCCATTACAATAACATTACATTAGCATCTTTATTTAGCATCAATTCATCTTCAACATACCTCTAATCTCAACCTAATTCATTCTCAAAACAATCTATAATCTATGGTTTCCATACATCAAAACAAAACTAATTCATTCATCACATTTCAAGCACATCTCATCATCAACCTTACATACAATTCATCTCAATTCATCCCTAACCAATCTTTATGGATGTTATGCTCACATATAACTCAATAAGGTAATCACATACTTACTTGTTTGTCTTAAGATTTCCTCAATCAACAAGCTAAGAAAGTCTCCCAAGCATCAAACATACATTAAGAACAATATGGGATTAAAGGGTTTCAATTTACAAGATGAGGGTTACAAATTTTAGCAAAACTTTAAGGGTTTTAGGGATTGTGTAAAAGTGTCGTAGGTGGGAGGAAAGAAGGAGAAACAATAGACCAAAACATAAAATATGGTGATCCTATAAGAGTAAGAAACATGGGTAAGGTGTATGGTGAAAAAGATAGACATGGGTCATGCCAAGTGTTAAGCTAAGAGTCAAGCTATGTGTTTTTCTCCTACACTCCCAATTGTCACTCCCTTATTAGTCAATTTGTTATTTAATCTGTAAATCATATTTCATTAAACTATACCTCCATTCGTCACTCTTTTATTCAAGCCAATTGTCGCGCTATTATTGATGCCACTTGTCACCATCTCATAGGCTCATTCAACTTAAATTCCCATGTATCATTTTATCTTGCCCATTTAACATTTTTCTTAGACTAAATGCACATATCACTTTATCAATGAATCAATTAGAACAATAAATTCCCAATTCACTAATTATAATTCATCAAACAAAATTAAAGACATAATCAACACACAAGCACAAGACAATCATTTAAGATCTTTCATACCCTGGGATCTATCAGTGAGTGCATCTACTATTTTTACAATGTCCCTAGATCATGATTCACATGTATATGCAAATGTGATGTATGCAAATTAAATGCACTTTATGAATTCTCATATGATGACTCAATCTAACAGTTAAAATTCTTAAGTATAAGAATGAGCTACTACATAATTTGAACATTTTCTATATGAAAATTACATAATAAGTGGAGGTATGAATTCTAGGCAAAGGACACAATAGGAAGGAAATTGCACTATTTTGAGTTTGTTTTCGTTTTCGATTTTATCTAATCATATCTAAACCTTTTCAGATGTTTATAAAACTTTAAAAAACACTTAGAAATAAATGAAATATGACTTATCATACGTGAAGTTGGTGATTAAACATTGAAATTTAAGATTGATCATAATGTATGCCAAAGGAAATTTACATGTATATAGATGATTTATATGCATATTTATTGCTTATACATGTATAGTATGATTATTCAAGTATGATTTTGATACCCTTTTAATGGTGGTACGTTATGACTTGCATGTATGAACTCAAATACATATTTTATGATTTCAAATGAATATCGTATAGTTTATCAATATATGAATTATGAAATTGGCAAACGGTTAAAAAAAACATTACAATGCTTGCTTTATTGTCGTGGTGGTGGATAGATAGGTATGCCTATAGGGTTATAATGTAGCTGGTACAGTTTGATACCAATGGTGTCTTCATTTCGAGACTATAGTGTCTTTACTGTTCGATGCCTTTGGGTATTTATTGTTTAATACTGTCGGGTATCTACAGTTTGATATCTTCGGATATCTACAGTTCCAATTGTCCACACCTACAGGATTGTACAAGCCTAAAACAGAAAGTAAATTGAATAGTTATAAATAAGAAAAACATCATTACAATATGAATAATTGGTATTGATGAGCAGTTGTATTGATAATTTGTATTAATGAGCATTGAATATCAATGTTTGGCTTATAAATGTGAATTTACGATATATGAATAATACATTGAAGTATATTTGAGTTATGTAGTTAGATTATTTATGCTATCACTATTTAATATTTTGTGATATTTATGAATGTATGTGCTTAGTGGATGACTGTTGTGACTGGTCTTCTAAACTAAGTATTTGCCTACTAAGCTTTCAAGCTTAGTAAGAGTGTTAATCCATGTAGGTCTAAGTAATGAGAGTGAGGTACATGGATCATTTCCAGGGACCAAGGCCAACTGTTAGTAGTACCAAGGCCAACTGTTAGTAGTAAATGTACTTTTGGATTGTATCTTTTTAGTTAAAGATGATTGTATATGTAACAGTTTGTAACTAAGAATTTAAGTTATATGTAATATTTCTTTTGGCTTATCATGTAAATACAAAGATGCATGTTACGGTCTAAACAAAACAATATAAATTAAATTCTATCTATAACAATTAGAGGCAAGTACACCCCATTGACAAGTAATATAAAACGGTAAGAACCAGATATCGTACCCAAGGGAATTCCAACACGCATGACAATTAAATTAAACGATGAAAAATTACTCGAACGATCAAGAATTGATTGATTTAAAAATAAATAAAATAAGGTAAGCAAATCAAGGAAATATGAAAAATGCAAGGTATGAATTAAAAAAGACAACTAGATTTAATCAAATGAAATAAATCGGTTAAGGTATCGGATTTCAATTAGATTGGACATTAAAAAATTGTAACGATGGATTGATCTAGGAATTACTTCACTTAAGCAAGTCGAACCTAATGTTCATGGCAATTCCCTTCTCTTCTAAATTCCAATCATCCACTTGGTTCATAGATAATTCAGAATAAAAGGTGTTCAATATAAGAAGCCTAAAACTAAGTTCGTTAATCCTAGGTATCCTCACACAAGATCCTGAGGTTGGTCTACACAGTCTCAAGTATATCACTTGACTAATTTTCTGACAAATTAAATCCCGTTGGTTATGGCATTCAATCATCTAAGGTCTTAGTTGGTGATCAAGCTAAATTAGGACTAAATATGTATTCAATCAAGCAAAAATCAATACCACAAAAATTTTCCTAATCTAATATCAATCTTAACCTTAACCGAAAAAAAACTTTCTCACGCATATTCATCAATGTAACATAAATCATGGTCATAATATATGGTTGCACTGTTTAAATCCAAACAATTAAAATAAATAAGGAATAAAAATAAATTAAGAACACCCAATGTTAAGTCTTCTCCTGCTACTGTAGCTACTTGGCCAACTTCGTTTCTCCTTTCACGCCTCTAGCTATATTACTTCAACTTGTTCGCCAGTGGAAGGTTCAACGTAGCTGCTTCAATGTCTTCATTTTTCATCTCCCTCAACTCACGCATAACCACCTTTCTTCACTGCATCAGTTGTCACGTTCTTCTCCACCAGTTGTCTTCAACGTTTTATCTCCACCAGCTGCTTTGTCACGTTGCTTTCTTGCCACCAGTTGTCTTCAGTTCCTTTTGCCACAGCAGCTGTCACGTCCTTCAGCCACCACTAGCTGCTAACGTTTGAGTGGTTGTAGCGTCTTGAGAGCTGGTGTAACGTGAGTGATGGAGTTGGTGAGTGTATGTTCAGTTGGTGAGTGTATGTTCAGTAGGGGCTGTATGTTCAGTCGGTGATGGTGTAGTGTTAGTGCTCTCTTTTTCCTAGCTGCTCATGCACACTCCTTATTCAACGTTTTTTGCTTCAACTGTTGTCTTCATCCACCGCTTCAGCGTTTTTCATTCCTTTTTACGTCCCAGTACTGTTTGTTGTTCACGCCTAGCTTCTCTTTACGCACTCTCCAATCAACGTTTTTTCCCTAGCTGCTTGCGTGATTTGCTGCTTGTTATTGGTCCACTTGCGCCACCTCTCTAGCACCAACGCAGCCTTCCTTTCTTGTTTTTCTTTTGTTCTCTCCACACGACCCACTCTTCATTCCTTGATTGCCACCTCTCTTTTGTCTCTTATGTATTGTCAAAGTCCATCATCTCTTGCTCTCTGGCTATCCTTTTCCCACTCCTTTTTAACTTATCATTCATGCAAAAACCTCCGTCTTTTGTCTTCCAAAACATTACCGTTTTAGGTGGCTAAAACGTTAACCTTTTTTACCCAAGCTCCTTTGAAAGTTTTTTCTTGATTTATGGTATTAGATGTTCCAAATCAAATGTGCCTAAAATCAAAACAAATAACTCTTAATTAATGCAATTTAAACATTAAATGGACATGAGTTTAGAAAATTATGTATAAAAAATTAATATAAAATACCAATTAACAATGCAATACTACTCTTAAATGATAAAAGTGATATGAAATTTTGTAATATGTATGTGTATAGCATAGAATAGACAAATGTGTGATGACAGGTCTATAAATAAATAGAAATATTTGTCATGATTGTTTGCACAAGAATTTGGTTGTCACGTATGTGGGTGGTTGTAGGTTCCTTATAAGGAGTGTTACACTCATAGTCAACAGTATAAGCTGTAAAATTTCCAATAACCTCTACGTAGAAGTAGTCTATATTGCTCAGAAAAGCTAAGATGTAACATTTCATCTTCTTTTATATATTGATGATTTTCTAGCTAATATTTAAGAACTGTTGTTAAATCTAATAAAGTATTTAATGAAACATAATTTTAAGTTCTCAAATGTGAACAAATATTCTTTAGTTCCCATATGTGCTTCTTGTTGATAGTTATTCGAGTCTCTTATCTTGAATCTATTGATGAATATCCTCATAAATAGCACACCAAATTGCCATTGCTTTTATACCATTTTCCCAACAACATATCATAACAAGGTAAAATCTCTACATATAATTAAATCATGATTTCTTATTTTCTGGAAAAAATTATATATGGATTATCTAGACTAGATTTATATTATGTAGAATTAATAAATAAAACGTAATAAGTTATTAATATTATAACAAATAATGATAATATAGAGGATGAAGATTTGTTTCAAATATCTTTAATGTTTGATATTCTACAAAGCTTAGATCTTGTGATTAAGATATCTATGTTTGATATTTTGTTCATATGTTGATTTTATGTTGCCAAAATTTGATTTTGCCGTGTTATGATATGTTATGATGTTGGGAAAATAAGGTTGATGAATACATTTGGATAAAGGTATGTTATTATTATAAATAAATATATATATTATATTTTTTAAGGTTTCATAATACTGTAAAAGAAAACAACTTGCTTTATATAAACAAGACCTGGCTCCACTATCTATATAAGCAGCAAAGTATTAAGCGATATAATCTTTATAAATTATTCCAATAGGAATATAAATATTAGTAAGACTAGTCATTATCGAGAAATATATATTATATTATTATTATAAGATAGTTGCATTCCATATTGAGTTATTTTATAAGGTTGAACTTGCTCGAGAAAACTAGTGCCTCGCGTTATTTTTAAGTTGAACCCTTCATTTTCAATTAATAACATAACATATAATAACAAGGTAAAATTAAATTTTGGCAATATAAAATCATCAAATCAAAAAAATATCAAATACAAATATCTTAATCATAAGAAGATTTTATCAAATCTAAGCTTTTCAAAATATCAAAAATTAAAGAGATTTGATTCTTATTTATATAAAGCAAGTTGTTTTCCTTTACAAGTTCCTTTACAATATGATGACACCTTAAAAAATATAATAGGATTAGATATTTCTAACAATAAGATACATTTATCCAAGGTCATTCATCAACCCCAAATCCTATTAAGATCATTCTTAATAAAATATCCACCATTTTATTTTTATGATACTGGAACTAATATTCTTTTAGGAAATAACTTTTTCAATTATTTCATAAGATATTATTTGGTATTTTTGGACAACAAATACATTTCAAAACTTCTTTTAGTCATTTGATCATAATTAATCGGATAAAAAATACAGATGCTCGATCTAATCCGATCCCCTTTATTTTCATTTTTAAAATTAGATCAAATATCTATTTTTCCATAGGATTTTTATTAGGTTTATTTTCTATTTCGAATTTATTCAATTTTCTATCATATTTTGCATATCCATAATTTGTTTTTGAAGTTTTTCTATATACAAAAGAATATTATGTTCATAATATTCTATCATTTTTAGAATTTTTGCCAAATCAATATTTATTTTTAGTCCTGCAAGTTTTAATTTTATCTTCCACCATGCAAATGATACGCTTCATAACATCTAATCATTTCCAAAAGATTTTCTACCTGTAGGTTTTTACATCTTTGATATATTCTATCAGATCCATTCATCATTGCTTTAACAACTTTTATATTCTGTTTTATGACAATTTGTGAATAATATATAATTACATCTGTTTGTACGATATCCTAATTCAATCTGGATCATTAATATTAATAAAACATACAAAGAATAGACCACAGCTAATTGTCAAATTACAGAACCTCTAGATTTGCTCTAATGCTGAATCCAAATTACACCGTCTTATTTTAATTAACCTTGATTGATAATAATGACTGATCTAATGGTTCTGAGTGAGTCTTCATGTTAACATAAGCTGAGTTGAAAGAAACAGTCATCAAGATGTATCAATGAACCCAATTTTTGAATTGGGAGAGATGGCTTAGTGAACTAAAGTGGCAGATTGCTAATCCGTTGTGCAAAGATTCAAATCCCTCTCTTTTCAATTCTGTTGATGACTTGGTTTTTTTTTTACAAATTTATCGAACCTTTTTGCTTTTGCTTTATTTAATATATAAAGATGTCAATAAATAAAATGCTCAGAGCATTGAAAAATCAAGGGAAATGTTCAAACAATCGAATAGAGGTATCAATATCAAGTAATGTAACCTTGTAAGATCACTTACAACACCTTTCTCTGTACCGTACACTGATCATCTTCCACCTGTAAACCAAGTGGCATACTAAGCTATGAATATCGATCAGAAAAACTTAGAAGGGCTGTGACATAAGCAGCACGGCCAGCCTCAAGGCAATGATGCAAGGATTTGAAATGTCAAGGAAACACATTCCCAACTTAACGCCGCACAGAAAACTGAAGTACCAGTTGTCAAGGTTCCTGCTTATTCCCCAGCTTCTCCTCCTGGGGATCTTAGAACCCAGCAACTGGTGAAAATAAAAATAAATCCTTCTGAACTACGACAATGAAGGGGCAAGGTCTGATGTGCACTTTTTCCCCCAGTCATCATTAACCCAAATTAACCAGCCTCACTTCCTTTCTGTGTCTGCTCAATTTCGCATCACTCAAATAGTGATTGTTAAGCTACCAAGAATTTCAGGGGCATCCAAACTGCTATTTCAATACAAGTACAAGAACTTGAGCAGCACTTTCAGAATACACTGATCTTCGTCTTCCACCTGTAAACCAAGTGGCATACTAAGTTATGAATATCGATCAGAAAGAAGGGCTGTGACATAAGCAGCACGGCCAGCCTCAAGGCAATGATGCAAGGATCAGAAATGTCAAGGAAACACATTCCCAACTTAACGACGCACAGAAAAGTGAAGTACCAGTTTTCAAGGCTCCTGCTTATTCCCCAGCTTCTCCTCCTGGGGATCTTTGAACCCAGCAACTGGTGAAAATAAAAATAAATCCTTCTGAACTACGGCAACAAAGGGGCAAGGTCTGATATGCACTTTTTCCCCGTCATCATTAACCCAAATTGACTAGCCTCAGCTTCCTTGCTGTGTCTGCTCAATTTCTCATTACTCAAATAGTGATTGTTAAGCTACCAAGAATTTCAGGGGCATCCAAACTGCTATTTCAATACGACTACAAGAACTGTCCGAAAGTTCTACAAAATGGGCGCAAAATGGGCAGTAGCATGTCTGGTCAAAGTGAAGGAAAACTAGCTAAGCTTCCTATCTGTTCAAAGTCAGTATATTGCTTATTTTCCTTGCATATCAGTAAATTAGCACTAGGAACCCTGACTGCTTCAAGCCCAAAACCTTCACTGAAAGATCCGAAGTCTGAGTCATCGTCATCACTATCAATATCCTTTGGAGTCACACGGTTTTGGTAGCTCCTACGCTGAACAAGAAGTACATTGAAGTAATAGCTTACCAAGTCCGTCCTTGGCTTTTTAGGAAAATACCTGTGTGCATAGTCCCAGAAGCACTTGCCTTGTGATGGGGAATTAGATATCACCATATCCTTGAATTTTAATTCTTCTTCATCAGTCCATCTAAGTGAAACTTCCTCACCCATGTGGTCAAATTTCCACCGGTAAAATAATGGGCCTAGTTCAATCTTTAACTTCATTCTTTTCTCGGCAATATGAAATCGAACACATATAACAGAGCCTGGATATGGGCAATGACACGATTCAGGTCTGCCCTTTCCAATAGGATCCCTTTCCAATGGGACCATGTGGTCTCCATTATCCAAAGGCAGTACTTGTATGCCTAGCCATTTGGAATCACTCTGAGAAGGGATGTCAATCCATTCAGGAACTTCAGCTTGAAAGCCAGTCCCTAAAGGAACATGCAGTTTAAAATGTTCATCCCCAGATTGGCCAAGTTTTACGTTTGTGGCCGAGAAATCAACATTCACAAGTTTTTGGTCCTTGAAGTCTTTCTCAGTATTTTTCATGGAAGGGCTCATTGGTTTTTTTCCAGACTTGCAATTAGAGCACGGATGAGGTTTATTCGTAGCAGGAAGGCACTCTCTGCATCTTAATTTGTCCGACAACTTATCAGTGAGAAGAGTTACATCGTCATACATAGCAGGATGCATCTTTTGATTGTTCTGCAATTTTGAATTACATCAAAATCAAAACACGTACAGAAATTCTAGCTGAAATATCGATACCTCTTCGCCTAAACTTAGACACATCCCAATCAATTCACTCCAATCTAGAATTCCTAACTAAAAGGCTTCATGTAACTAGATAAACTCAATGAAAGAAACAAAAGTAAGAACAAATTCTACTACTATTTTTCAACAGCATTAGGAAAGGCTCCCCTTGCCTTCCAAAGGAAACAAAAATATACAAATCTGATGTAATTCAATGCCCCCAACTAACTCCCATGAAATCAAAACCAACAAAAATATTGGTGATGCCAGTAAGCATTATCCCAAAAAAGCAAATGAAGCAGTAGATGTTATGATGCCAGTCATATATCTTAAGACACCAACTGATATCAGAATTTTTATGTAGCATAGTGAACCTTTTCAGAACTGGTTAGAAATGGGTGCCACTATCCCAGCCCTGATCCAGACTAACATAGCGTATGTCGACCTGCATATATCAACTTAAAAAATCTGTTCAAGCCTCCAAGGTATAAGTAAACTACTAAACTTATGTAGGATGTCTAGCAAATGACCTCAACTTAAAGGGTAAGTGTTATTTTAAGGTTATTTAAGTCTTTTCATTTATATTCCAAGACTTTTCTTATTTAAGTATGAATCTTGTTATTGTATTTACTATCCTATAAATATGTATTTTTTATTTCTTTTAGAAAACAACAATCCTAATAATGTACAGACTTTTCCCTCAATTTGACTTTACTTTTCACCATTCTAAAACTTATTTATTAAATCCTAAATGCATAATTGAGTGCTAGCCTTTGTTTCATGTTAATACACTACATTATGTTGTATCAGATCTTCTACATTAGTTTGTATCAGATCGGGAAGACTTGGCCAACCTAATGGTGGTACGTGACATAGATGTGGTAGGCGACAGCTCTCATGATATAAATCAGGGACCTAAGGCCTCCCGACAGGATGTTCAAGATCAAAGGGTGACATTTGAGAACTTTGGAGCAACAAATGAATCTTAGATTCTAGCGTTTTGAATTTGCAGATGGATTTGATACTTTAAGCTTGGTCCTAACAAAAATTTAAGGAACAAAAGGATGTGTATCAAAGAAGCCTAGCTCATGAACAGTCTATCTGTAGACCAATTCTTGCACATGGGCATAGACAATAGGTCTATATGGTAGATTAAGATGAGGATGATTTCTTCACAAAACCTGTGAGAAACATTGGATACAAAAAGAATGGCAATGATGACAAAGATACCAATGAATTTAGGTTAAAAGTAAACATCATTTTCTTAGAATAATTTGAATGTTAAAGAATCTTTTTGAGTCTATAGAGATTCTAGAAGAAAAAAAAGTGAAATCTGTGACATGCAAATTAAGGGGCAGAGCATCTGCAAAGAAGAAAAGATTTCAGTCCAGAAGTAACCATCAGGGGAAAGTACCCAGTAAAAACTTAGTATACGAAGAAGAAAGTATTACAAAAATATTTTCTCCTTAGGGTTAAAAATCTATAAATGAATATACTTCATATTTATAAGTCTAGCAGAGAGGAATGGCTTGATGGAGGCTGACGACCAACAAGTTGCTAGATATTTGAAGGGTCTAAACCCAATAATTAAAGACAAAAGAAGGGTTAAGGTACTGGAAATGTTATATGAAGTCAGAAATATTGCTTGAAAGGAAGAACTAACATTACAGGAGAAGAATAAGCTCGATCATTTTCACAAGAATTATAGCGAGACAACTATAGGATGTTCAATGACAAGAGCAAGTTAGTTTCAGATATCTTTACTCATAATGATCAATGTAAGGAGGAGAAAGTCGATGAAAAGAAAGTGACAAAAATAAAAGGGTAGAAAGCTATGGATCCTTATGCTAAACCAGTCCTAACTAGTCTCAAGAAAGAATTTCAAGTGGTAGAGTGAGGAAGAGGATGACGAGATTTGTTGAGGTCCATAGGGACGATCACGAGTATAAAAATGATGGAAAAGATAGGCAAAATCAGGATCAAGAAGATAAACATTCTATACCTAAATATTCGATATTTTGTTGTGCTAATTTAATTTTCTTTTTACTTAAAATTAATGCTTTATATTTGCATCTAGTGAGAACTTCTGTTACCTTTCCTTTATATTTGAATCTAGTGAGAACTTCTTTTACCTTTTTTAAATGATCTTCCTTATCTTTATTTGAAAATATAATAATGTCATCAATATAAGCTAAAGCAAATTCTTCTAATCCTTCTAAATTGTTATCCATAAATCTTTGATAAATACTAGGAGCTTGTTTTAATCCAAAAGGTAATACATTCTATTGATAATGTTTTTGAGGTGGACAGGTAAAGGCTGTTAATGGTTTTGTATTTTCATGTAGTCCTAATTGTCAATAACCTGATTTTGCATCTAGTGTAGTAAACCAAAGATGTCCTTTGAGTCTATTTATAATATAGTCTTTTCTAGGTAATTTATATGCATCACCTATAATAGCTTTATTTAATTCTTTATAATTAATTACCATTCTTCTTTCTCTATGTTTTTGTTCGGAATGATTATTTACATTGAAGGGCGGGGCTGAATGTTTACTAGTGCTTGGTGCTATTACTTGTTTTTGTAATAATTCAGAACATTCATTAATAAATTCTTGTACATCTTATTGTGTATATGAAATATTGTTTTTAACATTAATTTCTTGTGTGTGGTTCTTTAGTGTTATTTCAACTAATTGATTATTAGTGTGTTTTTAGAATCTAGTGGATTTTCACTACAAACTTGTTCGATTAAGGTTTCTATTTTTGTTTGTAAAGTTAAGTTATTAAGAAAATAAAATTGTAATTGATTTAATTTTTCTGTTATAATCTTTAAATTTTTATAATAAGTTGTATGGTATATGGGAATTTTAAGAATTATGGATTTTTTATTTAAAGATTTTATTATTGGTGTTCTTAAAGTTATATAATGTAAGTATTGACAAAAAGGATTAAATAATTTATTATAATAACTGACATACCAAATAGATTTAATACTTCCATCTGCTTCTTATTTGTAAAGGATTATTTAGTTTATTCTAAGTCTGTAATAATGTTTTTGAAGCTATACAAATAGTAGTTCCTGTATCTATATAAGCATTGATTTTTTTATTATGAATAATCACTTGAATAAAGGTCGTATTCAGATTCAGTTGTTGATTCTAAAGTTTGGAATTCATAACAACATAGTGAAGAGATTGTTGGATCGATTTCATAGACAAATTCATTAGGTTCTAAATTATATTTAAATGCTGAATTAAAATATTAATTTTTCTTTGTATTTATTTTGATTTCTTTTGCATAATGACCTTCTTCCTTACATAACCAACATTTACATGTTTTCTTATTTTAAGGAAAATATTTTTTTCTTAGGTTTAAGTTGTCTATAAGCCTTTTTTTCTAAGAATTTTTTTATAAGGTTTAAATGGGAATTTCTTATACTTGTTTTTGGGATATTTTCACCATTTATATTATTAGAACTACAATGACAAGTAGGAGTTGTTAGTAAGGAAATAAATTAGTTAAGAGCAACCATTGCCCTCCTGGAAAAACAATAGCTTTCTATTGAACCAACACCAAGTATAAGACCAAATATCCAACCTATTATTCCTCAACAAATTACCTAAATAGCCTTACCTCACACTCCAGAACCCACTATTTCAACCACTAGCCCATTATCCAGCACAATCCCCAGAAAAAAGAAGATTACAAAGAATCCAAAGTTTATGTCATCTTTAATGGACCCATGATTAGAATATATGACGAATGGCATAAAGTTGCCATCCATATTAATAACAAACCTTCAATTATTCATTGCAGTTATACAAATCGTATTGAAGCAGAAAAAGCCTTAGCTGAATTCAGAGAACCTTCATTAAGGCCTCGGTACAAACAAGTCCTCGAAAAGCAGCCATCAAATTCAAAAATGAAAACTTTGGAAAAACCCATCAATATGGGGGAAAAAAAATTGTTGTCCCTACCAAAGCTCTCAAAGAAGAAATGAAAAGGATTACTTCAGAAATCTTCTATGACTGCTTTCAAGCACTTAATGAGTGGAAAGAAGACCAAACAATATTTCAATACTACCCTCATAATCGTGGAAGATATGGACCAAAAGTCATTATATTTCCAGATGCAGATCCACTCACTACCTACCTCTTTTTTCAAAGAGGGTTAGTAGACATCATTTATCTAACCAATTTAAACAATCCTTCAGAATTCCCAGCAGATTTGTTCTGGCAGTAAAAAATTATAAAGAACAATTTGCCAAGGAAAGAGAAATTTTATCAAAGTTTTTAACAGCTACCCCAACTTTAAAAAAGCAGAAAGTCTCAAAGAAACCAAAGTTCAAATAACCAAAATAGCGTATGTACAAATTGGAATTAGCAACGGAATGTATCCACCACTAGATGCTCCTCCCAACTATGATTTTGACTAGGACCTAGTAAATCAGTTCAATTTACAATGTATCGAGGGAGTTTATCAACAATGTTTAAAGATCAACCTCGAAGCTTTAGTCAAGATTAACTATAGAGGAGCAAATATGTTGATAACCTCAACATACAAAACACCCATCTCTCCAGAATCATTCCAGCTGATCAAACAATTTGAAGCATCTTTTTCAACTTTAGCTGGAGTATTCATTGAACTATCTAACCAATGGAAGCAAGCCCTCTGTCAACAACTACTTCAATATCCACAACACCACTGTCCACAATGTCCCTCAACATCTCAGAAGGAAAAATAAAAAGAAGACAGCTCATCTAAAGATATAATCATCGAAGAATAAAAATCTTCAAAACTTAGGCCACCTGTCGGCCATTATTTTCAATTAGATAGGCCATCTATCGGCCACCAACAAAAGTAGATTCTTCAAGATCTGCTCTTTTTTTTTTTTTGCTTTTGCTTTCTTTTACTTTCTTAGACAGTAGCAATCGCCCTTTTTCTATATAATGTAAGATCTGAGCCTCGCTCAAATATGAAAAAATAAACTCTCAGTTAATCATATACTTGGCTAAATTCTCTCAATCTCATTTCAAAGCCTCAAATTGGCGCCCAAGAGAAAACGAGAAAAACAGGTACATTTGATTGTGTTTTTATTTTGTAATCAGAATTATCTATTTCAATTCAGTTTATTAATTTATCTTATTAAATGCCTATTTGTTCTATTTATAGAAATATTCATTTAGCAAAACCACATATTGAAAGAAAAATTTCACTTAGTAAAAAACTTATTAAAACTTTTACAGACACTTATAATTATTTCAAACAAACTAAGGCTTTTGAAACTACTCTTTATAGATTTGAAGATATCCTAAATCGAAATACGGAAAACTATAACTAAGAAAGACTAGAATTAAAACAACTCCATAAACACTTTCAAGAACATTATAAAATTCATTTTTTGAAACTACTCTTTATAGATTTGAAGATATCCTAAATCGAAATACGGAAAACTATAACCAAGAAAGACTAGAATTAAAACAACTTTATACACTTTCAAGAAGCCTCAGTTTGTTTGAAATAATTATAACTGTCTGTAAAAGTTTTAATAAGTTTTCTACTAAGTGAAAATTTTCTTTCAATATGTAATATTGCTAAATGAATATTTCTACAAATAGTACAAAAAGGCATTTAATAAGATAGATTAATAAACTGAATTGAAATAGATAATTCGGATGAAAAAACTAAAAACACAATTAAACATACATGTTTTTCTCGTTTTCTCTTGAACGCCAATCTGAAGGCTTTGAAATGAGATTGAGAAAATTTAGACAGAGATATGATTAACTGAGAGTTTTTTTTATAATATTTGAGCGAGGCTCAGATCTTACATTATATAGAAAAAGGGCGCTTGCTTACGTCCAAGAAAGCAAAAGCAAAAGAAAAAAGTAGATCTTGAAGAATCTACTTTTGTTGGTGGCCAACAAATGGCCTATCTAATTGAAAATAATGGCCAATAGGTGGCGTACATTTTGAAGATTTTTATTCTTTGATGATTATATCTTTAAATGAACTGTCTTCTTTTTCTTTTTCCTTCTAAGATGTTGAGGGATATTGTGGACAGTGGTGTTGTGGATATTGATGTAGTTGTTGACAGAAGGCTTGCTTCCATTGGTCAAATAGTTCATTGAATACTCCAGCTAAAGTTGAAAAAGATGCTTCAAATTGTTTGATCAGTTGAAATGATTCAGGAGATATGGATGTTTTGCATGTTGAGGTCATCAACATATTTGCTCCTTTGTAGTTTATCTTCACTAAAGATTCGGGGTTGATCTTTAAACACTGTTGATAAACTCCCTCGATATATTGTAAATTGAACTGATTTACTAGATCCCAGTCAAAATCATAATTGGGAGGAGTATCTATTGGTGGATACATTCCGTTGCCAATTCTAGTTTGTACATACGCTATTCTGGCTATCTAAACTTCGGTTTCTTTGAGACTTTCTGCTTTTTTAAAGATGGGGTAGTTGCTAAATACTTTGATAAAATTTCCCTTTCCTTCGCAAATCATTCTTTGTAATTTTTTATTTCCAGAACAAATCCTGCTGGGAATTCTAAAGAGTGTTTAAATTGGTTAGATAAATGGTGTCTACTAAACCTCTTTGAAAAAAGAGGTCGGTAATAAGTGAATCTGCATCTGGAAATATAATAGATTTTGGGTAATATTTTCCACGATTTTGAGGGTAGTATTGAAATATTTTTATGCCTTCTTTCCACTCATTAAGTGCTTAAAAGCAATCATAGAAGATTTCTAACGTAAACTTTTTCATTTCTTCATTGAGAGCTTTGGAAGGGATAGCGTTTATTTTTTCCTTATTGATGGGTTTTCGCAAAGTTTTCATTTTTGAATTTGATGGCTGCTTTTCGAAGACTTGTTTGTACTGAAGCCTTAATAAAGGTTCTCTGAATTCAGCTAAGGCTTTTTCTGCTTCAGTATGATTTGTATAACTGCAATGAATAATTGAAGGTTTGTTATTAATATGGATGGCAGCTTTATGCCATTCGTCATATATTCCAGCCATGAGTCCATTGAAGATGACATAAACTTTGGATTCTTTGTAATCTTCTTTTTTCTGGGGGATACATACAATTGTGCTAGATAATGGGCTAGAGGTTGAAATAATGGGTTCTAAAGTGTGAGTGAAGACTATCTGGGTAATTTGTTGAGGAGTAATAGGTTAGATATTTGGCCTTATACTTGGTGTTGGTTCAATAGAAAGCTGTTGTTTTTCCAAGAGGGCAATGGTTGCTCTTAATTGATTTATTTCGTTAGTAACAACTCCTACTTGTTGTTGTAGTCCTAATAATTCGATTTCCTTTTTGTTAAGTGAATCCTTCAAACTGAAGATAGTTGTTTCCACTCTCTGGATAATGTATCTGCAAGACTGTTAGTTGAAGATTTTATATAGCGTATCAAAAAATTATATTGATTTAATTCTAATTGAATCTAATTAGACGACCTTGATTATAATTTGTTTTAATATTATATTTAGTAAAGCCACATAAATACTTCGAATCTATCTGAATATGAAATTCGACAAGCAATAGATCAACTTTCCATTTTCTTAATGTTTTAATACATGCTAGTGTTTCCTTTTCATAGATAGGATATTTCCTTTCAGTGGGATTAAAAGTCTCATTGATATATTTACATAAGAGATATTTCCTTGAGTTAGGTGGTTGTGCCAAAAGGCAGCCACCCTATGTATCCATACTTACATCTATTTGTTACAACTTAACTGTAGTACAAAAACCCATGGATATGGACAGAAGACGATACAGCAACAATAAAATTATTAAAAAATCTTTGCAAAAACTTGTCAGCATTATATAATTATACTAATAAAGATACATTACTAGTACAAATAGATGCAAGTATGGAAACATGGGCTGTCTGTCTTTTGGCACAACCACCTAAAGGAAATATCTCTTATGTAAATATAACAATGGGACTTTTAATCCTATTGAAAGGAAATATCCTATCAATGAAAAGGAAACACTAGCATGTATTAAAACATTAACAAAATGGAAAGTTGATCTTATTGCCTGTCGAATTTCATATTCAGACGGATTCCAAGTATTTATGTGGCTTTACCAAATATAATATTAAAACAAATTATAATCAAGGTCGTCTAATTAGATGGCAGTTAGAATTAAATCAATATTTGGATTCAGTTGTTAATTCTGAAGTTTGGTAGTGAAGAGATTGTTGAATCGGTTTCATAGTCTGATTCAATAGGTTCTAAATTATATTTAAATGCAATTTAAAATATTAATTTTTTCTTTGTATTTATTTGATTTCGTTTTGGACATTCATTTGCATAATGACCTTCTTCCTTACATAACCAACATTTACATGTTTTCTTATTTTGAGGACAATATGTTTTCTTAGGTTTAAATTGTCTATAAGCTTTTTTTCTAAACATTTTTTATAAGGTTTAAATGGGAATTACTTATACTTGTTTTCGGGATATTTTCGCCATTTATATTTGTTTTATTTAGTTTTTCTTTGTTTTTGATAATTAACTGAGTCACATCTATATTGTTGAGGTACTTCTGAATATCTAGAACAACATGATTGAATATCTTTATGTCTTAATGATTTATGTAATTTTGCTTCTAAGCATGTTTGTGATAGTACTTCTTTTACTATTGAAATAGCACCTCTTAGATTATAAGCTATTAAATTACCATGTTGTTTTATTAAAAATAGTTCTTCTACTGTTTTATTTATTGGATAAGGTAATTTTTGAATAAATATTTGTAATATACATTTCTAGTTCTGTACGAGTTAATTTACAATAATACTTTTAAATTCACAAATATATTCTTCTAAATAACAAATATCACATACTCATATATTGTTTAGATGCCATAAGGCATTTTTTCTTTCTTCATTTTCAATTTCTTGTTTATATGAAGTTATATCCTTTCTTATAAATTCTTTATAAATTTCATTAGTTACGACATGAAAAGCTTTAATTGGTTCAATAGCATTAAGAAATTCAGTAGTATTTTTTATTCAGACTTCGTTGTCTAATAAAAAATTCAAAACTATACCTGTAGTTTTATAAGTAATAAAATTCCATAAAGTGCTAATATTGGTTAAACCTTCAAAAGGTTTTTCTAATTGAATGACTAATGCTAATCTATTAGACCACTCAAGCAATAATTTTTCTGGAGATAAAATACAGTTTAAATTGAGGATTCCATCTGGTCCTAATGTTATATGTTTTGGTGTATATTTTGTAGGGAATTTTCGTATAGTGTTTTTTAAAACTACTTAATTTTTATGATATGTTTTAGTATTTCCTTCATTTAATTAAAAATTTTACTTGGGCTTGTATTTAATAAATAACAAATATATTATTTCCATATCTTTAAAAGACAACCTTAATAACATATAGACTAGCCTATAAACAGGGGCGAATCTACAATGGGGGCAGTGGGGGCAATAAACTTCCTGTAAAAAAATTTATTATTTTAAGTTTTGCCCCCATAAAAAAATAAAATGTTATTCCCATTAAAATTTTGCCCCCATTAAAAATAAAATTTTATCCATATTAAAATTTTGCCCCCACTCAAAAAAATTTCTGGATTCGCCCCTGCCTATAAATATATAATTTAAGTTTCTTTAGAAAACCATAATAATTTAAAGATTTGTCTCTCAATTTGGGTTCAACAATTTGAAACTTTTCAAGTAAAGCACTAGCTTTTAGTTCTTGCTAATAGCCACTGTCACTGACTTAAATGTAATTTTTGCCACCATTTAAACTCCAGCTAAAGTCTTCACACAATTTCCATACTTGAATACAAAGAGAAAAATATGGTGCCTATGAACATAACAAGAATATGCTGTTTTACATATTACAGATTGCTAGATTGGATTAATTTAGCCAAAACCATTCCTGGTATTTGCTTTTTGAAGTTTGAACTAACCGACTTCTTCCATATCAATAGTTCCGAACTCATGCTAAAACTTTATTTTCAAGAAACCAAACTAAACATAAATAGAACTACCTAATACCTTCATTTAAAGCTAACCAATGTTGATCACCCTCTGTCAATACTTAGCATCATGATCTATATACAATTTAAACTCATTTACTGACAGCATGTTCTTTATTATGCAAAAAGAATAGGCAGAGAGTTATCATAGTTGAATGGTAAATAATTTATAGAAACTAAGATATTGTAGCAGCCGTTTACTTTAACAATTCAGAAACAATCAGAACGTTCAATGGTTGTCTGAAATAAACAGATTAAAGAACATGAACACAATATCATGCCAACTACTGCCTCTTTAAGTAAATTTTGCTGATGACTGGTACTCCATTAAAGGACATAACATGCCTAAAAAAAATTATCATTGAAGAAATTGTCCAGAAAAAGAATTCATATATCACAGGTAAAAAAGGGAAAAACAAACTAGTACTAAACGCACCTGCAAGAGTGTGTGCTTGTTGTTTGAACAATCTGGCCTTCTTACCATCACAGCATCCCGTGCTCTAATAACCTGGATCCACATTTCTGTACCTATGTGTTTCTTCCAATTTGGCAGTGGTGGTATTCCTCCAACTGAGGGATCATTAGGACTTTTTGCAATCTGGATCACCCAGTTCAGCATTCTAGATAGAGATTCTCGTTTCCTCTTACGTGAAGTGGAATCTTTCCTACTGGTAATTGGACCAATGATCAGATCATTGTCATCATCGCTACACTTTCCTTTGTTGTAACCATTACATTTTTCGTCATCATCACTATGATTCTTTACAAAATTCACATTTTCAGAGTCTACCAAAGTACTTCCACTCCTACTTCCATTAATGTCAGCGCATTTTCCATTCTTTACTAGTTCTGTTGAACTGTGCTTATCAGACTTCACTTTTTTCTTATCATATTTATGCGATAACAAACGTTCAAACTGTGTCTCAAGTTCCGATGAAGCTAAACAAAAATTACCACAATTCTGACATTCTCCATTCTTTAGAATATTATCACTGCATCTCCACTTGGAACAATTTTCCAACTTAAACAGGTACTTGAAATAAATCAATTTAATCGATACAGAAGTTCCAAGATCCAACCCTAATTCTTTCGCAACAAAGGTCCAAAAACCATTAACTAATTCAAACCCCCCTCTCTTTTTCACCACCCATAGTAGTTCAAACAAATCCAGAACTTGCCCATTACCGAGCAATGCCGGAAGAGGCTTATGGCAACCCCTACCAGTTTCCTCATTTAGAAACGCTGAAAGAAGTTGATCAAACACGCCTCTTGAGCTAAGCCAGTCATCATTATCAGGATCATCAACCAGACAACAAATTTTCCCAATATCTTGGCAACAATTACCACCACCCTGATGCCTATTAACAACATCAGCAAAATCCAAGGCAGAGAATCTTGTAAAAAAAGACCATCCTGCCATGAACTTTTGTTTTCGAGGCTCCTTCTTACTCACTCAGCGTCCTCCTTTCATCGGAAATTAACCGGAAAAGTGGGAACTCTAGCTCTATCACAAAGTTTTTCAGAAGAAACATCAAAGAAATGAAGAGACAAACACGTGACTGAAAGAGAACTAAAAGTTGACATAAACCTTGAAATCTGAGCGACATGTTGATCTTAATAGTGTATCCTAATCAGTTTGCAAGATTTTACCTTCATTTCCGAGCGTTGAATTGGATTTGCTCTCCTGTTGATACGGGCAAAAGAAAGGGGATAAGCAAACAAAAAGGACAGTCAAAGATTAAGTATTGAAAGAGCTTTCGGTGGTTTAAAACATGAGATTAGCAAACAAAGAATTGTGTAAAATCAACCAAAAAACAGGTCTAGACTCTAGACTATATCGGCGAATTGAAGAAAAAGCGTGAGGAAAATTGTGATAGAGGTTTTTTTTTATTAAAACAGTACAATACATACGAGGAAAGGCAATTTATTGAATAAGTATCGTAACTCGGAAAATTGATTTATATATCAATTGGACTGGACTTGGAGTGTCCAACTCCAACCAAGATCATAAAATAGTTAATGTTAACTTAAGTGAACATCACAAAACCAAATCTTTGGTCAAGAGATGAGCGATTTGATTTTGATCAATAATTAACCTAAAATAAGAGTTATCTTCATCCTTAGATGATATTGCCTTATCACGATTTCAACATCCAACTCAAAAATCACTTATGTCATGCCATTGATTTAATCCAACACAAAGCCTCCATAAATGCAAGAGCTTCGGTAGTATTTGGAGCACGAGCTACCAACATCTTAGTATTTACATCATGAATAATTAAAGATGGTTCATAATCAATTGAACCATCTTTCTACAAAAACTTATTCTTCTTATCTTATTTTCTGAAACACACCTATTCAATTTTATCATGTGCTTTGCTCATGTCAAGCTTTAATTTCAAAACGGTTCATCTCCTATGCAATCATTACATTATCTATCAATAATTGCCCACTAATAAATGCACTTTTAGACATGTATATAGAAAATGACAATACTTTCTTTAAATGCTGGCTTAGACCACCTTTGCAACAATCTTATATAAAATCTTACATAATAATTAAGATAAGTTTTTTTTTAAATAAAAATTGATTAGTAAGAAAAGAATGTTACAAGGAATAAACAAGGAAGCTCAAAGGAAAGACCAAATACAAAATTTGCAAGAAAAAAAGAACTAGACCTATCTAAGAACAATACACTAAAAAGATTTAGCATGAGCCGTTAGGAATCATATCCAAAGCAGATTTAGGTAAGCCTATATCCTGAATATTGCGCGGATAATAATGCTGCAATGGTGAGATAAGTTCTTAGCCAATAGAATCTCTCGAATCTCTCCAATTAATAAGGATAGCAGACCATCTTTAGTGGAAGCTTGAGACTTGAAGCGTCGAAGGTTTCGCTCCCCCCATAGCCTGTAGATACAGACGCCCAAGACAATAAGGTGTAATGGTTGCTGCGCTGATAGACCAGCTGTTATCGCTGAGACAGTAGTACCTGGATCCCTCCAATCACACAAAGCAGTAATATGGGCCCATATCGATTTGTTAAAATCACATTCAAAGAAGAGATGAGCACATGATTCAAAATGTAAGGAGCACATTGGACAATGCTTATATGTTTGAATATAAGGAAGGCGATCAGCTGTAGAGAGTTTGTTTTGAATGGCCAACCAATAAATGAAGGAGATCCTCAGAGTGAGATACTTGCTCCATACCTTAGTAGCCCAAGAAACCGAGGGTCGGTGCTGTCGTAATAGATCACATATATATATCTGTTGGTGAGTTTGCCAGTTGGTACACCCTTCCAGAAAAATATATCAGATGACTGTGGAGTGGGAGGGTAATACGACTGATAAGGCAATAAGCTACGAGGGAAAGTCCATGCAGAGCCCTCTATAAATGCATGCATCCGGGTTTGCAGAGAAAATGAATGAGAAGCTCTAGGGAACAATTGTATTAAAGGACCCCTTTGAGACTAGTTATCAAACCATAAGGAGATCAGATGACCATTTTTGATTTCACAAGAGCAATCCTGGCGTACAACATCTCGCAATTTAAGCAGCTGGGTGAGGAAGAAAGAGTGAGTACCTTTTAGTTTAAGAGCCCATATACTATTCCCCCTGAGGAAATATGCATGTAACCATCTGATCCATAAGCTTTTCTTGTCCTCCAATATCTACCAGAATCGCTTAAGGATTAAAGCACAATTCGTTGTTTTAATAGAAAGAATGTTCAGTCCCCCTTCTTTTTTCGGAAAATTGATATCTGCCCATTTTTTACCTTTGCAGCTCCAAGATGCCCATTAGTGTGACTCCACAAGAAGGATCGAAAGGTTCTTTCGATTTCTTTTATGATGCCTTGAGATAAGAAAATATGGGAGCTCCAATAAATATGCAGGGAATTGAGAATGGATTTGATAAGCTGGAGCTTATCCGCATAGGAAAGGGATTTGTTCACCCAAGGCTTGACTCGCCTCTGAATCTTATCTAATAGAGGGCGACACTCAGCAAAGTTCAGTTGCTTTGTGGATATTGGAAGGCCCAGGTATAAAAGAGGAGGATGCTGAGATCTCATTCCAGTCGCCTCCATAACAAGATCTTCCATATTAGCAGCGCCTTTTGAAAGAAGGAAGTGACTTTTGTGTTGATTCATATGAAGCCCAGACACATTCTTAAAGGCATTTAAGGCACGCATATAAGAGAGAATGGACTCCAAATCCGCCCTACAAAAGAGAAAAAGATCATCCGCAAAACAGAGATTAGTGAGACTAAGCTTCTAACACTTAGAATGGTATTTGAAGTTGGGATTGGAGATTGTCTCCTTCTGAATGTAAGCATTTAACACTTCCATGGCAAGTATGAAGAGATAGGGGGAAAGGGGATCTCCCTGTCTAAGGCCACGTGCAGCTTTGAAATATGTGGAAGGCGACCCATTGATAAGAACCGAAAAAGAGGCTGTAGTGATGCATTCCATAATCCGTTGAATGAACAGGTTTGGAAATCCGAAGGCTTCAAGCATATATTGAACGAAAGATCAGCTGATGCTATTAAATGCTTTGTGGAAACCTATTTTCATTGTGCAATTCGGGGGGCTATTGGAGGTAGAGTAACCCTTAAGTAGATTTTAAACAATAAGCACATTGTCACCAATGTATCTATCGGACAAGAAAGCATTCTGATTATCATTTATGAGAGGAGTAAGAGCTTCTTTTAATCGTGCATCCAGTATTTTCGATATCACGTTGTAAAGAAAATTGGTATAAGAAATGGGATGGTAGTCTGCGAAGCTCTTTGGATTTGCTCCTTTAAGAATCAAGCATATAAAAGTTTTATTGAGTTCCTTAAGAAGAATGCCATTCCTGAAGAACTCATGTATAGCTTCCTTGATAAAACCACCAATGATATTCCACGAATGTTGGTAGAAGAAACCATTAAGACCATCAGGACCTGGAGCCTTCTTTCCATTCATAGAAAATACACATTTGTCAATTTCAGCATCATCCACTGGCCTGGTTAAGAGAGTAAAGGCTGAAGGAGAGACTTATGGTAGGTTGAGTTGTTGTAGCTCTCCAAGGAGAACATGTGCTAAGGCTGTTGTGCCAAGGGAAGAACTAAAAAAACTGAAGGCTTCATCATGTATTTCCTGTGGATCCGTGAGAAGACTGCCAGTAAGGGAAGAGATAATATAGATTTTGTTGCAGTTTTTCCTGGCAAGAATAGAGCGAAAGAAAAATTGGGTGCTTCGGTCCCCATCCTGTAGCCAATTCACCCGAGCACGTTGCTGCAAAAGGGAAGAGTGATTTTGGACAGCCTGAAGATAGGTGGAGAGAGCATGTTTCTCTTGCTCAATGAGAGTAGGATGCCCCGGATTGGCAGATAAGAGAGTCTGCATTCTTGTCAATTCCATTCTCAAAGTGTTAATAGCTTCAGCTGTAGGTCCTTTTGAAGAGTTCAGAAGCTTGAGTTTTTGCTTAATAAGCTTTAGTTTCTGAGTGCAGCAAAATTGTTTGGTCCCTCTAACATGGAGAGTAGCTCCTGCCTTGCAAGCAATGGCAAAACCCGAATCCTTAACCAGGAAATTATTGAATCGGAAGGGATGACACATAGCAGTTAGAGTGGACAATTTAAAGACCAAGATAGGCGTATGGTCTGAAAACAAAGGATCCAGAAAGTGTGCCAGAATATTGGCAAAATGCTGAAGCCATAGATCATTGACAAGAGCTCTTTCAAGTTTTTTCCTAATGAACCAGCCATCTCGTTGCTTGTTTGACCAGGTGAAAGAGTGCCCAATGAATTTGAGATCAGTTAGTCTAATATGTTCAACACAGTCCCATAGATCGGTACAAGGATTTCTCAAACTAACATGACCTTGAGCTTCAGCGGCAAAGAGAATGGAGTTGAAGTCCCCACAAACAAGCCAAGGTTTAGACATAGTGGCACCGAGCTGACGGAGGTTATTCCAAAGGTCTCGACGCTGAAATTCAAAATTACTTGCATACACAAAAGAAACAATTAGTTCAATATTTCCTTGCAACAGTAATATGTGCAGATGCATCATCTGATAAGTCATTTACAAAAGCTCCACTTTAATTTCCTCATAATTGAAACAAACAATGATCCGACCATAAGCATGTAGGCTATGATTGGATAATATTCGCCAGTGAGAACCCAAAATACTAAGCTTATGCAGCTTACCCAACTGAAGTTTGGTTTCCAATAACCCGAGCAAAAGAGGTTTTTCTCTATTAACAAAATCCTTTAGAGCAAGAAGTTTAGAGGGACTGTTAATTCCCCTCACATTCCAAGCTACAACAGTCATATTAAAGTAGGTGGGGCTTTGAGGCCTTTACCTTTGCCTCGTTGGGATTTGCGTTTAAAAGTGGATATCAAAGTATCACTGTGGTCATCGTGGGAAAGAGGCTGAGAGGAAGCTAAAGTATCCTCGGGCATAGGATCACTCTCAGGATATATATCGGCTAAAGTATCCTCGGGCATAGGATCACTCTCAGGATATGTATCGTCCCATCAAGAAGGAGAACCGCATCATCAGTTAATGGTGGGACAATAGGGGGTTGGACTGTCGTGCTCGACAACACACCCGACTGTCAAAGCTTGGTCCGTGGCAAGTAGGGGTTCTGGTGCTTCAGTATCAGTTGGTAGAGTGGCCACCTCATTAGCAATAGAAGACTCAACACCATGTACAAGTTTAGCATCCGTCAAAGTACCAGAAGTAGAAACATTATCATGTGGGACATTCGACTCTAGGTTCATCAGCTCCTGATAAGTGCCAGACTGAAAGCGCTTGCCTGTGGGTTTCCATAGAGTAGATTGATCCTTCACTGGGGGTCTCCAATGGTAGGACACAACAATACTATCCTCCCATAATTGATTCCCTTCATCTAGTCGCATTATAGGAATTTCATCAGGGAGATTTTGAGAGAGCTCGATACTAACACAGATACGTGCGTAGCCAATCCTCTTTTTGGTTGTCGTATTTTTGTCTATACACAACGGTTTACCGATGAAGCTTGCTATTTGGCTAAGGCCTTGAGTGGTCCAATACTCAAGGGGAACATTGTGGAAGTTGATCCATATGGGGAGGCTCTGGATTTTGATAGTGTCAAGCTTTAGACCAGGTTGCCAAAGTTGCAGAAAAATGGGTTGACTCCCTAAGTGCCACGAACCTTCCTTTAAGATTTTGTTCGCTGTGGAGATAAAGTTAAAGGAAAAGAGGATGAGATTGTCCTACGAGAGCAGCACATCCATAAGTCCTCTGCCTTTCCACAGTTTATTAGCCCAACGAAGGATCAGGGGAAAAGCTGAGCGCTGGTCCAAGAAATATCCCACAATAGTAGATTTCCAACAATTTGCTCCTTCTTGCAAAGTTTCCAGATCTAGGCATACAATGAGCTTACCGTCAAAAGCAGTCGGAGGTTTGTACGAGAGAGTAGAAGCTATGGTATCTCCCACTACCTGTTTCCAGGTTTTCGGAGGTCTAGAAACAGTAGCAAAATCTGGTGGCCGATGGGTCTGAGTGGGAAGAGGGGAAGCTGAAGGCAAAGGGGGAAAATCTGCAGGTAAGTGTGTGGAAGAGTCTGGCATGGTGATAGGCGGGAAAGTGGAAAAGGTGGGGAAATGACAAGATGACCCTCAAAGAGAGGGCCAACAGAGGCAGAGCGAAGGGCAGTTAGGGAAGGGAAAGAACGGATTTGAAGGCACTAGGGGGTATGGTGAGGGCGTTGGCTGAAGGGAAACGGTTTGGAGTCTACAGAGAGGGCAGAGCATCTCTCTCTAGATCAATCGACGTGATTCAATTTAGGAGGGGTGCGCCAGGCCCTTGCAGTAGTCTTTTTAGGTCACTATTTCAAGTTTAGTCTTTTTAAGGACCAAAATAATATCTGGCAGCACAATTATTTAAAATACTCAAACAATATAATGTTATATCATCGTTTAAGAGAAAATGAGATTCCAGATCATGACAATGAAAAAGAGTTTGTTGTTGAAACACTACAATCTGGAGACATTTTTGGAGAAGTTGTGCAATTTGTTATAGACCTCAAAGCTATACATATCAAACCAGGACGCTATCATTACTCCTCAGCATTAATACAAGTGCTCTCACGGAAACATAAAAGTTATGTTGCTCTCTTAAAGAACTGCCTTTAGGTTGCTTTCTAATTATTATAGATATTTAAACATTGTTTTCTCTTTCTTTGACAACTATATATGGTTGGGTCGGCTGGGCTGGCCTTACAAGGCCCAATCCCAGGCCCAGATGTCGATGGCCCGGACACAGGAGATAAT
>JANKOD010000193.1:23046307-23058288 GCA_026284645.1 Erythroxylum acuminatum | reverse complement strand
CTAAAGATTTGGATTGCTAGAAACTTATGCTGGAAATTGCTTGAATTTTAGTGAAGGAAACAAGCAATAGGTAGTTCTAAAAATCTTTCTTGAATAGGAAACTAGAAACTAACCTTACAAAAAAAAATTTCACAGTTTCTAATTGAAAACCCAAAAATTTTATTGGAAATATTCAGGCTTTTTTTTTCCAATAAAAGATTGATTACATATATAAAAATTTCTTAGAACTTTAATGCTAATGGAATAAGAAACCCTACTAAACTTTCAAAATAAGAATAAAATCCTATTTTACAATAAAGTCTAACTAATAAACACAATATAAAATAAAATTATTTATTTTTAACATAAAAATTTGAAATAATAGCTATTTTTCTAATTCTGCATCATTGAAGTAACTACATCAACCACTTTGACAAACACATATTTCAAGATCATCCAAATTGTCCAACCAAAAAGTAAATCCTGAATGACTGAAACAGATACCAAAGATCTAGTCTCGTTGTATCAGTCTATTTGCAACATATAGGCAGATTTTGATGGATAAGTTAAAAATAGTAAGTTAGAAACAAATACTCAAAATCCCTCCAACCAATTTTCCAAGTTAAGACAATGCCCTTCTCAATACATGATTCAATCAATCTGCCAGTACCATCTAAATGACTAGTTAACAACATAAAAAATTCTATTATCAAAACTCAGGAGCCAGCCAGTGTAAAATCCTAAATATGTGATTTGACCAATTCAACCAATATTTGTTAGTATTCAAAGTATACACATTATGATAATTTCATAAAGCGCATAATCCACAAAGTGGAAAAGGAAGTGTCTTCATCGTTTGTATCTCAACCAGAAAATGGCGCTGAAATCAAATCTGCCACAAAGGCCTTAGTTACTGAATAAACAACCGACAACCTAGCTTAGTCTTTTGAGCGCCGTGTCTCTTTGATGGATTTGGTGAAGGTAGAGGAGAAAAAAGAAAAAAGAAACACAAGACAATATTAAAGAAAATTGGAAGAACAATAAAGGAACAGAAAGTTAAAAATCGAAACAAGAGGAAGCCAACCGAATGGGACAAATTACACTGCTTACGGTCTTACTTCAACTTAATATTTATAAAATTCTTCTCTTGCACAAAAGAAAAAATAAGAACAATAACAATAACAATCATATCCCAGATCCCGCTGAGACGCAAGATCTGAAGAGGTTTAGAAATACACAGTCTTATTCCTAACCGGTAGACCCACAAAGAAAAGATAAAAGATAAAAGACAAAAAGAAATAAGTCTTGGAGACCTGTTTGTAGAAAAAAATCAAAACTGCAATAAAGAATAAATAATATATAATATAATATAATATAAAAGAAAACAGAAATAAAGAATAATAATAAAAATACATATTAAATAATAAAAGTATTAATAAAAATAAAAATAAAAGATAATAGTAATGATAACAATAATAATGTCATTACATATAATTAAATAATTATAAATAACAATAATAAAATAAATAATACCATACAAATGGAACAAGGTAAAGACTAAAAATATAAGATAAAATAAAAATAGAAATAAATAATAATAATAATAATAATAATGAAAGTAATAATAATAATAATAAAATAAAAAATAGAGTATAATAATAATAATAATACTATAAATAAATAAATACGAACAGATGTAAGTATAAAAATAAAAAATAAAATAAATACTACAATAAATATAGAACAAAATAAAGAATAAAATAAAGATAAAATAAGTAAATAAATAAACAAACAAGAAAGAAGATAAATAAATCAATAAATCAATCAAACAAGTCAATGCGAGAGAATGATTAGGCTAGGTAAAGAAATGGTTAAGCTAAATAACAATGAGAGAAGTACTACAGAATGAGAGTTTAGGTTAAATAACTATGAGAAAGAGAAACACCTCTCTATATGAGATCTTTCGCCTATATCTTAATATGCTGAAGTTTTCTATCGAAGGTCAAGTCCTCGATAAGTTCTAGCATAACCATATCATTTTTAATTACCTTCCTCTAACTCTTCTCAAGCTTTCCTCGTTTCCTCTTATAGTCTATAAGTACAATCTTCTCGCATTTTCTCATTGAAGCATTAGGATATCTCCTCTTAACATGTTTAAACCTTTAAACTTAGTCTCTTTTAATATTTCATCGATATTAGTCACTTTTAATTGTCTTACCATTATATTTCTGACCTTATCTCTTTTCATAAGGTTGCACATCAAATAGAGCATGGTCAACTCTGTCATTATTAAATTATGACAATGCACCTATTTAATGGGTCAACATTCTGTCTCATAAAACATAGCCGGTAAAATTGCTAAACAATAGAATTTAACTTTGAGCTTTAGTATTATCTTTTTGTCACATAAAACTCCTGAAGCACTTCTCCATTTAAGCTATCCTGATCTAACATGGTGAACTATATCTTTATCGATCTCTCTATTGCTTTGGATGATAAATTGTCAATACTTAAAATACTCTTTCTATGGTCTAACTTCTTAACCAATCTTTATCTTCACATCAGAAGTCACCCTATGGCCCAAAGAATTACACTCTAAGTACTCAATCTAAGTCCTGCTCAATTTAAAGCCCTTTGACCCTAGCTTCTCTCTCCAAAGTTCTAACTTGACATTAACACCTTCTTTTGTCTCATCCACTAAAACAATATCATCAATAAACAACATACACCAAAGCACCTCCCCTTAGTTGTTCTTGGTAAACTCATCCATCACTACTACAAACATAAGGGGACTTAATTAGGAGCCCTGGTGTAGTCCAATAACAATAGAAAAATGTTCTATCTCCTTTTATCATCCTTACTTTAGTTTTTACACTTTCATGCATAACCCTCATAACTCGTATATAGGTCATGAGAACTTGTTTAACTTCTAAACATCTTCACATGATTTCTCTAGGTATCCTGTCATAAGCCTTCTTTAAGTCAATAAAAATCATATGAAAGTTACGTTGTTTGTCCCTGTAATATTCCATTAATCTATTAAGAAAATGTATAGCTTCTATCGTGGTATTTCATAACATGAAACAAAACTGGTTCTCCAAGATCGATGAACTCTTTCTCACTCTATTCTCAATCACCTTCTTCCATAATTTCATTGTGAGACTAAGTAGTTTTGATGTTTCTATAATTGTTACAGCTTTGAATGTCTCCTTTGTTCTTGTATAGAGGAATTAACATACTAAATCTCCACTTATCTAACATTTTGGCCAACTTGAGGATCACATTAAAAAGCTTGTTAGCTAAGCAAGACCCTCTTTGTCTAGGCTCTGTCACACCTCTATGAATATCTCATTAGACCTTACTACCCTGCCACTCTCCATCTGCCTTAAAGCTCTTTTAATTCCTCTATACCTTCATTAAAAAGGTTATAAAAATATCTCTGTCATCTTCCCTTCATGTCATTTTTAGCCACAAGCACCTGCCCTGTTTCATCTTTTATATAAAAAACTTGATCCAAATTTTTAGCTTTCCGTTGCCTATCTCTTGTCATCTTAAACATATCATTTTCTCCATCTTTAGTTTCCAATCGTTGATTTTCTTTGCCAATTTGTAATTTTCTTTATTAACTACCCTTTCTACCTCTGTAGTGATATCCGCTAGTACTGTATCAGCAACCTTCTTGATTAACCTTGTAAATTTTTATTCCACCACCAAGACTCCATCTTATTACTCCTAAGTCCTTTAGAAACACTCAAAATCTCTTTAGCTGCATTCCTTAAACAAGTCAGCATCTCCTTTTAAATTCCATTCTTCTCCATATATTATTCTATTCTTAAGTTGTTTCACTATTTTTCCTTTCAAGTTCTACTATCTGACTCTAGTACACCTCCGAGGACTTCTCTTCTTTTTCCAACTCTTAATTATAAGATCCATAACCAACAATCTATGTTGAATTGACAAGCAAGAGTTAGGTATCAGCTTACAATCCTTGCAACTAGGTCGATCGCTTCACTTTATGAAAAAGTAGTCAATTTGTGTCTTTGCGGTTTTGCTCTTAAAAGTCACTAGCTACTCCTCATTTTTCTTGAAAAATGAGTTGGTTCTACCACGAAGTCCACCAAAGCAGTCCCACTATCATTCATGTATCCATACTTGAAATCTCCATGAACACATGAATATCCATCTGAGGTTACCCCTAATGACCATTAAAGTCTCCTCTTAAAATAGTTTTCTCGTCAAGGGGAATCTGCTAAATCACCTCATATAGATCTTAACAAAATTGGCACTTAAGTTGTTCGTTCAACCCTACTTGGAGTGCATAAGCACAAACCACATTGTAAACAACACCTTTCACCATAATCTTTTACGGACAAAATCTTATCACTAGTCCTCTTTACCCCCACAACATCATGAGTTCCTTAACAACTAAGATACCTACTCCATTCCGATGCCTCGAACCTCCTAAATACTAAATTTTGACTCCATTGATCTTTTTAGCTTTAGCACCAGTCCACTGTGTCTCCTGAAAGCACGCTATCTGAATCTTATATTTGTATAAAATCTCCATTAATTCCAATGGCTTCTTTGTAAATGTCTCGATGTTCTAAGAACCAATTTGCAATTTGTCAACATCTTCTATTCTCCTAGACCCAAGACCCATCGAAAGACTAGTCCTTATTCTATCATTAGAAGTCAAAGTCACCTTTTTTATCCTAATACCCAACATTAGCTGTAGAAGACAAGCATAATAAGTCCATAGACAACTCTAATATTACTCGATTAACCAAATAATAAAAAAGTGATTAAAAAATGCAAAATATTAGATTATTAAGGCAAATTCCTAGGTAAGCAACTTGTTCCCACCATGGTGTCAATAAAGCAATATTCCTATAGAGCAAGTTTACAGTTTCTAAATATTAGGTGGAATTATCTAAGTTTTATCGAAAGAAGTAAATTGCCAAGTCACTAGACGTGGACTATTATTAAAATAAATCAAATGTGATAAGCAAAGAATAGAAACAGACAGAAAGTAGACAAGCAAAGCCAAAAATGACGATGGATGCAAAATATAAGCATATAAATTGTGACCCATTCGGAGGAAAAATAAAGTAGACAAGCAAAGCCAAAGAAAATGTACAATATGAAGTGAAAAGACTAACTTTGGAGGTCTTCTCAAGAAGTATTATATCTGAGTTATAAAGCAAGCAAAACTACAAGATCACTTATATACTTGTAAAACTTACTAAGTAACTATCAACAATTTTCCATTATTGAAGATAGAAGAAAATACATGAATCTCAAAAGTGAGGTTTTGAGAACTCTAAATCCCTATATCCTTCCACTTAACCATAATAAAAGAAACGATTCTACTAAAAAGTGAAATGTTTAAAAGTAACAACCTATTAAGAAAGCGAAAAATCCAAATCCAAACAAAGAGAGAGATGCAAAACAATAAAATGAAGTGAATTTACAATAATATAAGTAAGCAGACAGAAGCGGGAAGATCTCAAAAGACTATTTTTTTTACACGAATTCTGCAGACTTGGAGACTATATATATCCAATGATAAGAAAATTTTACTAAAAAACAAGAATACCTCGCTATACTTAGCTTAACTGTCAACACCAACTCTCTTATTAACTAAACAATAATAACCCCATATTACTAAATAAATCCAAAAGGTAGAAGCACCCAGTACTTCGATCTAACCTATGAAACCAGACGCTAAAAACTCATCCAAGTCCCAACCAAAGAACACCCAAAACCTAAAAAATGGAGAACCATCGAGCTCATGGAAGCTAAAGCACCACTAGCACGCTTCGGAAAGCACCAAACAAACACAAATCAAACAAAAAAAATAATGAAACAAGCTGAAGGAGATGTAAATTTAACTCAAAACCTACTCAAAGAACACCAAAAACAATCAAGAAACAACCACGACTACTGCCGGTACCAAAAGACAACAACAATGATTGCATAGCTAAAACTACAGAAAAATCAGTATAAAATTTGATGGGTATGAAAAATAGAAGCTCACAGCTAAAACAAAGCCGCTTAATGGAGATGTCAAGTAAGGGAGAACAAAGACGCTTAATGGAGATGTCAAGTAAGGGAGAACAAAGACGCTTAGCAATCACTTCTAGCTTTTAGTATAGAATCTAATATATAATACAATCACTTGCATAAGGTGATCAATAATCTCCTAGAGCAAAGACGCTTAATGGAGTTCATCATAAAAGATAGGTATAGAGAGAATGAATTGAAAGATAAACAGGAAGACTATCAAGATGAGGACCAACCTAAGAATAAGGGGAAAAAAAAGAGGATGATGTTGTCAAACATGTTGAGGTCATTAGTACGATTTGTGGTAGAGATAAGGTCACCAAAAAAAAGGGATAAAACAAAATGAGGCAAAGAATATTCTTTGAGAACTTGGAAGAAGCCAAATAAGGTAAATTCCCATGCACACACTGGGATTTTGATGGCTAATTAGTAATGAGAACTTAGTAAACATACTCTCTATTGAAGCCTACCTACCGGGATAACTTACACTAGCTTGTAAATGACAAAGACCTAGCCTTTGGCTTATTTAAGTAGAATAGTGAAGAAGACATAATAACAAATAGACCGAATAAGCTTATACAACTTATTATATAGAAGAGTGAATAAGACACAATAACAAATAGACCGAATAAGCTTATACAACTTATTATATGTACCTTTTAGCCAACTTGATCTTATTTGCTCGACGTATAATCTCTTAATAAAGAAATCAAATGCACTCATATAAGTTGTTTTGACATAGTGATCGTGTGATGAAAAATTCAAAGGTCATATCAATTCAAGTGGCAACACATTCCTTCTTCCTTCAATAAGATGTGCTTAAGAGAGAGTCCTAGCTAGGAGAACTTTACATTCTTCTAAAGATAAAATGCACTCAAACGTCATACCCTTAAGAGAGGTTTACACCCTTAATTAAAAAACAAGATGCCAAGTATCGAGAGAGTCCTATGCCCCAAATTCTAAAGAAAAATCACATATGAAAAAGTTCTAGACCCTCAAGTCCTTAAAGACAAAACATGTTGGAGACAATGTCGCGCTCTCAAAATCTAGAAATTCCAAGCAAAAAAAAAAAAAAAAAGCACAATGACTATAAATTTATCACTTCTTCTGAACACGTTCAATCATAAAGATATCGGAACCTTTTTTATTTTCAGAAACCACATCATTTTTAAATCAAATCCTTTTCCTAGAACCTTGTCCATTGCTCTTCTTAAGTAATGAAACGCTTATTGCTTTTCTCTAGCTCTTGCTTTCCAATTTTGTTTATTAACTTTCTTTCTTTTCTTTTTTTCTCCGGTATGTTTGTTTTCTTGTGAAGGCAAAGAAATAAATACGAGTATTATATCGATGTCGAGCACAAAGGAGATTAAGTCTAATTACAATCTTGTTCAAATTTCTCTTTTTATATTCAGCCTTCAACTTCAGTTTATCTCTGTTTACATATTTGAGTAACAAATCTCTTTTCTATTTAGCCTTAACTTCAATCTTATCTCCTTTTACATATTGCAACTTTAGGGGTTTTTTCAGCTACTTGGCATGTTTATATTGCTGTACTTTGTTGTTTGTTTCGGGAAGTTGTTAACCCTGTTTACTTCCGCCTAAGATCATTGTTGATCTGTCAAAATATAAATGGCTCGGTCAAATTAGCAGTATAAATGGTTTGCTTATCTAATGAAATATATGACTCTGACTGAAAATTCAAAACTCAAAAACCTTGAAAGCACTTGAGAATTAAAACTTTCAAATCTGATTTAGGGTGTCTAATTAGCTGGTACTTGAAATAACGAATGGTTCAAGCCGATATACATTCACTTTTGAGTTGCTACAATCATGATATTCCAAAATGAAAATCGAGAGTTTGGATTACTACAGAATAACAGTGCAAGACAAAAGAAATACGTGAACCAGGATAACCAATCAAAGCCTCACTAAACATATGGACTTTACACATAAACCAAAAATTGATCCTGTCCATTACCAAGGAAGAAGAGTATAAGACCAAAGAAAAGGCAGTCAAATCAAGCCGTGAGGAGAGTCTCAGTGGCTTCAAAGAAAAGTGGTGCCATCTCTGGATTTGGTGTCTTGATCGCACACTTCACACCAGGGGTTCCGATAACCATGGCAAGTTCAATTAAGATGGGAATTCCGCGAGGAAGTTTCGCAGAGAAGTAGAATACATCTTGGTTTGCATGTTTTCTCTTTGCAATAAAGAACATGTTGGACGCAGCCAACCGGTCAATAGTAGCTTCTACACTATTGACCACAATGCCCGGGAAGTCCTTCGAGACCTCATTTGAATCAGGAAGGGATCTCCACGTCTACCATAAAAAATGCCACAAAGAATGAGTTCTAGTAACAACAATCAAATAATATCTTGATTCATATCCCTTTCACAGTTAAGGTGAAAATAAACTTGCTGATTTACTCACACCACCAACCTGATGAATACAGCAGAAATACAAGGAAAGAGATTAAAAAACGGACTGAAATTCTGAGTCTTTCAGATGGCTCAGCCATAAAACTAATAACAAGCAGTAAATAAGCAGTAAATTACAGAAAACGTAACTAATTTCCCAAGTTCTTATTGGAGACAGGGCTCTATTAATTTTTAGAGCTCGATCCTCTTCAAAAAGCTTTAGAAAGTTATAAAAGTAACCGGATCTCTCCAAGACCAACATGGTTATTGTATTTCATCGAAGTTTGTAGCATGTATAGTTCTACAAGAACATAAAGCCTTTTTTCCTCACCTCAAGAAAGTTTCCACGTTCCATTCTTCCATCTTCAGTAAAGAGCACTTGCAATGAAATTTTGTCATTGAAATACCATACTGGTTGCTGGGAATTTTTCACTGCAACCTGCAGAAGTGAGTTCGGAGGACCGGCAGACACATTCTGGAGCAATGCCATAGGCAACAACGTCGTTGCTGATGTCCCAGGTTGCAGTTGTGGAACCTTGTTGACAAAGAAGAGTCTGTCACAATCAATTTGGGAAAAGAAAAGCAAATCATTTGAAAGAGACTTATAACTACCTGAAGAGGTCCAGCAGCTGCAAGACCAAATGTATTCTTGTTAAACTGAATCATGAACCCATCAAGGGGAATTTGCGAGTTATTCTCAAATAATAAGCTATAAAAGATCTGGCCATCAAGTCGCACTAGCTGGGCACTGATTTGTAAACCCTGACCAGTTGATGCTGGTAGTAAAACAGGCGGTGGAGAGCTGTGATAAGGGGGAGGAGGAAAAAAAAGACAATGAATGTTATTCATGGGTGTGCACTTCAGATTTAAAAATTATAAAAGCTCCATGATTAGGCAAACTAACTACAAAGATGAAAAGAGGCAACGAAAGCTACCATAAGCACCAGATGACAGTTCAAGCATTTGAACACACTTACCCAGCAGGAGTAGATTGCTGGTCAACAGGGACTATAGCACTGTTATCCATGCCCATCAGATCACCCAGCAAATCTGGCACCGGAGTAGCAGGCACAGCTGGTGCAGGGGTTGATTGTCTTACTCCAGCATAAGGAGCAGCACTTGAAGTAGTTGGTGGTGATGAAACACCACCATCAGCAGGATGGGCTGGTGACTCAGAATAAGGTGTTTCACTCCCATCAGGATATTCCTCATCTTCACTTCTCTGTGTTGTAGTCTTTACTCGTGTCACAAATGCTTCTGGGGGCTTGTGATACACTGAGGACAATGTGGCAATGTTAGCAAGAAGCTCATCAAGAAGTGATGCATCAAGTTGGTTTGAATCATCAGTGATCACAGGCTTCTCAGCTAAAACAACATCCTTCGCAGCCTGAAAGATGTAAAGTCTGTCCATTAGATGTAGAATATAGATGTTGTACAACGATGTCATTTATTTAACATGAATGTAGCCAAAAAAGTGTCCCTTTCAACATTTTCTAATGGCTGAAACCAAATCCTTCCCAATTTGGGAATACGTCTTGGAGATGCAAAGACTAGCCCAAGCTGGCATAGGATGAAGAGACTTGAGGGAAACACGGAATTTGTCCAACAATAACACCTTACACACGAGAAGTCAAACAAGATCTGGTACCAGGTTTACATCACCCTCAATACCCCCCTCCAAATGAAAAGATGAATAAATAAATAAGAGAATAAATCCACAAGTACTGAAAAGGGCCTAAACTAACATAAGTAGACAGCAAAATTTTCTGTAGAGAAACAGCACCTCAGGATCAGTTGACAGCAATCGCCAATATATGTATGCGCGATCTCGCAAATCTGGATTGTCTGTTTCAACAGTTGCATTATTCAAAACAACCTGTGAAAAGGGACCATAAGCAGTGAGAATATATTCAAACATGCATATGAAGTCTCAGCATACATTGAAAATTTTAGCAACTGCAATAAAACACTAACTTGGCTAGTTAGGTTATATCAAACAACAAACTTAGAAAAACCGATTAGCTCTAAGCAATAAACCTATGAAACAAATTGGATGCATATCCAATTACCAACAACATCCCATCATCAGAATTATGATTTCTACTATGTCAATTTGAGAAGCACCATTCAAAATTGAATATAGAAACAAGAATTAAAAGCACAGTCATTCAATGTCTATGAATGTTCAAATGAAACACAACCTGAATCATCTGTTGTGGGCCTTCAGTTGGTTTCTTCAGAAAAAGTTTGACAGTTGCTGTGAGCAATTGCAACTGAACTTGTGGAGGCTCTTCAGGAAAACTTTCCAGGAAGCTCTCCAGGAGTTCGTCAACATTGTCTATTCTTTCCGCATATTCACCAATTATCCAGATCATTGACGCCTTAAGAGGAAGAAGATAAGGTAGTAGTAATTGTATATAAGTTCAGACATAATAAAACATCTTACAAAATGACATAACCTGAAAACCATGTACCTTAGCTTCTGGCTCATCCAAAGTGTCCAAGCTTTCACAAAGTGTTGCAATTATTGATTCGTAGCTGTAGAAGAAATAGCAGAAGAAAATTAGAATTTGTAATTTGCATGTCTTCACCACAAAGTTAACCTACATATTAGGATATCTCCTAAAGATATCTTTGATAACTATAATGGCCTCTTGAACCACATAATTCACTTTTATTTTAATCAGTTCTAGCAGAACACTAATGCATCGCTCAGTTGCTCTCTCTAACTTTATGGCACAGCGACCAATAGCTCGGACAACCTTCCTCACAAAATCTACATCTACTTCTGTAGCATACTCTTTGAACTCCAGCAGAACCTACAAAATGCATGGAAGAATACAAATTTTGGTGATTGGTGAAAATGATGAAATTCTCATTTCCAAACATGAACTCCTGAAGATTTCATAGGAATTAGAATTTCTAATCCAAAGGTGGTTATATTTACCTGGTCAATATTTCGGTCAGAAGCAAGCTTTATCATGATTTCTAGCTTCTCCATCTTTACATAAATCGGATCATTATACTTGCAGAAAAACACCTGGAAGCAAAACAAAAGGTGATCAACAAGCAAACTCTCCTCCTTAACCACAGATTCATGCACTTCATATAAGGAAAGTAGGGAGCAAATTTGGCAATATAATTTGCATTACGGTAAGAAAAGAGGTCTGACAGCTAAGAGAACCTTTATAGAATGGGAAAGGTACAATAATGTACAGATCCTACCCCTTAGAACCTCAAATTTCTATGATCTCATTAGAGAAAAAGTCCCTTCTCAATTCTTTCATGGGAAATTTTCCATGTTATCGAAAAAAGAAGATCTATACCCACTTTACCTTAATCTCATGAGCAAGGATTGTAGGTCTTCTTTGGACAATTAAGTTGATGTTCCGCAGAGCAACATACTGTATCTCAGGTTCTGCTGAGAGCAAAGTCACAAGAGGCGGGGTAGTTGCTGCAATATCTAGACTGAAAGCTAAAGTTCTATCCATTGTAAGTCTTACTAATGACAAAGCTTTGGGTG
>JANKOD010000193.1:22957313-22980599 GCA_026284645.1 Erythroxylum acuminatum | reverse complement strand
TAAAAGGAGGGTAATTTTGTCCCAAAAATTTTAAATGAACATTTTGAATGAAATTACAAAACACAGGGGCTAGATTGAACGAATTAAAAATACAGAGGCTAATTTAAATAGTCAACTATAACACATGGGCCATTTTATATTATTTGCCAAAAAAACAACTACCATAAGCATAACTTTTTCGTGGTTTGTCCACTTTTATTTTTAAAAAGGCCTATCTTTCTTTCTTCCGCCTTAAAACTCATGTTGTACGGCCCTAAGACATTCTAACAAACAAAAGTCTTTGACCATGTTAAAGAAAATGCTTCACCAACTGTCAATAACCATAACTATGGTACTGTAACTGCGTTTGGTCATAACCATTCCCAAAATCTCCTCCTCCTCGAAATGGTCCATCTTCTTCCTCATGCAATCCATCAAAGTGCTACAAGGACAAGATACCAGTCCATGAGACTTGACTCATTTAAAGTACCTAATTTTTGCAGAACGTAAAGACAAACTGAAAACAAATGATACCCAGAGCTCATCTTCGTCTTCATCCCTAACAAAACATGCAGCCTTGGGAATCTCACCAGCCTCGTCATTGCGTGCGAATCTTCCACGTATTCGTGGTCGGTTGTCTGCTAGTGTTTTACGACATGCATACTTGAATCAACAAAAACATAAATCATAAGCTTAACATCGGCGATGTTATTGTACTCGTGAAAACATTGGCTTCTTGAAAGAGTCCATATATATGTTAAATAATGAACATCCTCAACTGAAATATTCTTGGTCTGGAAAAGGCAAGTTTTGTTGTTTAACATTGGGTTTATTACCTTGATTGTCTTTGTGAAGTTTCTTTGGTTGCGCTTGGCTCTGTACTTTGAAATTCTCTCCTTCCTCTCATCAGCGCTATAGCGCCCTACTTTGAAGTTTGCTTCTTCGATTAAGGACGTCTCTGTAGCTGAGGGGCTTGAAAAGGACCTCTGTGTTGGGTGTGCTGTTTTAAGATTCTAAAACAAAACGGAAAAGATGCCCTTTTGTAAGTTATGTGGGTGATGTGTAACAGGACAAAAACAAGGGAGTGAAGAGAGTAATCAGAGATTGACGCAACCTTCAAATCTCCAGTACTGCAAACCCTCCTGAGGTCGCTTATAAGAAAGCTGTTTTCAGGTGAGCTCAGGCCTTGATTTTCATAACTCGAAGACTCCACGAGAGTATCAAAGTGAGGCTGATAGACAAAGCTGGGTTTGCTATCAAAAGAATTGCTGCTGTAGCTTCTTTGCATCACTTTTGCCACATTTTCTGAACCACTATAACTGTTAGGCACAAAGGACCGGTAGTTACAAGAAAGATCAGAGCCCAATTCAATTTTCACCTCCAAAGCATCCAATCCAGGGAAATCATAGTACCCATTTGTTAAATTAGAAGTGTCAGCAAAATCTGAACCATTTGCCAGAGGCTGCATATTGGTTGTCTGGTAGAGAGTCAAAATTTTCAGTTGGTGAGTTGGAGGTGAAGATGAGAGGATATTTGCGCTAAAACTGTCTACAGAGTTTGAATTGAGAACTGGGTTTTGAGTGTCTTGGTTGTTTGAAAGGTGTTGGAAGATGTCAATGGCAGAGTCATGAAAGGGAGAGAAAGGCTCAGGGAAGAAGATGTCTGCATCATTGGAGACCATTTCTGGGGTAGAATGTTGGTACAAAGAGCCATCAAAAACAAAGAGTGGAGAAGACATTTGACTAAGCTGAAATCTTAAAACTGACGAAACCTGAGAAGAGTATTTGTTGTTGATGTTGAGTGTGCGGATACCCTTCTATTGATGATATTTGTTTGTCTCTATATTGAGAATGGAATGAAAGCAGAAACCAGTACAACTCAGACTTAGGCCTCTCATTTATTTAATCAAGTTTGAGATTTCCATAGCAACAAGGTAAAGAAACGCCAAACAACTCTCTCTTTCTCAAAAGAGTCAAGATGTAGTCTTTGAGTGTCGAGAGAAAACACACTTGGAGCTAGTCCACTTCAGCTGTGAAGGCTATATAAAGGACTTAAATTTTCACATTTTCCCCTTCCACCCCAACGTCTTTTGGAAATTTTCAAGTTGATCCATCCCATCTCCAATTGTAAATAACGTGTAAAGGTGTTTAGATATTTAATTCATTTTTCCAACTGTGCAAAAGAGTGGTCCACGTTGAAGTCGTCGTTTCCTCTCGGGTACTTCGCCATTGAAGTCAGCCTCTGTCCTGCGCTTACGAAATTAGGATTTTGGGTCTTGTTGACGAGAGCTTTTACCCTGTGAAACCAGGATTGAATTCCTTGAAAAGCTTTGTTTGGGTTTAAAAGTTTCTTCCCTTTTCCGCTTGACAGAGATCTTTGGGACACAAATGGCTTCCCAAGCACACTTGGAGAAGATGGAGCTTCGCCAGAACTATCGCAATCTCTGGCACACCGATCTCACGAGCACAATTCAAGCTGACACTCCATGTCTGCGTATTATCTATATACATCATAATTAATTGAGATTTATGTGTGTTGTATTGATGTTGATTATATTTCTATTATTGTTGTCTTTGTCTTTCGGGCTTTGGGTTTCTGGTTGGGCGCTCGTATGCAGATTGCTGCTTTGCTTTGTGGTGGTGAGTGCTCTTGATCTTTTGTTTGTTTTCTTTTAAATTTGGATCTGCCGATTTCCCTAGTATTTACCTCTTAGATCGTGCTTTCTTCTGTTCGACGTTGTGTTCTTGATGGGTTTATGCTGAAATAGTTAGCATGCTTACGAGAGCCTTGGTTGACTTTGGTAGGTCATGATTTTGTTTGAAATATGGTGATTTTAAATCTATACACACACACACACACACACTTCCTTACCTTTGATGGTCCTTTTTTCTTTTCATATTTTTATACATAGTAGATTTCTGATTGTTTGTCTCTTTGGGGGCAAAGTACCGTTATTCAATAATTTCTATCATCCTCCATCATATCCTTCTCATGATGATCAGAAGAAGCAAAAATTGTTGTTGAAAATGAACTCCTCTATACTAGTTTTTGTACCTCATTTCATTGAGCCTTGTCCTTGGGCGTTTGTGCCATTGAGTTGTCACTGTTCCCAGAATTCTGCGGGCATGAGATTTTAGTCAGTTAGCTTGAACTAGATTATATTGTGCAAATGTTGATGGAAATGGAAAGAGCTTCCTTAGATTTTCCTTTTCAATTACTTCATTCTATGATATCCTCCACAGTAGCTCTTATAAACTTATTCCTGTTGTTACACATAGTACGTTCTTGCTTCGATTGATAAATATACACATTCTTCCCAGGTTTCCTTCTGATTCTCTTAATGGTTTCAACATAAAATAGACCCTATTTCTACCCCCTTTTTCTGTTCTTTCAGCAATTAAACATCATTTTTCTTGCTTCATGTTTGTTGGAGGGTTTTTTGTATTGTGCATGTAAAGGTTAGAAAACTATGCCACATCTAGTGCACATCATTAACATTGTCATGTTTTTTCCCTTATTGTATTCGAATTCTTCTTTAACTATGTTTTGTATGTGACTTGCATCAATTACAAAAAGAGCGTGTCTATTGTTAGTTATTGTTGAGATATAGCTGTTGTACATTCTTCACAGTGTAACTGTCGTGATCTGATTACTGTTGTGGCATGATTTTAGGAACAGTTTTAATTTTCATAACCTATAAGAGTGATTATAGGAGTAATTATAGGAGTAATTTCCATAACTGTATCTTCTAGTAATTGTATTTAAGCAGCGGAAATTCATAAATAAAAAGTAAGCTGGAAGTTTTTCCCAACCTGAATTCTTCTTATGGTATTAGAGCACGACTGTTACATTGTGAAGAATGTACAGCTGCTATATCTCAACTGTTATATGTCAAGAGAAGCATACATGGAATTCAAAATGTATATGCATACTTTTGTTCGCATTGACTTTTAGCTAATGATAGGAAAATCTTCTAAATCACTTTTGGACATCTTGAGGTTATAATTAGGATGGATATTTGTGACAAGGTACCTAATCATCTTTCATTCAACTGTAGTGCGCCATGTGTCTCATACTTGCTTCGTAAGAGGGCTCTTTATAATGACATGTCAAGGTAATTGATGCACAAATTCATTTATAGCTCAGAAGCAGATAAAAGAAATGTCCAACATAGACTATCTTTGGTGTAGATATGTTTGTTGTGCTGGCTATATGCCTTGCAGTGGAAGGTGCGGCGAAAGTAGGTGCCCTGAGCTTTGCTTGGCTACTGAGGTATGAAGTTCATTTGGTTTGGTTCATATGTAGGTGTTGTTTTGATGTGTTTGACGCAAAATAGCTTAGAATATATAAACGAAATAAAAGAGGACAAATTAATCAACCACAAACATATAATTTGGTGGGATGAAGAATGGAAATTGAAGTGACAGCAAGGGCAACTTACTTTATGCTAAGTTTTCTTTATTAAATAGGAAATAATAATAAGGTATATTGTACTAGTTTATTTAGGACTTAAGCTTATTTAAGAATAAAAAATCTTTATTAGGATAGGATTCAATTTTGAATATTTCAGTATTCCTAGTTGAAATTCAGCCATGAAATTTGATATTCCAACAATGTAATATCAATCATATTTCCCATATTAATATGGTATCCAAGCTTTGGTTCACAATGGCAACACATAGGACTTGAGAATTTTTAGTGCAATATAACTTTGTTATTAAATATTTAGCAAGAGTTGAGAACAAGGCAGCTGATGCATTAAGTAGAAATAGTCATTTACTTAACACTGGACAAAGGGACAACCACTTCCCCTTTGTGATCCATGATGATTACCTTTTTAAAGGAAATTGACTTTGCTTACCCAATACTTCTGTTAGGATCTTCAGGAGAGAGCGAGAAGATTATTCTAGAAGGAATTAGTTATAACCGTATGTACCTAGGGAGGTTATAAAAGGGGGGAATAGAAGCAAGAAGGGATAGGGAGAATATTTGTAAGAAGAGTGACAGAAGGATACTAAATGTTAGGATCTTCAGGAGAGAGCGAGAAGATTATTCTAGAAGGAATTAGTTATAATCGTATGTACCTAGGGAGGTTATAAAAGGGGGGAATAGAAGCAGGAAGGGATAGGGAGAATATTTGTAAGAAGAGTGACAGAAGGATACTAACCTTCTGAGGAGCTATCAGCTCTGGTTAGGAGCAAATCTGCTCTGGTTTGGGGAGAAATATTACATTTCTCTACGGTAGTGGTTAGTATATTGTAGTAGTATAGTAAAACTCTAAGTGTTCTAAGGTCAGGTTCCTAACAACTTCTATAAGGGAGTACCTAATTTGGTAATTACATGGAATAGGGGCTGCAAGACACTTTGGAGGAGATAAAACTATAGCAATAATTGAAGATCACTTTTATTGGCCTTCTTTAAAGCGAGACATGTTTAAGGTTATATGAGAATGTTGCATATGTCAATTAGTTAAAGGAAAGAAACAAAACTCTGGATTATACATATCACTGCTTATGCCTCATGAACCATATTAGGACATAAGTATGGATTTTTTTCTTGGGAATTCCTAAAGCTATAAGAGGTTATGTTTCTATTTTCTTGGTGGTTGATAGCTTTTTTAAGATTAGCCATTTTATTCCATTTTCCAAGATGTATGATGTTGTCTATATTGCTAAAATCAGTCCCAAAGAGGTTGTACGTCTTCATGGATTACCTTTATCCATCATATCTGATTGTGATGTGAAGTTTATGAGTTATTTTTTAAAAATTTCATGGAAAACATTGAACACCAAGCTTAAATTTTCAAGTTCCTTTTTATTTGTAAACTAATAGACAAACGGAGGTGGTGCATAAAAGCTTGATAGATTTATTAAGATGTTTGGTTGGAGAAAATGTGAATAATTGAGACCTAATTCCTCTTATGACAGACTTTGGATACAACAATTCTATAAATAGGTTAATGGGTAAGAATCCTTTTGTGATAGTTTTAGGAGTTTAAGAAAGCCTATTGATTTGATTCCTTTACCCCAACAACATGAGTTAGTGTTAAAGCTGAAGGTTTTGCATAACACATGAGAGATATCTTTGATTATGTGTGAAGAAAGATAACAAGCAACTTGACTTATAAAGAACATGCTGATCAACATCATCAATTGGCGAATTCAATGAAGGGGATATGGTGATGCTAAGGAATTCAATGTTTTAATATTGCAGACTTAACTATTTATTATGGACATGATCAGATCCAATCCCCTACTGCAGTTGTGAGAATTCTAATCGTTCCTCATCTTAAAGAAGAGATAGAAGATGTTCTTGATGAACAAATAGTAGTCACAAGAGTTAGTGGGTATTGACAGTTTTTTGTCAAGTGGAAAGAATGATTAATTTCTGATAGCACTTGGATTTTAGAAACTAAATTTCAAAAGTTGAATCTAGACTTATATGAGTAGTATTTGTCTCATTCTACGTCGGTGATAATTTTAGAAAAGCCGGGGATAATTGATGCAAACGAGCTTAGACTTTATAAACGAAATAAATGAGGACAAATCAATCAATCACAAGTTTTAAATTGGCGGGATGAAGAATGAGAATTGAAGTGACAGCAAGGGTAACTTACTTTATGCTAAGTTTTCTTTATTAGATTAGGATATGATTCAATTTTGGATATTTCAGAATCCTTTCTTATTAGAATTAGGATTCTAAGAACTATAATATGTATATATTCAATCCTTCAATAACAAGTTATTCTGAAATTTTTCTACAAACATAAGTTTTCAACTAGAAGTTGTAATGCTTTCTTCTAAGAGTGATTCTTAGACCTTAAGAGTGATTCCTAGTTTCTTATCCTCCCTTATTTGTGTTCTTCACTAAATTCAAGCAATTCTAACTTTAAAATTCCAGCAACCAAAGCCCTAAATTCTAACTATACAACCCTAAATTCCAGTCATATATTCCAAATTTTGTGAGTTTAAATATTAGTTAATATTTCTTCCATTTGTCCTATATCAGTGTCCTTGCTGAATTTAGAAATTACTTTCTCGAAAGTTCAAGTCCAAATGCATAAAGGTTAAGGACCTAAACCAACTTATCAGGTGAATTTTCTATTGAATTCTGAAAATTGTTAGATAACTTGCCTAGTTTAAGAGAGTATGGCCAAGGTGAAAAAGAGAACAGTTAAAAACTTTCCATGGATATAAACCAGTTTTTGTGGTCATCTGGTTTCTTCATCATGGGAATGTCAGGACTCATGAACAACATATTACATTCAGCACAGCTGGAATTTGAATGTCTAGAATTGTTTTTGATTCTTATTTTTGTGAAATTCCTAAAGGTTGATCAACTTGGTTTGTAGCGAGTGTCTTATTACAGTTTTTTCTGCGTTGAGCTACAGTTGAATTAAGAATTGCAGCAGTCATCTGAGTCCCTGAAGCTGTAGATATTAGCTATTTTGCCACACCAGTCTGATAATCTTTCCCAAGAGGAAGTGATAAAGAAAAGAAACGATTGACAACTTTGCTGAAATTTAGCTTATGCTCTGAAAGAAATATTTCCTCAGTAATGATTCAAAAGAAGGAAATATCTTATCGTGCCATGGCATTGTTGATTGATTTTCTTGTTTGTTTTATGTTATAACACAGTTACCCGAGCGTTAACATATTTGAAATTCAATGCCCAGGTATTCCTCTGCTTTGGAAATTCAGTAGCCTCTACCCGCTTCTTGTTGCAAGATGAATTCAATATTCAGACAACACAATGTGACAATTGCATCATTGTACTCTCTCTCTCTCTCTCTCTCTCTCTCTCTGTGTGTGTGTGTGTGTGTGTACTCGTAGACATTGTTGTATTTAAAAATTCATTAAACATGCCTTCATTTCATATGCAGGGTTTCATGTTCTGCCTGCAACAAATTGCATGCATATTTTCCATAGTTGCAATGATTGTTGGAAGTGAGGAAATTCAAGAGGCTTCTCAGTTACTTTCATGTTTGGCAGATATGGTGTATTGCACGTAAGAATTTATTTAAATTTCTATCATACTATCAGCCATTAAGCAACTTGATTGCTCAGCCCCAATTTAATGTCAACTTAATGATTATTTTTCTTTTTGGTGGTCAGGGTTTGCGCTTGCATGCAGGTAGGCATGAAATCCACATAAATACATTTAGAAAGCTTGACCGTTTTCTCTATCAAATATGAAAATTTCTTATGTCTTGATTATTTACAGACACAGCACAAAATTGAAATGGACAAACGAGATGGCAAGTTTGGACCCCAACCAATGGCAGTGCCCCCAGTTCAACAGATGTCACGCATTGATCAACCATTTCCTCCCTCGGTTGGATATGCATCTCAAGCATCATATGGGCAACCCTACAGTTATCCACCTCCTCAGCCTCAAGGCTACCCGGCAGCTGGTTATCCCCCATCCAATTATCCACCTTCTAATGCTTATCCACCACCTGGCTACAAGTGATTTGCGCTAATCTCCTTTTGAAAATCCAACGTGTGTTTAGTTTCATCAACTCAGGTGTGGAGGGGATGAACTTCAAATATATGAACATTAACAATTGCAGAACAAAAGACGTTTTGTGAGGATGTATAGGTACTGAACAATCTTCGTATTAGATATTGTTTGCTGTGCGCTAAAATTACTACTATGTTTCGGATGACATCATTGTTATCTTCATATGAGTCTCTATTAGACATTGTTTATGCACTAGAATTAACTAGATAAAGACATCATGACTATCTTCACAATCTTCTCTTATTTTGACCCTATCAGTGCTGGTGCGTGCGCACAAAACTTTCTTGCCATACCGATTTCCAAACTTTAAGCTTATCATAGAATTTGAGTCAAATTGGGTTGATTACTAATGTTGAATCTATTATCTGCACGTCCATGTAGCACCGGAGTAAAATGAGAAAACTCTTGCTTCGCGACTTGCTGGTATGCTGCGGACTTGTACAAGAAAGTTGATGGGTATCAAAGGCTATCAGACATGTCTTTGGACTCTGAGATGTTGACTTCAGATTTTATCTATTTGCTATCAACTCAAATCTTCTGCAGCCTTGGTGTTGGTAGTAATCGTATGACCTCATAACGGTTAAGATATAGCAGGTGTACATTGGTGTCAGTGTGGCTGCCAATATTAGGCACAGGTAGATCACTATCTTGTTCCTGTTGGGTCTGTTGAGAGCATAAATGGTCCATATGAGGTGCTGTAGTGTCTGTGGGTGTGGAATTTACAGGTTACGAAATTGGGTCAATTTGTAGACTGTCAATTTGCACTCCTTGTACTCCTCATGATGAGAGCTTAGGCTGGCTAATCTACTTGAAAGGAAATTCAGTCTCATAAAATATCACATCCCTTGACACAAACATCCCTTTTCTTTCCAAATCCTAAACTTTGTGGCCCTTTTGACCATGAGCATAACCAAGAAAAATGCATCGATGGGCTATAGGATAATTTATCACCTGGTTTATTGTGATTATTAGCACAACAATGTGATCCGAACACCTTTAAATGATTATAATCAAGCTTTCTTTTGAAAAATACCTCATATGGACTCTTGTCTTTAAGAATGGGAGTCGGCATCAAATTGATAAGGCGAATTGAAGTCAAAACACACTTTTCCCAAAACTTTAAGGGTAAATGAGCTTGAAAATGCAGTGCACGCGCCACCTCAACAATGTGGCGATGTTTACGTTCTACTTTCCTATGTTGTTGTAGAGTATCAACACAAGAAATTTGACAATTAATCTCTTAACTAGCAAAAAAATTTATCATAGGCCTCTTAGAAACAAATTCAGTTCCATTATCACTTCTTACAGCCTGTATTGGCATCCAAACTGATTTGTGTAAAATGACAAAACATGGTTAAAAAATCATAGGCTTGAGACTTATTCTTCAAGGGGAAAACCCAAGTACATCGAGGATAATCGTCAACGATAGTTAAAAAATAATGGGCACCACTGAGTGAAGGGACTGAGTATACACCCCAAAGATCAACATGAATAAGTGCAAAAGGTTTAGCACTGTTCTTATTACTAGCTGAAAATGGTAGTCTGGTTTGTTTGACCTTATGAGACACATCACAAATATAATTAAAATTGCTGGAAACAGAAATGTTAGGTATTAATTTTAGTCTACTAAAAGAAGGATGGCCTAAGGGCATGTGCCACAAGGTGATATTTGAGTCAACAACACTGTGATATGCTAATCTATGGTCACCTTCTAATTTGTAAACTCCATCTCAAAGTCTAGTGAAGGGACTGAGTATACACCCCAAAGATCAACATGAATAAGTGCAAAAGGTACAGCACTGTTCTTATTGCTAGCTAAAAAGGGTAGTCTGGTTTGTTTGGCCTTATAAGACACATCACAAATATGATTAAAATTGTTGGAAACAGAAATGTTAGGTATTAATTTCATTATACTAAAAGAAGGATGGCCTAAGCGCATGTACCACAAGGTGATATCTGAGTAAACAACATCCCAAAAAAAGTTACCGAACAATTTAAGTCCCTTGTGGCTTTGGCAATGGAGAGGATGTTGCATTTAAAGCCCGACACAAAAATAACATTTCTCAAACAGATATTTGGTGAAAGTTGGGCATCGCCAATATAAGATACGAAGAGGGTAAAGCCATTTGGTATTTTTACTTTCAGATAGGTAAAGAGACACTTAACATCATCAAGGATACTTCTGTCTCCAACCATGTGGTCAAAGAAACCACTATCCACTTGTTGGATCTGGGAGTCCACTTTCATGGGAGAACTTCAATATGGGCTTAGTGAGGGAACATATTCATGGGTTTTGACACCACTCTTCAATTTAAAACCTTAAGACATTAGGTTTATGGGTCCTTTCTACTTATATGTCCTTTACTAGCTTCATCTCTTTCCAATGTGGGATTCCTATTCACACTTGATATCCCAACAATCTCCCCCTTAAGTGTGAACTTCCACACTAGGCTTGGACTCCCCTTTGAGCGAAAGCCTTTTGGCTTAGCAGCTTGAGTATATGGTGTTGCCAAGAGCCCTTCTACTCTATTGGTCTGGGCCTACTAGGAGTCTCCTTGCTCTTTTTCATAGGGAAGCAACCACGGGATCTGACTACCATCTCTATACTCGTCCCTTGCAAAACCATCGGCTCTAATACCACTTGTTGGATCTGGGGAGCCCACTTTCATGGGAGATCTTCATCATGGATCTAGTGAGGGAACATACTCATGGGCTTTAACACCAGACTTTAACCCAAAACTTTAAGGCGTTATGTTTGTAGGTCCTTTCCACTTATATGTCCTTCACTAGCTCCATCTCTTTCCAATGTATGATTCCTACTCACACTTGATTCCACAGTGGGCTTGGACTCCCCCTTGAGACACATAAACCTTCCATGAAGTAGAATAGTTTTAAGAAACTCAAACTCATTAGGAAGCGATCCCGACAACATCAAAGCCAGATTTTCATCTTCAAATGTCACATCCAAATTTATTAAATCAATAACTAACTAACTAAAATTGGTGATGTGATCATTTATAGTGGTACCTGGAACATAAGAGAAATGAAACGGTCTCTTCTTCATATGGAGCTTATTCTGATTGCTTTTCTTTAGGAATTTCTCTTCCAACGCATTCCACAACTTAGATGCAGAAGTTTCCTTCGAGAAATCATACTTTTGCTCTCTGTAAAGACACGATCGAATTATACCATATGTTAAATGATTTATAGTCTTCTAATCTTTCTACTCAACATCATCTGGTTTCTTTTCTTCAATGGCAATGTCAAGACCTTGCTGAAAAAGAGCGTCTTGAACCTCACTTTGCCACATGCCAAAATGACCCGTACCATCAAAAATCTCCACCACAAATCTTGCATTTGTCATAGCAGTCCTTGCTAGAATAGGCAAGGTAGAAGCTGTTGACGTAGTTGGTGCAGTCGTATCGTTCATTTCTGTCATCTCTGCTATAATTTCTATTCAATAGCTTTTAATGCAGAATGTTAATAGCTCAAGAAAAAATCTTTTCTGATGTGAAAGATCAGACTACACTGCAACCACAGAGCATACTAAGAAAAAACGGCTCTTATACCACTTGTTGGATCAGGAGAGTTCACTTTCATGAGAGATCTTCAATATAGGCCTAGTGAGGGGACATATTCATGGGCTTTGATACCACACTTCAACTTAAAACCTTAAGGCATTAGGTTTATGGGTCCTTTCCACTTATATTGTAACATCCCATTTCCATACTAAGGGTTAGAACCCTATATTTTTGTAAACGAGAAATAGCAATGAGAGATTAGAAAAACGCATTTCATACTCATGCATAATATTAGCATACACACACATGAACTTGAATTTTGCACACATTACGATGATTTGTTCATGCACTCATTTGATATTTTTCCGGGTATAAATGATTGTTTTATTGTGATTATAATATGAATTATGGAATATGTATCTTAAAAGTTGAGTTGGTGTGTATAAGTAGTGGTTTAGAATTTTTGGTGAAATTTAAGAATTTTTTGAAATTAAGGGTATTTTTGGACTAGGAAAAATACCAAGTGATGAGACAATTGATGAATAGTAGCAAAAATAAGTGTTAGATGGCCGTAGAAATTTTGATGAATGACATTTGGAATTAATGACGTATGTAATTAAAAATTGGGAGTTAATTGGATTAGAAATTAGAGACAAATGGACTCGTTGAGAAAGAAGACCCATTAGAAACCATAAGGTGGTGACATGTGGCAAGTGACAAATGTCACTTGCTATGGCACACTCCCATCCACGATATTTCCTTCATTTGAAAGACTATCCTTTTTCTTTCATTTTCATTTGGTGTTTTCTCCTTCTCTCTTCATTTACGATTTTCATGTTCTACACTTCTTCTTCTTCATTTCCACGATACCTTCAAGTCTCACCATTGTGAACTTTGCCAGCATTTTCACATGTTTCTTCAAGATCATGTATCTTCTTCTTGCAGAAGAATCTAACGTACTCCACCTTTTATGATGATGATCGTATAGTTTAAGGAAAGTTAGGGTTAAGTGATATTTTGAAGATCTTGAAGCTTAAACAAGTAAGTAGTATGTTATTCTTCTTGATATATGTTCATGTTCTATTTTGAGGTGTGATCACGTGGATTATTGGTGGTTGTTATAAAGATGAACTAAAATGAGTTTAAAGCCAAAGAAAAGGCTAGTGTATTGCCTTGAAATGAGAATAAGTAGGATGATAGTTTTGAGACAAAGTAAAGTTGAAATTGGAGATCAATGTGTGTTGGAATGTGTTAGCTGTAACGTTTCCACTGAACATGCATCTGTATTTTGGCCATATCTTGATCTGTAGGCATCCAAATTAGATGATTTTAAGTTTAGATTAAACTAGATACATATGGATATACATATTCTAAGAGTTTCAAAATTTGGCTTGAAGTTGAGTATTGTGTGCGGTCGCGGTTTGGGAATAGTCTATAGTATTTTGAGTATAATCTGCAGAATACTGAACCAAACTGCATGAAATTAGTGTCATTAGAAACTTAAGACATAAACAAATAATTATTTAGAAGAATGTATTGCCTAAATATCTCTTTTTTTGTCAAAATATCCATGAAAAATTTGACCTAAAAATATGTTTTGGAGAGAAGCTGGAATGAAGCTTGAAAAATTGATCATTAGGAAGTTCACGATCATGCATAAGCACGATCTTGACATAAAGGAATTACCAAGGAAGTGTACAATCGTGCACAAGCATGATCGTGATAGAGAGGAAACATCATGAAGATTGAACGATCTAGCTTGAACATCAGGGAGTTGCACGATCGTGCATATGATCGTGACAAAGAGGAAACATCAGGAAGATTGCATGATCGTGACAAAGAGGAAACATCAGGAAGATTGCACGATCGTGCACAAGCACTATTGTGACAGAGAGAAACATCAGGGAGTTGCACGATCGTGATAGAGAGGGATTGTCAAGTGATTGCACGATCATGCACAAGCACGATCGTGATAGAAGAGGTGCACTGCTGTTTGAAAGCTTTTAACACCCTTCACTCTTTTGACCATAACTCCTTCTCCGGACCTCCAATTGACTTAAAATTTGAACCACAATCTCCTCACACATTGTCCTTACTCTCCACAAAATTTCATTGCCATCTAAATTCACTAGGGAAAGGATTGGTAAATGGTTGATTGATGACCTTAGGAAGATCAAGTTTCGCAAGATATGATATATGAATGTATCTCAATTCGGAAGTGTTAATGATATAAAAGTGTTCTTAGAAATGCGAATATGATTGTAAGGAGATGAGTAATGTGTATCAAGTAAAGGTGAATGAGAATTGGATATTATGAGTGTTGAACCCCGATTCCGGAGCCCAACATTCGGAGTCATAACAGTTGAATCTCATTGCAAATTTTCTTAAACAATAAAAGCATTTACGAAAAATCGATAATCAAGCGGTCCGATTTATTTAAAACAAATTCAGTCACAAAAGACGCAAACATTATTGAACACATCAGAGTTTCGATAATCACTTGGGCCCATTACAAACAAAATGCTTGTTTTCAAAATATCTTTACATTTCAAAAGCCACACCATTGGCTTATTACAACATACAAAATACACACGATACAATTGAATGCTTATGCTTAATATGATTCTAGATATCGAAAATTTCTAAACTAACTTAAGTACAAAAGTCTCTATTCTTGATGTTTGCTAAACTTTGCAAGGATTAATATTGTTCTGCTTTCTCTTCACCTGCGGAGTGGAAGGTAATGGGGTGAGCTGCGAAGTTTAGTGGCTTATATATTTATAGCCATTGGCAATGAGCCATACAATTCATGCACACATACATATATATAAATGTAACAAAGTATATACATATATCACATTTAATCTAGCAATTTTAGCTCAAAATTCATAATTTAAAATGTCATCATATAGAACATCTCATGAAGATTCATCCATCAAAACATAACACTCAATTATGCATCATACTTGACAATTCAAAGATGCAATGCACAACAAATGCCTCGAGGGTTCCATGGACACATAATGGAGAAACCGTAGTTTACACCATGAATAAAATGAGTTCATTTTCAGAGCTCATATGCCACAAGTGGGCAGCCGGGAGAAGGCTCTTGTCAACATGCACATGACAAACAGAATGGTTCCACTCTTACCCAAATAAAAGCACATATTCATGCTCAAATCATTTCATCATACTTTCATACTTTTCATGCTCTTTCCTTTCTTTTCAATTATACAAAATGCCATGACATATTTCAAGGCATAACATGATCAAAATCATAATTCAATTATATCAAATTGTCATACATCTTTTAAGGCATGACATAAAACACATCATAATGCATTTTCCACATCACAACAATTCTCAATTTAACACATATTCACACATAAGACAATTAGCTCATATTACACAACAACTATAAACATATTACCCACCTATTTTCTTAATATTTCCAAGATCAAGCTTGTTCTTCTTTTTACTCTTGATTTCGACTATTTTGATCCCCTTTAAACAAAACCTATTTCCATTCAATCCATTATACAAAAAGAAACCTATTAGGTTTTGATAATCAAGAACAAAATTAAGCTCAAACTTAACCTACCCATAGTTTTCCTAGGTTAGAAAACTCAACCTAGTTTAGAAATCCATAAAAATCCATCAAGGATTTCTCTTCTTCCTTCCTACACAAACTCATCTCTCTCTCAAATCACTTTTGTTTTTCTACTAGGCAAGAAGAAAGATGATACTTACCCTAATAAGTTGATTCTTCCTCTTTTTCTTCTTCTTTCCTTCTTCTCCAACACTTCACGCACTCTTCTCTTCTCTGTTCTTCTCTCCACATTTTTCTCTCTTTTCTCTCTTTCTTTCCACGATTTCTCTTCTTTCTTTCTTATTTCAAGACCATTTATTTGGTCTTTTCCCCTTTTCCCTTCATTTACCTTGCCCTTCCCATTTTACCCCTTATGTCTATTAAACTAACATTTTAACTCTTTATTCTGATAAGGTAACTGAAGAAATATGATAACACTTTCTCCTAGAAAAATGTTCCCCATTGTCTTAAGTTTCTAATGATACTAAAATCATTCAATTTGGTTCAGTAATCTGAAAGGTATGCCATAAACATTTTTGGACTATTCTTATACTGAAACAGTGTAAGGGAGGTAATAAGCCAAGTGAACTAAGAATTATACCTGAGAAAAATAGTTTAGTAGAAACTAAAGGGATGGAGAATCCCTCCTCTGTTAACCTGGAAATGAGTCTGTGAATTCTCAACAACTAAGGTATCTGAGCATTCTACTTCTGTTAATCTAGAATTGTGGAACGAAGAATTGGTTGGGAATATAATAGATAGGTTGGATAAGCCTGCGAATGAGTTACAATTTGACCAAAGGAGATCAGTAGCAGAATATGAGATTGTTTTCTTCCGTTAATGAACTACAAAGCAATGAAACAACTGTGAATAAGTAGCTTGTCCTCTCAACAATTCTAGCTGATAATTATGTGAATAAGCTACAGTCTAACCTCTAAGTAGTTCAAAAAGCATAGAATAATGAAAATGTAGGGAAATTGATTATGCAGGGGGATATTTCTGAGCAATTGAAACCAGTAGATGCTAAACATATAGCTCCAAATATGTTAGTAGAAAATGCTAGAAATGTTAGACCCCGTTTTCGAAGCCCAACTATCAATTCCTGATACTGAAGAATGTTAGGCCCGAGTCCCAACCCCAAGGCTATTCCTGAGGTGACCAGTCGGGATAGTTGGGATAGATAAAAGTAGAAAGTATTGCAATTAAAACAAATCTCAGCATGGCAGCAAGCGAAGTGGCGAAAAGGGGAGCCGCGGCAAACCCATGGAGTTACCTCCATGGACCCTTCGGGAAAAGTTCGCCATGGTGAAAATCCCAGAAGCTGAAATCCGACATCCAAACATTCAAACATTCAAAACAAACATATACATCTAAATCTAACCACAAGCTAAACATACTCATACACAAAAAGGAACTCCAATTCTTCATACCATTTCCATTCCAAATACTTTGAACAAACTTTACTTACACAACATCATACATACCAAAGCTTAAAACAAAATACATAAGGATGCTTAATGTTGATAAGCTTATAAAGCTATCCAAAATAGTCACTAACTTAGTACAAAGATCTCTAACTATTGGAGGGTTTTCAATGCCTTGCAAGGATCAACTGTCGACTTGATTCACACCTGAGGAGGGAAAAAAATAATGGGTTGAGCTACACAGCTCAGTGGCTAATATATTTATAGCCATCGGTAATTAGCACAAATTCAAGCATATGTATGTATATATGTTCAGCAATTCTAGCACTCATACTATATTCAAGCAATTTACACATTCATCACATTCACCTAAATTCACAAAACAACTCATAACTTATAACACTCAATATGCTTCAGACTTAACAGTTCAATTATGTAATGCATAACAAACGGCTCGAGGGTTCCATGAAACAGAATGAGGAAACCGAAGTTTACCTCATGAACAGAATGAGTCCATTTCGTAGCTCATATGCCACAAGCGGGCAGCCGGGAGAAGGCCCTTGTCAACATGCACGTGACGAACAGAATTGTTCCACTCTCGCTTAAACAGAAGCACATAATCATGCTTAGAATCCTTTTATCAAAATGATATGATTTCATGCCTTTTCTTCTTTCTTTCCATTTATACAGAATGTCATGACAGATATCAAGGCATAACATGATCAAAATCATAATTTACTTATATCAAATGTCATGCTTCTTTCACGGCATAACGAAATCAAAATCATTATAAATTTTCAACCAATCATTTTCAAACAATTAATCATATATTCAATCAAAATGTCATGCATCTTTCAATGTATAGCATAGAACACATATTCACACACAGGCAAGAATTTGCCCAACCACACAATAACTGTAAATACATCACCCACCTAATTTTGTTTAATAATCCAAATTCAACGTTGTCTTTCCTCTTGCTCTTGGATCAGGTCTGCTTGGTTTCCTATAACAAACCAAACTCACATTCAAACAACATTCAAAGGAAATTCATAAGGCTTCGATAATCAAAAGTGCTAAGATTGAACTATAACCCTTTCAAAATCTAAACTTTCGGGTCAATTTTCCATGATCATTATGATCAAGTAAATGAAGAAATTCAATAATACTTTCTTCTATAAATGTTTTCCGTCGTATTAAGTTTCTAATGACTCCAAAATCATTCAATTTAGTTCAGAAATATGGAAGTTATACCCCAAACATGTTGGGACTATCCTTATGCTAAAACAATATTCTATACTCAGCTTCCGTCCAACAATTTAGGTTTTAAGGACTGAATTAAAACTTGATTTCTACAGACAACTTGTAGCCCTATGTCTCTAGTTTACGTCAAATCAAAAATCACCCAATTTTTACATCTACAGCAAAAGTTATGCCCAAAATACCGAAGTATATCAATGCAGGAAAAAGGAATTCGCCGCGGCGGAACCAGAAGTTCGCTGCGGCGAAGTTGCTGGAGTTCGCCACGGCGAACTTTTCTAGAAACCCACACCGAAGACATTTTTCGACATTCTTCATCTATATATTTTCCATCTTTCAAATATAACCCATCTTAACCCTAAACCATCATTTCTACTTCATTTCTAAGCTCATTCCAACCCAAAATTATTCACGAACACATCATAATCTATCCTTGATCATTAACCCTAAAAGATTAAATCATTACTCAAACCATTCATCAACAACTTCTTACCCACAATCAACATTGCTTTCCACTTATAACTCTCACTAAATAAGGTTCATCCAACAATCAAGAAGGGTTAAAACTCACACTTACTTGTTTAGCTCCAAGATTCTTCAAATTCGTCAAGATCTCCAAAAACCCTAGCTTCCTTCTTTCTTTTGTTCTTCTTCTTCCTCACTTCCACGATACTCTCTCTCAAACAAGACAAAAGTTACTTCTTCTTCTAACTTACACTCTTAAATATTATGAAATGACCCTTATGCCCTTCTATTTATGCCTTAAAACTTAAAGGCTTAAGTGTTATGCCACAAATGCCCTTATACATTCTTACTACACTTATACTTTAATTCCATCAATCCAAGAAATAAATCCTACTAACATTGACATGTAATTACTCCAAAATAATTAATCTAACAAGACCTCAAAAATTGATTTAAATCATGCTTATTCATCAAGAAAAATTTCAGGGGCCAACAAGAAATGTTAAACTAGTAGATATTAAAGCAAGTTTCAAGAGAAGATCTATTAGAAGCAGGGCTAAGAACAAACTCATAAGGGAAATTCCCCCTATTGATTCTGATTTGGACTGTTAGAGGGTTAAATGACCCTCTAAAAAGCAATGGTCAAGGAGACTGTTTTGGAAAATTAGCCATTCCTAGTAGGGCTTCTTGAAACTAAGCTAACACTTTCTTAAATATCTGTCGTTTCAAGATTTTTGGGAGCTGATTGGGAAGCTCTTTCTAATCATAGTTCTCATTTCAATGGCAGAATCCTCTGTTTCTGTAATATTAATAAAATTTCAGTTCAGGTAGTTGCATTGATCAACTCATTCACTTGAAATGTAAGTTGGTAGGATTACCTCAGATCTTAACATCTCTCTAATTTATTCTTCCAATTTTCAATTTCAACGAGCCTTTCTTTGGACAAATTTCCAGTCTATTGTAGCTTCTATTAACAGGCCTTGGTTGTTAATTGGAGATTACAACTGTATACTCACTGATCAGGAAGTTGAAGGAGGTAGGGTTTCCACCTGGTCTAACAAGCAACAAAGACACGTGTTATTAAGGAAAAAGCTTGATCGAGCTTAAGTTAATCAAAATTGGCTAGCAAAGTATCCTCATTCATTTGGTCTATTTGGAAAAAATTCTTTTTTAGATCACTTATTCATTTGCATTCAAAATCTCCATGCTATGAAGTCTAGGCACCTTTCATATTCTTTAATGGCCTCTCTCAGCAAGTTGGCTTCACGTAACTTGTAGAATCTTGTTGGAACCTTAACATAATCAGCTTCAAATCTTATCAACTAATGCAAAAGCTGAGAAGGGTTAAACTATCTAGCAAACATTTCTCTAATGATAACTCCAGGTATATTAAGGTCACTCAACAACTGCTTAATGAGGTTCAAAAGGCTTGTTTAGTTCCCCTTATAACAATTAATAGAAGTAGATTGAAGCTACTAGATTAAAGGACCATTAGGAGGCTCTGAACTTATATAATTCTATCTTGAAACAAAAGGCTCACATAAATTAGTTAAGAGAAGGCAATTCCAACTCTAAATTCTTCCATGCTTCTTTTCTTGTAAGAAGAAACAAGGATATGATTATGGAATTTAAAGACTCCTCGAGTAACGTTTTATTTTATCATAATTCTTTATCAAGGCTTATAAGGGACTTCTTTTTACTTTTAATAGGTTTTGAAGAAAGTTCCAATGATGCTCACAACATTAAAAGATTTTGTGATGATCTCAAGATACTAAAGAGTTATCTGCTCCTTTCACTAGAATGGAAGTCAAAGAAATCTTATTTGTCTTATACCTTTCTAAATCTCCAGGGCCTGATGGGTTTACTACGACAGTGTTTTTTCAACAAACCTGGAAGATAATTGGCAATTTATTCACAGAAGTTATTCTAGAGTTCCTATCCTCTTGCAAGATGTTGAAGGAGATCAATCATATTTATATATGTCTAGTTCCTAAAAAGATTAATCTAGCTTCACTGGTAGACTATAGACCTATTTCGTATTGCAACATTGTCTATAAGGTAACTGTGAAACTCCTTGTCAAAAAGTTTAAAATTGCCTTAAAGATAGTGGTAAACTCAGTTCAAGTGCATTCATACAAGGAAGTTCTATAGGGAATAATAGTCTTCTTATGCAAGAGATATTCAAAGATTATAACTATGGGAAAGATATTAAAAGCTAATGTTGGAAGATTGACTTCTTTAAGGCATTCGATATTGTGAACTAGAAATTCATACAAATTTTCTTGGAAGCTCTTGAATTCCTTACTAAATTCATGGAATGGATTCTAGAGTGCTTAAAATTTGTTTCAATTAGTATACTTGTAAACAAGATTCCTACTAAGCCTTTTTCTTATGCTAGAGGAATAAGACAAGGGGATCCTCTTTCCCCTTATCTATTCACTCTAGTAGTGGAAGGTCTCTCTTGAATTATCTACAAGATCATTGGTTCTAATGGCATATTTCACTATCATAAAAAATGTAGTGTTTACAAACTCACCCACTTGATATTCGCAAATGACTTGATTCTTCTTTTAAGAGGTGAAACTCATTCAATGATGATGCTAAAGGAACTTCTTAAGATATTTTCTAGATGGTCAGGATTGAAAGTGAATCTAAAGAAAAGCAGCTTGTATTGCTCTAAAGATGTGAGGAATGTTGATGAACTTTCCAGATAACTAAGCTACCGATTCAAGCTCTTCCTCTCAAATATCTTAGAGTCCCAATTTTGTATGTAAAGTCTAACTATCCTAATTGTATCTCACTTATTAAAGGATCAAAGCCAGAATCAATGATTGGCAAAATAGTTTTTTATCACTTACTACAAAGTCACTTTGATAGTTTCAGTGCTGGAGACCTTTATGTTTATTGGATCTCTCACAACATTCTACCTAGGAAAGTAATCAAGGAGATCGAGGGCATTATAAAACCTTTCAAGGAGATTGAGGGCATTATGAAACCTTTCTTATAGTTTGGGAATTCTGGCAATTTTAAGAAAGCAAAAGTCAAATGGAGTGAAGTGACTATTCTTAAAAAGAAAGGAGGGCTGGGGATCATTCTTATTACTATAATGAAAAAACTACTCTTGTGTAAAAGAATTTGGAGGCTATTTGAAGAAAAAATGCTATTTGGTTAAAATGTCTATATGAAACATATCTAAGGAATGAAAGCTTCTGGAAATTGTCAATCTCTAAGGAATACTTTTGATTTTTCCTCCTGTTGAAATTGAGAAGGGTTATGTACCATAAGATTAAGCATATGTTGGGGAATTGATAGGATATCTAGGTGTGGTTTGGTAATTGGACTGAACATAGTCCACTTATACAAAGGAGTGAATTATCCCTACTTACTAATAGACTTCCACTCAACACTAAAGCTTCGTCATTGATGAACCAGGATCTATGGGCAAGCAACTTCAAAGGGTTCAACTTATTGAAGGAAAATCTCCCCTAAATCACTTATAGGCATAGGTAAGACGTAGTTTCCTGGAAACTTGCCTCCTCTAGAGTCTTTACTAATAAATCACACTATAAGGCATTGCTAACTGAGGGAGAGAATTTACCCTAGTTCAACCTTTTATTGCTGACTGAGGGAGAGAATTTACCCTATTTCAACCTTTTATGGAAGCACTCACTGAATTATAAGGCCTCAACATTTACCTGGTTAGTTATTAAGAATAGGATTTGTATTAAAACAGGTGGTTTGGCTTTTATAACCTGATCTGTGTCCTGTGCAAAGAAGTTGAAGAAGATAGGAAACACTTATTCTTTCAATACAGATACTCAAAAGCTGTCGGGAGCATAATTTTACATTTGCTTATTGATTATTGTTCTTTTTGCGATTGGCTATCTACTCTAGATTGAATCACTTAGACTACCAACCAAAAGGTGCAGGATGGAGCTATGTATAAAACATCTTTTAATACAACTATTTACTCCCTGTGTAGAGAAAGAAACAAGAGGATCTTTAAGAGTGAGGAAGTAAGCTTTGAATCTAGAGTAGTTTTTCTTGTGCTTGAAAAGTTAATTGGAGTAGGTCTTTGTGAGTTTTGAATTTTTGGAGAATTTTAGCAATTTTTCTGGAATTTTCGGGGTAATTTTTGGACTAAGAAAAATGCCAAGTGGCAGACTGATTGTGTACCGGTAGTCGAAATTACTGTCCAATGGCACGAAAAATTTAGATAAATGATTTTAGGATTTATTAATTTGAGTCATTGAAAATTTGGGAACAATTAGAGTAGAAATTGAAATTTAGTTGGGAAGAAATTAAGTAAGAGCTTAAGAAGGTGACATGTGGCATTAGTTTTTATAAAAGCACCCCACCCCTTTCTTTTGGTCTTCATTCACGACACTTCTCTTTCAAAAGAGCTTTGGAGTTGTTTTTGGTGATTTTCTCCACCATTTTCGTAGCTTCTTCTCTTCTTTGGTGGTTTTAAAGTTTGCTCATCTTTTCCTCCTCCTTCCACTTTGCTTTCTCTTCCTTTAACTCA
>JANKOD010000193.1:22869868-22886085 GCA_026284645.1 Erythroxylum acuminatum | reverse complement strand
AATTTATAATAATAATAATAGTTATTATTATTATTATAACAAATATATAATACTAATTAGCATTAATTTATATATTTATCTAAATATTATTATTGTTATTATATATATGTATATAATATATATATATAATTACAAATACATAAATTACTCATTAGTATTAATTATAATATATTTAACAACAATTAAAATTTTTTTCTTTAAAATATAATTAATTAATTAACTAATTAGTTAATTTTGATTTAACTGTTGATAATCATAATATAATAATAAAATAATAATAATAATTTTTAAAAATAAAAAAATTATTTAGTATAAAAAATATATAGGGTGACTTCTATAATAAGATTGTTAAAGTCACCCTCGTGCAAATGCATGAGGGTGACTTCTTTATATAACATTATTATATATTAAAAAATTTTAATATTATTATTATTTTTTAAATTTATAATAATAATAACAAAATTATTATCATATCAAATATATATATTACTAATTAGAATTAATTTATATATTTATCTAAATATTATTTTTGTTATTATATATATGTATATAATATATATATATAATTACAAATATAAATATTATTCATTAGTATTAATTATAATATATTTAACAGCAATAAAAAAATTCTTTAAAATATAATTAATTAATTAACTAATTAATTAATTTTGATTTAACTTCCGATAATTATAATATAATAAATTATAATTTACTTAAAAATTATTTATATTATAAAAACAAAATTTTTATTGGTATTAAATATATTATAATTAATACTAATTAGTAATATATACATTTGTTATTATATCTATATATATATATACATAAATTAATATAATTAATAGATTAATTAATATTTAATATTATTGACTATTAGAAAAGCATGACTATTATTCCAGAAGCATTAAATGCATTGCTTCTGAAACTTTGACATTGTGTAAGAATAAGCATTGAATGAATCGAGAAGCATTAAATGCTTTGTGAATAATTGAAAGCATTGATATTTTTAAGCGGGAAATGAAAAGATAGGAATTGAGATTTAAGTAATTAAGTAGATTCTAACGAAGAATCATATAAAACCATATGGAGTTGGTGGACAGCAAAACTTTGAGTGATTGATGGGACATGCTCGACATCGTTATATATCAAGAAGCTTTCACAAGATATCTGACATTTGGAATGGACACGTGATCAAACTTCATTACAACTTATATATTCCATGTTTTAACTCAAGACATTTTGAGAACATTTTGCACGTAACTGTTGACATTGTCTATTGAAACGAAAAGTATCATTTTTTTGTTAAGATATATATTATTTATCTTTTTGTTTAATTTTGATTTTTTTATTAGATATTCAGGTAATGATTAAAAATATAAAACAAAAAGTCTTATTTGAATTGGCTTCTTCAATGAAGTTGTTGTGCAAATAAAACTCTATCTTAAATGAAGATTTACGTGGATTACGTTTCTTGTGGAGACATGGATTATGTAAGGTCACGTGGGTGTGTGAGCTGAGTGTAGGTTTTAATGTCTTGAATTTTTGTTGCGGGGTTATGTTGTTGATTGAAGGCTGCACGTGAGTGGCTGGGTAATTTTTCTGATATGTAGATGTTGGCGTGAATCTCTTTGGTGTTGGTCTTATCGTGTGCGTCACTGCGTAAATTTCTAAGTGTTTGTCTCATTGCGTGGGTAACTACGTGTTGTTTTGTGGTGTTGTCTTATTGCATGGGGTTACTGGGTGTTATCCACGTTTTGCAGAAAATACATGATTGTTTTGATGATGTTTTTTTTGGTGAGAATTCATGGTGAATGGAAGAGCAAATGATGTGCTGTTTCATCTTAATGTTTTTAATGCTTCAAGGGTGGCTTGTGTGTAACGTACTAAGTGTGAAGAAAATTGAAGACATCCAAAGGTGTTGTTGATGAATGTGTGACTCAACTCCTACACCTGAATCGTGGCTGACTTGGTGAAGTTCTTGCTGGGTGTTTCTGTGTGATTATTTAGCTGCTCTTGATTTCATAATTGTACAGGAAATTATTTACTGTCTTATTGTCAAGCGTTTTCTGAAGTGTTGATTATGCAAGAAATTCACTCCCACCCTCATCAGGGCATCCTAAAACTTTTCCATGAACACTTATTCCTCTATATGCACAATATCGTGGAAGGCTAAGAAGTGGAAGAGGCTATTTTTTCTTCAGCTTCCAAATTCAACAACATTAACTTTTTTATGTTGATGTATTTATAAATTTCTTTCAAGCATTTAGATGTATTTCTCACCCTCTAATTTTTTCAATTTCCATCATTATATGAATCTAAGATACTCCAACCTAAGAATTGGTAGCAAAAGATTTTTATGGTTTTGACTTCAGAATGATAATTTAAAGGTAAAGTTTCTGATTTTTTTCTATGTATTTTTCAGCTTACTAAATACTTGAATATATTATAATTAATTTGTTTCCTCTGACAACATTTGCTCATATATATAATGTCTGACAATATTTCTACTCTCAGTTTATTTATTTTAACTCTTTATATTTTCTAATAAATAGGTATTAATATTTCTCATTTTTATTTGGTAATATATTTATTAAATTTATTTAAATTATAAATTAAATTAATTATGACTTTTTATATTGCTGATTTATATAACTTGTATATTGTTAGCAATATAGAATATATTACTTGTATATTACTTATTTACTGGGGCTTCTTTTTTTATTTTGCCTAGGGCCTATAAAACGTTAGGAACGACCCTGGTTTTACTTAACTAAATTTATATCAATTGGATGAGTGACTTGTAATCATTTGAATTTATAGGCAAACTTAGGAATAGTATATAAGATATATTTGAAAAAGAGTTGTCACCTAACGGATCTAGGAGTCATATAAGATGTGATTGATAAAGTTATTATATACCTAATTCAAATTGAGTTAGTTTGTTGAGTGACTCAAGATTAACTTCGTCTAAATGGGAATTTCTCAATTTAAATTCAGGATTATTATTTTGAATTAAATAGTGTGAGTAATCAAATATTGACTAAAGACTTTATTTTATTTGATTTTAGGGCATAAACTAATACTTGCTCTACCTTTTGGATATTAGATAAATGAGTACTAATATATCGTTGAAGAGCATCATGGATGCAAACAAGCTAACTGAACCCAATTTCTCATACTGGTTTCATAACTTGATAATTGTTCTCAGATAAGAAAAGAAACTATATGTTCTTAACACTGTTGTTCTGTCAGAGCTTAGTTCGAATGCGACTAATGAGGTTTGGGAGAAATATCATCATTATCTTGATGACATTAAACAAGCTATATATGTGATGTTGTCTAGTATATCTTTGGAGCTTTAGAGGCAACATGAGAACATGTATGCTTTTGTTATATTTTGCATCTCAAGGAGTTGTTTGGTGCATAAAGTAAGGTAGACAAATATCAGTTCCCTAAAGCATTATTTCAATGCAAAATGACAGAAGAATCTTCAGTGAAGCTACACGTAATGAAGATGATTAGTTATATTGAAAAATTAGGCTAATTAGGTTTTGTGAGGATCATGAGTTAAATATTGATATCGTGCTATAATCTCTTATTTTGAGCTTTTCACAGTTTTTTTATTAACATCCATATAAACCAAAAGGATACGTCATTGCCTAAACTACTAAATATTCTCAAGACTACAGAGGGGTGCTTTAAGAAGGAACTCAATTTTGTCCTTATTGTGGATTCCTCCTTAAACTAAAGAAAAGGGCTTTAAGAAAAATAATAATAAGAAACATAAGGCTTATGGTAGAGTAGTAAAGCCAAAAGGTAGCATCAAGAAGAAGAGCAATGACAAGGGCACATGTTTTCACTGTATAGTCGATAAACACTAGAGGAGGAATTGTAAAGCTTATCTTGCTACCCTAAAATATAAGAAGTTTAAGGAAGCTACTTCGTCAGGTATATTTATGATTGAGATCAATCTTCTACTTATATTATACATTATTGGGTATTAGGTACTAGATGTGGTTCTTATATTTGCAATATCATGCAAATGTTAACAAGGAGTAGATCATTGAGGAAAGGTGAAGTAGACTTATGAGTTGGCAACAGAGTAAGAGTTGTTACATTAACTATTAGAACTTGTATTATAGCTTTTCCTTCTAGCCTTGAGTTATAACTAGATAATTGTGATTATGTTTTAGTTATTACTAGAAGTATCATTTTCATTTTTTATTTAGATTTGAATGAATTTTTTTATTATTAAAAATCAGAGTTGTTCTTTTTATAAAGATGATTCTTATTATAGATCTAGATTACTTGCAAATAACTTGTATGAATTAGATCTTGAAAGGCCAATCATTCATATAAATAGAAAGGAAAGAAAAGTGATCAAAATTCATATTATTTATGGCATTGTAGGTTAGATCATAATAACAAAACTAAAATTACAAAGTTACATAAAGAAGGATATTTTGATCCTTTTGATTATGAATCATATAAAACTTATGGATTTTTTTTGGGAGAAAGATGGCCAAACTATACTTTAGTAAAAAGGGAGAGTTATAAGAGTTTATAAATTTAAATGTATGTGGCCCTATATCTACTTGTGCTAGAGGTGGATACTCATATTTTATTATGTTCACAGATGATCATTCTATATATGATTATGAGTACTTAACGAAAATAAGTTTGAATCATTTGAAAAGTTTAAAGAATTTAGACTTAAGGTTGAGAAACAAATTGCTAAGAGTGTTAAAACACTTAGATCTAATCGAGACGGTGAATAGTTGAACCATAAGTTTCTTAGTTACCTAAGAGAATATAATTCTCTTACAATAGACTCTTGATGGAACTCCAAAACATAATGGAGTGTTTGAGAGAAAAAATTGTACTTTATTAGATATGATACGTTTCATGATGAGTTATATAGTCTTTCCTATCTCCTTTTGGGAATATGCACTTGAAATGCTTCTTACCTTCTAAATAAAGTTCCATTCGAATCGGCTGACAAAACTCTATATGAGTTATGAAATGGTAGTATTCCAAACTTGTCATATCTAAAGATTTGGATATGTGATGCTCTTGTAAAGCATGAAACATATGATACGCTTCGAACTAAGTTAAATAAGTGCAAATTTGTGGGATATACGAAATGGAGTAAAAGCTATGAATCTTATCATCATTTTAAGCAAAAAGTGCCTATATCAAGATATGCTACATTCCTAGAAAGAGAATTTATTTTCAAGGAAAGTAGTGAGAATGAGGTAGAACTTAGAGAAGTTCAAGAACAAAAAATTTCACATCTAGATGGAACATGAACCTCAAGTTGATAATATGATATATAACTAAAGGTTTAAGAGACATGTAACCTGTAACACAATAACAGGATACATCATCCCCACTAGATTAGTTCTATATATTAAAAAAAGGAAAGACAATGTATCGTTTATAGATGGTGAGCCTACTACTTTTAGAGAAGCAGTGTCTTACATTGATTCCTCAAAATGGCATGAAACCATGAGACCTAAAATGGAATCCATATATACTAACCAAGTATAAACTTTGGTAGATGCTCCTAATTGTATATACTTATAGGATGCACATTTTTTTTAAGAGAAAATTTGACATAAATGAAAAAATACATACAAAGCAAGGCTATTGGATAAAGGTTACAAAAAAAGGAGTTGATTTTGATTTAAACTTTTTTACCAATAGCAATACTTAAATCCATAAGGATCTTATTGGTTATAGCAACATATCATGATTATAAAATCTGGAAAAACAAAATTTCTCAATAAGAATTCACTTGAGGATGTGTATATGACATAACTTGAGGGTTTTCTTCTAATAGAATTCTTAATCCAGTATGTAAGTTGAAAAAGTCTATTTATTGAGACAATAAAAGAGTTTGACTTTATAAAAAACATGGATAAGAAGGCTAGTGAGAATGCAGTCATCTTCCTGGTAGATGGCATATTACTGATTAGAAATGACATATCAATACTCTAATCTTTAAAGATTTAGTTGTTTAAGAACTTCTCTATGAAGGATATAGGAGAAGCAACCTGTATACTGGGAACAAATATCTATAGAGATAGATCAAAGAGGTTGTTTGACTTATCCCAATCCACGTAAATAGATAAAATGTTAAAGAAGTTTAGCATGGAGAATTCCAAAAGAGGATAATCATCTATATAATATAGGATTTCTCTTTTATAGAGTGTGTTTCATAAGACACAAGAAAAGAGAGATAAAATGGATTGTGTTCTATATGCTTGGACAATTGGGTCATTTATGCAAGTGATGCTATGTTCCAGACCAAATTTCTCTTATACGTGAGTATAATGAACATGTTCAAGTCAATCCTAGTGATGGTTATTGGATGACTGTAAAAAAATCTTAAAGTACTTAAGAAGAACTAAAGATATTTTTTGATATATAGAGAAGCTAAACTGATAGTTCATGAGTATTCAAATGTTAGCTTTTAGTCTGATCCAGATTATAGCAAAACACAGTCAGGGTACATTTGCACTTTGAATGGTGGTGCAAAAAGTTAGAAAAGTTCTAAATAATCAACCATTGTAGATTTTATGACTAAGGTATAGTATATTTAAGTGTTATAGGCAACAAAGGAAGCAGTTTGAATCAAAAAGTTCATCACCGAACTTAGAGTGGTTCCATGCATTGTTTAACTAGTAGTATTATATTGTGACAACATTGACGCCATTGCATAAGAAAAGGAACCCAAGTCTTATGATCTAAACATGTACTAAGGAAGTTTCACTTGATTAAGGAGATAATAAAGAAGAAAACATAATATTAGAGTGAGTTCCCACTGAAGAGAATCTTGCAAATCCTCTCACTAAGCCATTGTCTCGAAAGAGACATAATTAACATATGGATATATATGATATGAGATACATAGGTAATTAAGTTTAGTGTAAGTGGAAGCTTATTAATTTATGCTCTTGCGATTAATCAGTTGGTTGCAATTTTTATGAATGATATTATTATTTTAAGTACTGAAGCCATTTTTATCTTTATTTATTTTGTTAATCATATTTGATATTTTAATATTAAAGGTAAAATCCCTTGAATACTTACTTTATAATTGAAATTTTAATGAGATCATAATTACGAGATTCAATTTGCATTTATGTATTATTCTTAAATTTTTCCTATTTGTAGTTTCATCAATATAAGGTATGTTATATTGATGAAATGGTAAAATACGCACACTTTATGTTTCTTTTTTATAAAGAAAGTAATTGATCTTATAAATTAAAGTGTGCAGATACTTAAATAAATGTGTGGGCACTTATTAGATAATAAGTTCACTAAACTGACTCAATTATGAGGATGTTATATGAAATATTACTTATATATTTGTAGATTTTCTCATTATGACGGTTTTATAATTGATCCTTAGAGTTGAGATTACTAAATTATCTCATGTGAGAATTACTGCGTTTTAATGCTAGTTATGACCTTTTTTAACTAAGATAACTCAATCGATAGTACTTGGATATGATATGAACCATATATAGATGATTGAGTAAGTCAATAAAGAATTCATTACTCTAAAGTAATTAGATGGAATGTTTTACTGTTTTTAATTAGTAATGATTTTAAAAAAATTCTAGCCAAAGTGAATTGACATTTAAAATCAAATATCAATTATAAATCAATTGCTAATTAACAAAAAAGAACATGATTATATTTAAAAGAGTAAACATTACATCCATACTTTATATCTAATTAGATAATTAGATGACAAAACCAATTAGATCATTAAATTCTATCTGAAGCTAAAGATGACTATTTTGATAAAATCAGCATCTCATCTCAACTAGTATTAAATAGCTAATGAGAATATAGATAGTGCATGTATTGTACTATACAGAGACAGGTTAAGTTAAACCATTTTAATATTTCTAACATTTTGGTGTTCATAACAAGTTGCCATATGATAGTTTTGATATATAATTATAAATTATTTAATTAGAGAATTAAAGATAAATTAAAATAATTTTTAATTGATCTAAGTCTAATTATGAATTAAAATTATAATTTATAATCATTGATAAGATATTAGGAACTTGATGAATCACACATAAAAAGTAGTTAAAAAAGAAAATATCAATTTAAATTAAGTTGGTTTTAATTGTGAAGTTTGAGAAATGTTAGAAATCAAATATGAGATAATTAATTTTATTAAAATTATTTAATCTCTAAAATTAAAACAATTATAATTAAATTTTGATTTTAATTATAATTAAGAAACCTAACTAAATAAGAAATGAAAACCTTAATGCTCTTTTTTATAAATAGGAAATAAATAAGGATGGCAGTGGATCAGGCCAAGCCGGGCTTGGACCAGTAGGCCTGAGGCTACTCGGGCTCGACTAGGCCAGATACAACTATGCACGAGCTCGGGCCCCTCACGAGGCCATATTTCAGGCCTGAGGTTAGGTTAGCTCGCCCTTTGACCTGTTGACATCAGGTTGAGTCGAATAAGGCTTGAGCTTAATTGCCAAGTAGGGATGTCAAATGTGGCCCCACTCTGCTTATCCTGACTTCGATCTGGGTTGGCCGAGCCATGGGTAGGCTAAGATCGAAGTTGTCTCAGCCCGCTTGACCCGTGGCCTAATAAGAAGATACAAAACGCTGTCGTTTTTTATTTTTTTTAAAAAAAATATAAAGTCGGGTCAAGGGCCGAGCCATCAGTTGGTCAACCTGTGGATAGGGTCGGGCAGCTCCTGCTCAGGTCATAAGCCGGCAACCTGTGAGTCAGGCTAGATCAGGAGTAGCCCGGGCTCGACCTATTGCCATCCCTTTCTTGCATGAAGGAACTGGCACTCTTACTTACTCGTCTCAAATATGGACTTCATTACTTTACTATATGAACATTGTTAAAAGCCTCTTGATTAATATCTCATAAAAAGTTTTAATAGAATTTGTGTCAGGTACGATTCAATTACTACTAAGAGTAATGTTGTACAAGTTATTTAATTATTAAGATATGATCCTTTTTTTTTTTCCGCTACACTCATAATTAAATCAAAGTATATTTTTTAACAAAAATTTCCCAGCGTCTTTGTAACGGCATATGGAGTATGTAAGATCCAAGACTAGAACTCCATTATCATTTATCGTTAACTTTTAAAGATATCCTATATCTAAAGCAACAGGTAATTCACAAAAAGGTTTTTACCACTGAAATCGTTGTTCAATTCTTCATTTCCAAAACCGTACCGTAAAATCAAAACCATATGTAAGCACATTTTTAGTAACTGGCAGGACTTGTCTCAACTGAAACTGCCCTTCTAGTTTGTAGTCTAACCACTGAAAAGGATCCGCTAGTTACTAGCTAACAACGCAGTCCTAATCACACATAACTATATATTAATTTTAAAAATATTTTTTATTTGTTATAATTCACGTGTACACTAAGGTGAAAATATTAACAATAAAACTAAATGGTGATTTCTATTTAAAATGAAATAAAAATATATATTTAATAAATATGTTTTGTAATTCTAATTAATATTGCAAAATATTATAAAGATCCCATATAAGGTATAATTTATCCCTTTTTTTATACGCCATTACCTATGTTTTATAAGTAACCAACACGCCTTATGGCTTTGAACCTTTTAGAAAGAAAGTTGAACTTAGGAACACTTTAGTAAAATTTACAAAGTAATTCTAATTTTTAATAAACTATAATATTTATAAACTATTTAATTTAAATTTTAAATAAACAAAAATCTTAATAACTGTATATAATGATATCATGTTAATAGTGACGTGATTATATATATTATATTTTTATTAATATATACTTAATAAATAAAGTTCAATCATTTTAATTTAACTTAATTTCAGCTAATCCTAATTTAATCACAATAATTCAAATTTAACAAAAAAACTCCTAACCACTGGTCCAGTCCTAGTCGGCATCTCATGCTATTACTGATAGAGAAAACCTTCACAATACCACTGTTTTATATGTATTTAATTATGGAATCCACAACACTAAACTTGTATTTTAGTGAAAGTAAAAGCGTTACTTTTTATCTGAAACAATAAGAGAGTAGTGGTTTAATATGCAATCAAATTAAACGATCAAGAGGAAAACTTCTCACGGGAGCTTAGATTACAATGTGGCAAATATACCAAGTAAACTAATCCTGGAGATCCCTAACAAACCTTACAAGCAGGGTATTACCAGCATCGATTCTTTAACTCAATGGCACGCACGAAATTGGAAGGCCAACCAAATGAGCCAACGTTTATTCCTTGCTCAGTAGTGTTATGTATTGACTTACTTATATGTAACTCCTGCAGACCAATTGAATGCTCAGTTAAATCATTACCATCGTGCTCTAAGCTGGAAATGGCTGCCAATATTTCTTGTACTTATGTCAGTCTCTCACGCCGAATCCCACACAAAACGCTGGCTGGACTTAATCTAAGCTCTCTGCCTTTGAAATTAACCTCTCAGCCCTGTCAAAGGAGAAACAAGATAGATTACCGGACAGCATACAGCATACCCTTTAAGAACTCCAGGCGTAGCTTGGTCATGCCATTGGCGTACTCCTACAATGGGGGTGGTGGTTACTCCAGTCCCGCGGATACGTCACTTACTGCATCTGATCTTGTCAGGCAGTTCTATGCGTGCATCAATGAAAAAAGGCTGAAAGAACTCGAAGAGTTGATTGCAGATGATTGTTGCTTCGAGGATTGCTCATATCCCGATCCTATTAAAGGGAAAGAGGTACACACAATCATCAACGTTTTACTAACAATTGTTTATATATATACATATATTCTCTAAAGTCGATTTGCTGCAGGAGGTTCTGCTTTTCTATGAACAACTTACCGCAGGAATGGGCCGAAATGTGAAGTTCAGTATTGATCATGTTTGTGAAGATGATAAGTTTACAGCAGGCATTAACTGGCATATAGGTACACTCACCAAGCATCTGTATTGACGTCTTTAATTATTCTCCTAAGCCTTTACACTTGTGAAATTTGTAATGAGGATCTCATATAATTTTATGGCAGAATGGAAGAAAACACAAATACCCTTCACCAGGGGATGCAGCTTTTACGAGTGCTCACTTGAGGGCAACAAATTAATGATCAAGTACATGACAAGTCCATAATAGTTCCTTCTAACAAAAGATTTCTTTAACCAATAACCCATTTTTGATGCAGGAAAGCACTTGTTGTTATTGAATCACCCATCAAACCAGGAGGGATAGTGCTGGTAATCGCTCGATCTAATAGCCTGTAAATAAGAAATTTGTGCAGATTCTCCTATTTAATACCCTTACTCGTTTTCCGACCGCTTGAACCTCCAGACTCTGTTGAAGAATGTGACAGCAATATTTGACGATTACCCAAAAGCAGCAGAATGTAAGTTAAATGTTATTAACACCTTGGCAGGCCAACTCATGTGACTGTGACGCTGAACAACTTGTTTTGTGCAGGGTTTCTACAGAGTTTTAACGTTTTACAACAGTTCTTATCAAACGTTTATACTAGATATGTGGCACCTATACTCAAACCCCTCCTGGCAGGCTACATTATAATGTGGGATTCTATTACTCGATTGCTTGCAGTAGCACTCAAGATGTTGATATTCATCTCAAAAAACTTTCTTGAATAGTTTTTCTCTATCCCTTAATGTAGAAAGGAACAACCTCAATCAAATGGCATCCGTTGAGGCTCCGGCCATTAATCTTGAATGTATCATAAATCTATAAAAAAAATTAATATATGCATTTTGGTGCTCATCCTACTGTCCATCAAGTTACCAGTTATTACACCTTCTAAATCGTATTAGACTTCATCTCAAAATTATTGGCCTCTAATCTTATTCTAATAATGCTAGTACTTCATATTTTTATAAGTGATAGTGTGATGTTCTCCTTGTTTTGCCATTGTGTCTAGGAGTTATAATTCTAGAATTTATAAGTTTTTCTCCTTTAAATTCTAAAGTATTATCCTTCCAATCTCTAGATCTGGTTCAAATAGTACTATGCACTTGCTCCTTGTCATAAACAAAATTGACCTAAATCATGAATTTTAGCCAAAATATAAGATCAAGCAAGTATTAAAACAAACAAAGAAAATATAAATATAAAAAGAAGACAAAGAAAAAATGATTAAATTAACAAAAATAATTTTATCTATTATCTTAGTCACAGGAATGATGTAAAAAACTGTTTTATGATAATATTTATCCAATCAAAATAATTCTGAATATCACTAGGCAAGTGCATATATCATTATTATATGAGAACTACAATTACTAGCACCAAATGTCTTTTATTATCTAATTTAAAAAAGGAATGGTTGAATTAAAGGAAAAAAATTAAATAAACTAATCTAAAATACCAAACCAATCAATGAATTGAAGCAACGAATTGATAAACAAAATCCATATAAGAATCCCCTTAAAACATTCCTATGCTTAGATTTATATTAATTCAATGATTAACTATAGTTTATTAGAATACTAGAAATTCCAAAGTTACAAATGTATTCTTTCTTAAGATATGCAATCAATATCCTTAAGTTGATTGATTTAATTCCCTTTCTAATCAGCACCTATATCTTGTTCTGTTAATTCCCTTAATAGATTTAACTTTAAAATAAAAGATTTATATATATGGTCTTGTCCCTAGCATTCCATGTAACTTTATTATTCATTCCATAGTCTATTTATATATATGATTCCGAATCTTAATATATGAAATCTGAAATTGAATTAAAATCTAGTGTTTTTCAATTTAACATAAAAATAAACATTAATAATTCACAATAAAATTAAGGTCTTTCATTAAATTAAGAAATTGATCTAAACCAATATATTCAAGGTTTGTCCATCTAGATTTATATCCCAATTTAGTTTATGCCTAGACAAAGAAAATCAATTATAAACAAGAAAGATTATAAAATTGAAAAGGTCATTCTCACATATTTGGAATCTTGATGTTCTTGATTGAATCCTAATGGAACTTCTATCCTTTCTTATGCCATGAAACTCTTGTTCAGCCACTTGTAATTACTTTATAGTCCTCCTAGACGAATCTCCTCTAATTCCTCATGTCTCTCTCCTTTTTTGACTCAATAAAAACCTAAAATTTTTGCCAATATGGATCTAAACACAACGTCATTCTATAAACAAACATGAAAAACATAGTTCAAACATATGAGAAACACTTCTATAAAAATAACCACCAAAATAGTTCAACAATACGGGTTTATGTTATCCCTTTGTTTGTTTATTAGTTCCTCTATCGTGGATCTGAGGGCTAATATTAGGATCACAAGTCTGTGTTTAGCACATGTTCCTTTATGTGGCAAATTATCAAAGAAGCCAAATGCACCAATAGCTTACACAAGTTAAATACGAGTAAGTGTTTAACTCGTGTTCTAAATATAGGTCTACGTTCAATCTATATTTATCTAAATTTACTTTAAAACTTCCCTAACTTGGCTCCAACTTATCTAAATTCTTTCCTTTTTCATTGAGGACCTAAATTAAGACTTACTAACAAAATATAAATTGATTAAGTACCAAATCATATAAAAATATCCAAAAATAAGCAAAATTCTCTTTAAATCATGCTAAACATATAACCTAATTGGCAGTTATCAAGAGGCTTTTATTATCAAGGGACTACTCGTTATCCTAATTTCCCATTTTCCCTTACTTCCTAAATTTTCATTATTCTTATAGTTTTGTACATTAGGGAAAATATACAACTCAAATGTGGGGAAAGAAATTAATTACTTATTCTTATGAATTTTATATATTTAGATTAATAGGGAATTATTATGAAAAAAATTAACTTTAAAAGAATATTGATTAAGATAATTCATTTTAAGTTTGAGTATATTGTAATATGATTTGTTTACACAAATAATTATGGTCATTGATGATTAAGTTTATTTTAGTTAGCTTTATTGATTTTTAAAATGGATACTTGATTTGCACTATGATAATTTTTGTATAATTTAGACATATAAATAAGTCATAAGTGAATTAAGTACTTTTAATATCCTAAAAAAAGAGAAAAAAAAAAGAATAAATAAGCATAAGATAAATTCACTAGTTGACTTTAAACCAAGTAAAAAAGGTTGAAATTAAAGAGTGTGATAGTAATCTTTTAAAAAGGTTGAAATTTAAGAGTGTGATAGTAATCTTTTAAAATGGTGTCGTAATTAAGTAACTCAAAGTATTCATGACAAGGTGCTCACACTTACTTAAAAAAGTTAGGTGACTTTTAAAGTAAGACTCCAAATGCTCCTAAATTGATCTAAAGTTAACGTTATATTTTTTCATTAATAAGAGATACGAAAATGTTTGAAAGTTTAAGCTTGTTACTCATTTTAAGTTTGAGTATATTTTTTCATCTGGATCTTTGCGTTTTGTTGATAATTTCCTATACCTTTCCATAATGTTGTAACAACTTTAGGAAGATTATATTTACACCAAACCATCTTATACCATAGCACACACATAAGGTTATGTTGAAAAAGTATTATGCATGATGCATTACTGAAATGTCCATTAGTAGTTGGGCACCATCAATCATTGTCAAGCAAGTTTTCATTTAACACCAATCTATTGATCTCATTCTGCATATTCCTATCATTCATTTGCAAGAGGATCTTGTCGTTATGAATTAGAGCATTTGTGAGATTCTAATTATCTGGAATGATGTCTCTCAAGGCTTATAATTCTCTTATATTCTTTAGAGGACATCCTGAAATCTAATTATCATATCAAAACAATGTACTTATCTCATTCTCAACTTTCTTTCTGATGTGAAGTCTGATTGAGCTACTCATCTTGAGAATTTCTTTTAGTGTAGTTGAGGAATTTCTGGTTATGATAGTTGTATAGTTGGAACTTATGAGTGGCTTCCTTTTATTGGTTTAATGGTCGTCCTTTATTAGCTAGAGTTATTTAGACGCTTTTTGGTATTACATATTTTTTGTAACAACAATTTTTTAAAAATATTTCCTTTAAATAAATGATATTAATTAACTTCTAAAAAAGATGACTTTTTTTTATATTCTTGGTTCTTTGATTTTGTCCTTAAGTTCACTTGATCATGCATCTTTGCTTGTTTTTCTTTATCAATTTTGTCTAATAATTTTTCTTCTCTTAGTTATTTAATTAATCTAAATATTCTTTTATTCACTTTATCTTTCTATTGAACTTAATCTTTCATTTTTATTATTAAAAATTTTAATTATTGATATTATAAAAGTATAATATATTATACTGCCACTAAAACCATAGATAATGAGTTCACTTGATCTAACATATTTAATAATAAATTTATTTAGAATTAAAGTTTTATCCATCAAATTTTATATAGAATTTATTATAGGACCTAAATATGTCTATGTATTAACTATAAATTTATAATGACGTCACATATTTTCTATTTCAAAAACAAATAAAATATATTGCCTTATTATAATTACAAAGAATAATAAGTTTTTATAAGTGTCTTAATTTTGATATTCTATTGAATTGAGTGTCTAAATATTTAGTTGGATCCACGTGACAGTTTGTAAATAAAGCAAGTGGCTGGGTCGGTCGTGCTAGGCTCAAGCCCAAACTCAGAACGACGCATGGGCCGATCGGCCCATCCCTCGGTGTTGACCTAATTCTTGTAGGTATTAACTATATAAATTCATTACCTCATTATGAAAAAGGCACGACTTTTAGAACCCTAGTATTCTTTATTCCTGGCCATCAAAACCCTCACAAAAAGACTAACTTGAGCGTCTGAGGGGCCTACTGGCAGTCTACCCCCGACGTGTCTTATTGTTTTGCAGGTACTTTTGAGCCAAAGTCAACCAATCTCATGGATCCATGTAACAGCGTCCAGCCTCATCAAAATCAGACAGAACCAGTTGGCACCTACCGTGGGGCCGGGCGTCAGGGCACCACATTTAGAAGCACTCAAATCAGCCAGGCGGCGGCAACAAATCCTGATGTAGTCGCTGTCGCGGCACTTGCACTACAACGAATGGGCTTGCGACTACCCACCGCCCTTCCCTTGCCACATCATGATCACCAGACACACCCTCCACCCATCATCCAAAACCCTAGCTATTAGACCCCGAGCCTTTTTGCAAGCTAGGATTATTTATCGAGGGATTTTTGGAAATTAGTTATGTGTAAATAA
>JANKOD010000193.1:22801766-22814777 GCA_026284645.1 Erythroxylum acuminatum | reverse complement strand
GCAAAATGATTTCTTAAAAAGTTTTGAAATCTACCGTTTCTCCAAATAAGGCATGTTTTCTTTTTCCGATCCAACATACATAAGACGAACTTTATATAAAAATCATTATGAAATTTGGTATGGGAAGAAGCCAAAAAACAACTTCAAAGTTTTTGGTTGCAAGTGCTATATCTTGAATACTAAAGATAATTTAGGAAAATATGTTTCCAAAATAGATGAAGGGATATTTATTGGCTAATCCTTAATTAGCAAAGCATATATGTTGTTTTTAATGAACCTAATCCTCTTTCATCCAAGAAAGATTTTAAAGATGATGATATAGGTATATCACAAAAACTAGAGCCATTAATTCTTAAAAGATACCAACAAACTGCTTGTGAACCCATTATTAAACCAAAAGAAAATGATGAGGAACTCCCAAGATATTGGAAATTCAAAAATAACCATCCTTTTAATCTAATTTCAGGTGATTTTCAATAAGGGGTAATCATTAGATCTCATCCCAAAGATATATCTCATATTGTTTTCATTTCTCAAATTGAACCTAGGGAAATAGTAAAAACCCTCAATGATAAAAGCTGGATTCTTGCAGTGAATGAGGAATTGAACCAATTTGAGAGGAGTAAGGTATAGAACTTAGTACTTATACCTAGTGATCACCAAATCATAGGTACCAAATGGTTTTTTAAAAATAGATTAGATGAATCTAGTGTTATTGTGAGAAATAATGCTAGATTAGTAGCAAAAGGGTACAATCAAGAGGAGGGTATAGAATTTGAGGAAACTTTCCCTCCAATGGCTAGGCTAGAAGTTAGGCTCTTACTTGAATTAAATCGTACAAGAATTTCAAATTGTTTCTAATAGATATTGATGGATGCATAATTGATCACATTTATACCCCATATTTGATGTAGTTTTGCTTGATATTCTATACTTTTATCATATATTTGGTACTTAATTCACTCCAAGTATGTTTACAAAGTATAGTTTCCTTCATTGACTTAAAGGAGAATAATTCGAAAGCAAACAAGGCATAAAACAAAGATTTGAAGCACAGAACGGGTGCACGACTATCCATCGGCCCTTGCACTTCTCTCAGGACATGTAGATTTGCAAATTTTAGAGATTTTAGTTATGCACGATTTTATGCACGTTCATGCAACAACTCATGCGTCTCCCAAAATCCTATTATTTACTATAAAAAGACATTTTCAAAGGCAAAGAAGAGGAGTAGACATTAGGAGGCAATTTCCAAACATGGTGATCGTTCTTAAGAGGTGATTTTGGTTCAGAGAAGTGGAAAACATGAAAAATTATTGAAAGATTCATCAAAATATAGGATCAAACATTGACCTTGCAAGGACATTCGATAGAATTGAAAAGGAGATTTAGAATTATGAACTCTTTATTTTCTGTTTGTTTTTTTCTTTCATTTTATGTTTGATTTTGTGTTCTATCATGTGTAACTAAACATCTTGTTAGTGTTTAGGTTAGATGAACCATATGTTTCTACTTTAACAATGTTTTGATTTTTTTAATTAATGTAATTGGTTTGATTGATAAATTATGATTTGATTACATGTTTAATATATGTTCTAATATATCTAAAATTTTAGATCATAAGCTAATTTCATACATAGAGATTGAGAAATCTTTTTTATAAATAGATCTACCGTAATTGGAAGGAGTTGATTGCAATCCTAAAGATAGGATGACATAAATCTTCTGGATTAGGGCAAACCTAATAATGTGATTCACAAATCAGTAAAGCAATCCTATAAACTTTAGCCAGAGTAATTCAATTGAAAACCTTAGGATTGGAAGGATGGATGAGAGCTAAGGGATGGGAAGGGAGGGGAAGAAACTATCTAAGACAGAAGGCATATTTTCTCAGTTATACAATGTCTAAATCCATTAATTGATATCATCTTTATCTTTATCATAAAATTTTTTATTAAATTCTTAACTAAGTTTCATAAAGTGTGATTATTATGCTTATGGATTTTCTTATAAGAAGCTCTAATATCTTTATTATCCATACATCAACCCTCAAAGAATAATCAAAGAGCTTAATTCTTGATCCTAAGTTAGATAAAGTTAAAATTCACTCTAAATTTAATAAATTAATAAAATATCCTCTATTTCTCATCCAACAATAGGAGTTACAAATATAATGTTAAGGGTAATATAATTTTATCATGAAACAATTATATTAATTTTTCCAAGATTCTGAAGCTATATAAGATGGTGTTGATTATAATATGTACTTCTTTCATATTGTTAAAAGAAAAGGAGTTTTAATCAAGGAAAAATGCTTTGTATTTTGGTGTGTATAGACTATTACAAAAAGGAGTATTTATACAAGACTTTGACTATGCATATGGCTACATATACACCTAAGTATATGCTGATGTTACACAAGATAAATCCTTAATACTTTTTATTATTATATACATTATTACTGTTACATTAACATTCCTCCACTCAAGGGGTAAAGGAGTTGGGCATCTTAATTTTGGAAATAAGTTCTTTAAATAACCATTGTGGATATAATTTAGTGAAGATGTATGCAATATCAAATTTTGATAAAGTCGGGTTAAGTTGGACATTCTCTTCAAGAACATGATATTACACAAGGTGATAATCATTCTCAACATGTTTGCTATGCTCATAGAAAACATCATTATGAGTAATTTATCACAAAGGACATGATTTATGGAAGAAGAAGAAGAAGCACCCATATCTTAAAGAAACTAACGTAATAAGTGGATCTTAGAGGTCGTGTTTAGAAGAGCTAGATATTATAGTTTTATTATGTATCAAGAGAAAACTATTTGTTTCTTATTATGCCAATAAGTAATAAATATGCAAAAGAAGAAATAATAACTATTAGTTAAGCATCAATAAGTTAGATCTTTAGCACAGTCGCCATTTTAGTGTACTTGTAACTCTAATGGAGATGAACAAAAAAAGTAAAGACTATGAAAAAGAGTACCTTTAATATGGAAACAAATATAAAGAACAATAAAGAAGTGAGTGGTACAAAGTGTTGACATGAATTGACTAATATGAGCAATATCATGACAAAGAGACAAAGAGGTATATAAGACTTCTAACTAATTGGTGATAAATAGTACCATTATTAAGAAGAGTCTCATTAGTGGTAGAAAGATGGAAATTAGGTTTGAATGGAGTACCAGTTTTAGTTTCACTGATATTAGTATAAGAGATGAGATCAGTGGCATATTTTACATATGATAGATAATAACTAGATTCATTAGATGAAACTTTCAGGCCTAAAAAATAACTTAAGTTAGCCAAGTCCTTCATCTCAAATTATTGATATAGAGAGAATTTGAGTGTGGAAATACATTGAGCGTCATTGCGAGTAATTATCATGTAATCAATATAAAGGAAAAGAGGATTGTATCCTTAAAATATTTTAAAATGAACATGGCATGATCGCAGGAGCAAGATTGAAAGTCAAGGAGATTAATAGTTTAGCTGAATTTGTTAAACCAAGCTCGAGATGCTTGTTTCAACCCATACAAGGCGTTGCAAAGACAACAAACATTATTAAATGAATGATTATAACTAGGTGGAGGTTGCATATATACTTTTATAAGATCACCATTGAGGAAGGCATTATTTACAATTGGTAGATATATGATGGAACCTGGCATAGGTTGTATCAAACTAGTAGATAATGATCCTATGAGAGAACATTTTTGGAAATAAATATATAGTGGGATTAAAGAAAAATTGGCAATAAGGCTCTTTAAGATAGAATTTGAAAGAGATAAGTACATCTTATGTTCCCAAAGGTCACATATTGAGATATATGAAGTCCTCGTGGCAAAGGATTCCAATACCTATACCCTTTTTATTTTATCCCACATCCTAGGAAGTATTATAATCATGCTCGTGATTCTATTTTATTGTATTCATGTGACTAGAGAAAAATAAAACAAGCAATACCAAAGACTTTAAGAGTTCGGTAGTAAGAGCACGATTGTACAAGCGTTCATAAGTAGAGATACTACTTATAATAGGAGTAGGAATATGATTAATAGTATGGATAATTGTGAATGTATCTTTTCCATAAAAGGTTTTTAGGTAAGAGGAGGAGATAAGAAAAACCTCGAATAGCATCATGGATATGTCTATGCTTTCATTAAGCCCTACCATTCTGTTAGGAGAACCTGAACAAAATCTTTGGATAATTATTCCTTATTGATTAAGAAAATGAGTAGAAATTTTTTCTTCACATTTTATGGCATTATCAATATGTAAAAATTTAATTTTGTAAGAGAATTGAATTTAAACCATGTTTACAAAGTGATGATAAATGAAAAACATTCCAAACCTTTAACATAAGAGGTAAATCCATATGTATCTAGATAAATCATCAATAAAAATCATATAATATCACAAAACTCCTATAATTTCATAAAGAGTAGGTCCCTAAATATCATAATAAATCAGATGAAAGGGTGTCAAATAAATATAATCACTATTAATAAAAGGTCAAGTATGATTTTTGGAAATTTGGCATGAAATACATTTAAATTTATACTCTTAACATGACCTAAAGAACTACTAGAAATTAAAGATTCGAGTCTAAGGTTGGAAAGATGACTAAGATGAGACTGTTAAATATAAAAAATAACAGCCAGTAACAAGTTTATATGGAAGGCAAAGACAGGTCAGTTTAAACAGTCGTCTAATCTTACACCCTATCTTAAAGATCTTGCCCATCTTTAGATCATACATAGTATAACTATGAACCAAAAAGGATAAGTTAATATTTAGTTCACATAATTGACTAACAGAGCTTGGGAATAAAAAAATATCAACCAGCTTTAACTTAGGGGTTTGAACATTGCATTCATTTTGAACATACATGGCAGAGTTATTAGTTGTATAGAGAAAATATGCTGAATAAAGGGAGTTTTAAAGGAATCAAATATGGAAGAGTTAGAGATCATATGGTTATTCCAAGTAATATCAAGTTACCATAAGGAAGAAGTACCTAATATGATGGATAAAGAAGGAGAGGAAGTAAACCAGAATCTGTTTCAAGTTCTATAGAAGGGATTAAAGATCTTTTAAGGAGATTTTAAGAGATGTAATTGTATTCTTTCCATTGTACCCTTTGTGGTAATAAAAACAACAGTGGTTTTGAGAGGACTTAAGAGAGTTTCATTACTTGCGTTGTTTCCTTCATTTAAAGTCGTGTTTGGTAGATATTCTTTATAAGAAAGAGAGCTACAATTCAGCTCAAAATTGTCTTTAAGAGTCATGAATAGATGCCAAGTATGCTTTTAATAATGAAGATTAGTATAGTGGTAGTTTAGGTATTAGGGGACAAATCGTGTCTCCAAGTGCTAACTGGTCCCAAAGCTGTTATCATTTAGACACAAAATTATGGATAATTTGATAACGTTGTTGTTAAATTTGGTAAATATGTCAATAAAGTTGAAATTAATTAACATTATCATGTATAGAATAAAATAATTTCCTTAAAAAAAAACATATACCTCCTTAAAAGTGCTAAAGCTTGATTACTTCAAAACAGGTACTGAAAAATTATCTTAGAATATGATGATTCTTTCTACAAATATATCTTTTGCTTCATTTGGCTTTTGAGTAGATTTAGGTACCTCTCCAATAATAATACACCAAAGAAGTCTTCTTTTCAGAAAGTTACACATTTTCCTAGCCTACAAATCATAGTTAGAACTATTAAAGATGAGTTAAAGAATGTATCGGTGAAGTTCGGAAGTATCTATAATGCAAACAAGAGAAAAATCCTTAACAATAATTCTTGAAGCACACACAAAAATGAAGAAACATATATGTGAATTTGGAATTTTACTAGTTTGGCCCAAACATGAATTAGTACCCAAAGACCTTAAAAACTAGTCTAACTTGAGATAAAATTTGTAAGGAAATAGTTAAACCAATCAATCAAAGTTGGTCAATGGGTTTACATCATATTAGTTTAATTCAAGTCGATTGAAGCAGTGATGTTGTAGGGTGCTGACATAAGGGGATAACATATGACGTGATGTCGCAAAATATGACGCGGAAGCTAAAGTGACATAGGTGGTCTAAATGTTGACATGGCAATTTGGCGTGGAAAAGATGATATGGCAGTGTGGGAACCACCTTAGAATAATGTGACAGAGGATTGGATGACACGTTAATAGGATTTGATCAATAAGTTTTAACGCATGGCCTCTCTGTTGATAGCTTATACGGCATGTTTTGGCTTCAAAAACCTTTGTTTCTAAGGTGTAGGTTAACAAAAGACATTGTCTAGTTTTTCTTCAACCTCCCAACTATAGAGTTCTCAATTTTTCTTACCAACCTTCTACTAAGTTACCAAAATATTTATAAAAAACCCAAAAATTGAAAAAAAAACACCATTTTTCAAAAAGGGAGCTCTACAATCATATATATAGAAATAAGAGAAGTTTTGAGTAAGACAAAATGCTTTATATTACATAAGCGGGTGTTCATAAAGACTGATGATATATATGATTACACATGTGCATAAATACGTGCTACTGTTATCAGTGACGGAGGCACATGTACACTTGGGGGGTCACTGGGCCCCTCAAGTTTTTTTTTAAAAATTGTTTTTAATATATACATATATATATATAAATAGAGTTATTTAAGGGTCAATGGTGTACTGGGCCCTTCAAAATTTTAAAAAATTAATTTTTGGGCCCTCTTTTCTTAAATTTCTGGCTCCGTCATTGACTGTTATACAAGACAAATCCCCAATACTTTGATGTTGAATACACTATCTTTACCTCTATTAACCACATGTTATAAGCTTATTTTGAGAGTAAAATATAATGCCCTAGGATTGGTCAAATAATCTTTTCCATTTTACTTAAATCTGAAATTAACTATAAGCCATGTCATAATATAGATAATATAACTGACCTCACCTGGAGAACTTGATGAAAGAAAAATGAGAATTAACCCATCGAACTTGTTTTTCCAAAGGATTTAAACTAAACATACATTCAATAAAATTTATATGAACTTCAATAATTAAAAGAAAAGGTGACGTAGTTAATAATTGATGGATATCAATAATTATTAGCACTATAAATAATAACAATATTATTTTTATATAATTAACAATTTTATTTAATAATAATAAATACTAATAATCACTGTAATAAAAATAGAGCCAGAACTCAGATCTTCAGTTTGCATTATCTTTATTCTTTCATCATCACCGAGTTTCCAAAACACCAAGAAAATATATTGCATGCATGCAAACTTGTATGTATAGTTTGATGCAATTTTTGCAGCCTCACCGTGGAAGTTAAAAGAGAATTTAAAAATTAAAATTACAAACAGTCATCAAAAACAGCCTTGAGCATTTGGAGAGAGCTCTATCATAAACATAGGTTTTTGAGACTATGGTAAAGAAGACAGAGTAGTGGCTCCAATGCTTGTTGAATCTTGAGTAATTTCTCCATCAAGTGGTCCTTCCACCTTGTCCCAAAACAGAAAATTGGAACATTGCCGGGACTCATCCCAATCATTCAACTCTGTCCTCTGTAGACACTCCAATGTCATTTCACCTTCCTCGTCAAAACTATAAGATTGCAACTCAACTGGTACCACCATGTTATCTAACAATGGTGGCAAATAGCTTGTTGTGTCCATTCCATTACTGAGTGTTGGAAAGGCTTGAACTTGGTGCTCGTCTGGATTGCTCCAATCTCCTGCACTAAAGCTCGCCTGCTCTTGAAAGAGCTCGCCGCGTAAGCCACTATCTACTCCATCAAGGGGAGTACTCGTGTCAAACATAAATAGTGGTGGTGTAGAAGAGAAAAGGGCACCTAGTACCTGCGGCCTTGTGGCCAAATCCTGATTCAGTAAATCTGGATGGTGGTTTGAGGCATAAGTTGTACGTGAATTCTCGGTAGCATTTGTGGTTGTTGAAGCTGAAGTCTTACGAATCTTCTTTTTGATCCATGAATTCCAGTAGTTCTTAATCTCATTATCTGTTCTTCCAGGGAAATGGCTCGCTATGTGAGCCCATCTACAATTCATTTCGTAATTCATATAATTAATTACACCATAGTTAACTCAGCTGGTAATAGTGTATGATATGAAGAAATGATCTCAAATGAAAGTTAACCAATAAATATAGCTTAGAGAAAAAAAGAAAGTAAATGAACACTAAATAAATAAAGCTTAGAGAAAGAGAAAGGAATGGTGTTCATTACAGATGTAAAATTTGTATTTCAAATTTTGATATTACCCTCTTATCGTCTTCCAAGAAACATCTCAAGGAACTGCTTCTTCGAGATTGCTTACATAGATTATTTAAAATTTAAGTGTAGAAGCACATGCCAAAACAAGAAGACTTCTGTTTCAAGATTCCTTTGAAAACTCAGTTTGGATCGTAGTTTCCATTTTTCTCCATGCTCTATTTCTCACCAGCTAACAACTGATTAATCCTACCGAAAATGAGACAATTAATGAAATTCTTTCAAACCCATTTCCTTAAGTTCCGGTAAGAACAAGAAGACTTCTGATCAGGAGTTTCGAAACTTCTCATGGTTTCAGACATTTGGGGCAGCATCTGGAGCCAATTTTGCTATGCAAAGAAGTAGCTGATGATGTAATGTAAAGCAGTTTAGCTTTTTGGTTCATGGAGTACCTGTTCCCAAAAGCTTCATGAAGTCTAATAATCAACTTCTCCTCTTCTGGGGTAAACCTTCCTCTTCTAATATCAGGCCTCAAATAATTAATCCATCTCAAACGACAACTCTTGCCACATCTTTGAAGCCCTAAATTGTTCAAACCAAAACATGTCACTAATGAAAAATATAAGAGACGATATTCTCTTGGACATAGACAGAAAGAAGTAGAAATGATCAACAACCTGCTTTCTCGGGGACTTCACTCCAACATCCATGGCCATGAGTGGTGATATATCTAATGAGCTTCTCATCCTCCTCAGGTGACCATAGTCCTCTCTTCACCTTCTGTTGGCTGCAGCAAGAATGATGACCCATGTTAATATTACCAAAGTCCTGCTTCCTTCTTCTTCTTCTAACTGACAACTAATTACTCTCTTTTCTTTGGTATTCAAATTCTTGAGGTTGTTTTGTGGATATATTCGATTCAGCTATGGCAAAGAAAATGATCTCTCTTCCCTTCAGCATTTAAATGTTCCATAGGGCTACACATTGAGCCAACATTGAAACAATATGGGTCCATAGCGGGGACCCACTTTTTCATCTAACCCAAAAACGACATTTCATCGACAATTATTCTCCAAGTGTAACTATTTTTCTACGTAGAGTAGCATTACGTAACCAAGCATCACACGTACTTGCTGGTTGTTTCATAGACTTCTCTTTCTAATTTGTCGTCTCTTACACAATCTACGAAAGGAATGTTTTGAAACATCCTTTTGCTGTCCCATCAGCTAAATTCCCCAGTTACAATACATAAGTTGAAAGAAAAGGGGTTACATAAGAGTACTAGTTAACATCTTTGCCAATCATTTTATAAGTTCTTTTTTAACAAGGGACAAGCATTAAAATAATGGTATTTAGTTACTTTAAATCACATCGGCTAGTAAATAATTACATTTATAACTAATTTAGTATATCAATGACTGCAGAAAAAATTAGATACTCCACATTCTGAGTGCTTTTTTTTTTTTACGTTAAGATACAAGTTCTATATTTCAGTTTAAAGGGAATGATATGAGCATGCACACGTAATAACAATAACACCCGGTGAGAGTTCTATAGAAATATAAAGTTTAAAAAGGTCTAATGATACGTAGTCTTACCCTTATCAGATAGAAAGATTCTTTCTAATAGAGCTATGCAATTTCCATATTGATTAAAAACATTAATTGACATCTATTGATTTCAAATAAGAAAACTATTCAATTTAACTAAAATTGTCGCAATTTAGAAATTATAGTGTCCAACTTTATTTGGAAATGCAAATATTAGTTAGCAGATTTGATCAATAAGTGCACTTTTTTGTTGAATAATGAAAGTACCTTAAATTTTTAAGAATTAACAAATTTGTAAATATAGTAAAGCATACTTTTCTAAATTTACATGAACTATTGTAAAACTAAATATTATTTATATAGGCAATACTCTATAACACATGTATAAGATGAATATGATCTATTCAACTTGAGCCGGTTTATTTATTTATACTTGGTAATTTTCAAGTTCTCATATAAGATATTATTTTTTAAGTTCATCATTGTCAGTTCTATTTAACAATTTCCAGGATGTTTACCGGATAAGATATAATAAGGCTGATTCAAACAAAAAGAAATATTTTCAATTAAAGATCAATCAAGTTTTTTAGTTGAATTGAATTTAACTCTAGTTAAATAGCTGGAAGACTACACATATAAAAAAAAACTCATTTGAGATTTCTCTCTACATATTATCATTTGATCTCTCCATTTCTTATTAAGATACCAAAATCTTCAAATATATGACCTAGCCTTCCAAAAATAAAATATTTTTGAAAAGAAGAATTCTCAAAGAAAACTTGTTCTAAGTTGATCATGTCCATACTACATTAAAGATATAATCAAATATAGAAGTTTAAAAAATTGGAAGAATATATGGATTTGAAGTGTTACATATTTAGAATTTGACTTAATTTATAAAATATTTTCATAAGATATAAAAGTTAAAAACTTTTATTACTCTTGTTTATAATATGTGGTTTTCAATAAAACTTCGCATATTTAATTAAAATTGAATTAAAGGTCAAAATAAGGTTGAAATGCCTTATGTTAAAATATATATCTTTTGCAAGGACTTAGGTCTAAAAGAAGTCTCCTCAACTCTTTGGATAAAAAATAAAACCTAAAAGTTGAAAAATTTTAGGTTCATGAGAAGGCTCCCTAGCACTTTAGTGCAAATTTAAAACTTACATGTTAAAAGGCCTTAGATAAATTGGATAAGCCCTTTTAGTTCCTTAGTGTCAATTGAGACAACCTGCTAAAAAATTTCAAGTTCAAGCAAAGTTTCCTTAATTCCTTAGCAAAAAATTTAAAAGGTGTAAGTTAAAATGCCTATAAGTTTAAAATTGAAATCTATAATTTTATAAGGTAAGATAGAGAAAAATTCTGCAAACTTATTAAGTACATCAAAAGTAAATTATAAAATTCTTCAAGGGAAGATAAAGTGAAAAAGCTACAAGACTATCAAGTTTATCATATTTAAATTTCTAAACATTTTGATGGTGCAAGATAGATTTAAACATATAAAATTTAATTTTATTAATTTCAAAAAATCAATGGTCGATAGCTAGACTTTCCAAGCCAATAAAATTTATTTTATTAATTTTAAAAAAGCAAAGATAGAGAGATAGATTCTACATGTCTAATAATTTTTTTTGTTTAATTTCTTTTTCAGAACTTGTCAAGGAAAGTTAGAACTAGACTCTTATGATTATCAAAATTCACTTAGCAAATTCAGCTTAATGGGGAAATATAGAATCTACCTTAGTCTTAACTTCAATTGTGCAGTTTATACCATTTGCAGAGAAAGGAACCAAATATTGTTTAACAAATCCAAGACAGATAACCATGTCTTAATTCACAAGCTGTATTGTTGGATAAGGGAAACTCTAGTAGCACACCACGTTGAAGAACAATTGAGTGCTTTCTTTAGAAGATAGTGGAATCTCTAAATTTCTAGTTCTTTTACTAGAGAATTTTGTAACATAAATGTATTTTATTTTACTTGATCATGCTTTGTAAAGAACCTTTGATGCCTTTCATGGCTTTAATGAAATCTTTCTTTGTCTTTAAAAAAATTCACTTATCAAAATTTTCTTTCAAATTTGACAAGGTGGTAATGAACAAAGGCTCTTAAGTGCGTCTAGTTCACTTCAATAAATTTACTACTAAGGAAAAGGAATCAGATTTCACATGCCTACTAAGTTTGTTTGAATTTATTTATTTTGAAATTTTCAAGAGATCTAGATTTTACAAGCTTGATAAGTTTACTTAATTTAATTTTAAATTTATCAAGTTGAAAGAAATGGACTCTACAAACTTGAAATTTTTTACTTAGGTTAACATATTTAAATAATGATTAAAATAAGAGAAAATATCAACTCTACAAGTCTTCAAAGATTACTTAGTTAATATTTTTCATAAACTAAGCAAATATGAGAAAATCATAAAAAAGAATTGAAGAGCAAACTACTTAGAAGGAGCTCATGATAGATTTAACAAAAAAGAATTGTAGAGTAGGTAGTTGAACCCATCAAGGAAGGAGATGCTGGGAAAAAAACTGAATAAGGGGATTATAAAAACATAGAGAACAACTTAAATCGCAATGAGCATGTTATAGAAGACTAAGAATAGGAGATTCAATAACTCAATCTGAATGAGGAGTTAATTGAGCATGTGTCCCTAGCATCTTATAGAAAAATACAAAGAAAGAAAAGAAAAATCAAAGGGGGTTAGTAGCTCCCCACAGCCCTCTTAATACCATTATTTAATTTTGGAACATAAAGGTTATGAACGAACCCATAAAAGACAGGCTGTTAGAATTTAATTATGGAGAAAAATCCAAGCATTTTAAGCTTACTAGGGACTAGAATTAAAGCCTCCAAGCTTCAGGATTCTTGTTAGGACCCGTTCTCGGAACCCAACTCTCTTGCTCAAACATACATCTGTTAGACCCCGCTTGATTCCGGAATCCAACTCTTGCTTGAATCATGAAGCATGAGCGTACATATTACCTTGAAGGGTTATTCCATTGAACTCTAATTAGGCATCATTCTTTTTCAATATAATATCCCAAAAATTTACTTACAATTTGTTCAATAGTGTACCCATACTAACCAATCACCATGCTTGAACTCATTTCTCCTACTTGTGAATAGAATTTGGAAAACTTAAAATCTTAATTTCAATTTGACTTCTTCATAGAAATCATAGCTCTATGTCTCTTGTTCATT
>JANKOD010000193.1:22777767-22795923 GCA_026284645.1 Erythroxylum acuminatum | reverse complement strand
AACATCCATCTTGAATCTAAACCATATTTTCCATTTCTTGTCAATTTCATAAATTCCTAATTTCTTTATACATGAATGGTCATGAACAATTCCTCAATTAATCAAAGAGGTTCAGGGCCCAATAATCCCTTAGATCCTATTATGTGATTTCAACACCACAATCTATCCAGTTGAAGTAGAAGGAACTAGACACAAGACCAAGTGTGCTAGTGTTGGTTTGAGGAAATGCTTAAATTACCTTGGGTTAACATACCTAATTATAATGAAAACTTTTTCACGTAGATAAATAATTAAAGTAAGGACTGGCTAGTTTACAAAAAATAGATCGAGCAGTGCTTAACTAGTTTTGAAAAGGCTCTTTCTTGATTAGTAAAGCTTCTATCACAAACAAATTAAGCTCTTACCATTATTGAATATATATCAACTACCTTACAGAGAGGAACTTTAGATAGAATCAATTCAAGTTCTATAACCATCTAATCAACAATCTAGGATATGAATTAGCGGTCAAGAGGAGTTTAGAGCATAATTTCATAGCTATTATATTTATCAATATGTTAGGAAACTATATGCCATTAGAGATAAACTTAAATCCCTAAACCAAGGCTTGAATTCTATTACCAGTCAGGATCTTTAAAGAGCTAGGGACCTCTTGATTAAATCCTAAGAGGAAGCATATGTGCACCTTAATAATGACCGAACTAGATTTTAGTCACTATATTTAAGCTCTTAAAAATCACTATTCATTATAAAAGTACAAATATATGATTTAGTGGTTAGGGAAAGGGGATCTTAGCAATAAATATTTACATAATTCCATCTTATCCAAATGAAATACAAACATAATTTTCTCACTAAAAGGAGTTAATAAAGAGCTAATATGGAAATAAGAACAAATTCTCAAAATCATCTTCAAGTTTTTTCAAAACTCTATATAAACTTCAACTAACCCCCTCTCTTTTTTTATAGGTTCTTAAATCTTATCTCATAGGTTCTTAAATCTTATCTCAATCATTATGGATCATATAAAAGAACTAACTACGTCGATCACTCTTAAGGATATTAAGAAGATGATATTTTCTATTAGCCCAACAAAGGCCATAGGCCCAGATGATCTCTTAAGGATATTAAGAAGATGATATTTTCTATTAGCCCAACAAAGGCCATAGGCCCAGATGATTTGAAATAGGCTTTTTTTTTCAGAAAAATTGGGTGCAAGTCAGAGAGATGGTGACCAAATACACATTGGAATTCTTTACTAAAGGTTCCTTGCTTAATGAACTCAATAAAACATTCATTACTACAGTTCTAAAAGTGCAAAATCTAAGTGTTCTTGGGGATTATAAACCTATATCTTGTTTAACCTGATTTGCAAAGTAATTTCAAAACTTATTGACAATAGGCTTAAAGTTATGCTTAGTTCCATTATAAATCCATGTTAAGGACCCTTCAATAAAGGTCGAAGTATAAGAGATAATATCACGTTAATCTAGGAAATCTTCATTAGTTTCCATAAAAAGAAATGCCCTAAAAGTTATGCTCTCGAGATAAATTTTTAAAAGGCTTTTGATTTTAATAACTAGAAATTAATCGAACACACATTTGAAGCACTCAAATCCCCTCCCTTTTTCTGGATTTAGAAACAATAGTGCATTGAAACCACTGCATTCAACATTCTCTGTAATGGTGAACCTACCAAAAGATTTAAGGGAGAAAATGGACTTCCATAAAGGGATCCATTTTCCTTTACACATTCACACTTTACTTGGAGGATTTAAATATGATTCTAGTACATAGTTTTTAAAGACAAACATATTTTTTCCTATCATTACAAATGTAAGGAATTGAGCATTGTAGTTATATCCTTTACAGATGACTTATTGGTCCTCGGTGGAGCCAATGAAACCTCCTTAAGGGTATTGATGGAATCCCTCAAAACCTTCAACTTTTTCTTAGATATATCCATAAACAACAAAAATCCATCTCATCCTATATGAAAATGTTAAGCCTCAAGTTAGCTTGTTTTTCTTAATTACAAGTCTTAATTCTATGAACCCCTTATTTAAGTACTTAAGAGTACCTATCACCATAAGAAGAGTTACATATGGAGATTGCAAGCCCTTACCAGAAGCCATCCAAAAAAGAGTCAATAACTAGAAAAACAAATGGTTTCCTTCATAGGCATACTTCAATCGATAACATCCATCCTTAATAATCTTTAAATATTCTAGATGTCTCACTTGCTCCTAAAAAAACCATATTCAAGGATATAAAGAAGCTAATTAAAAAGTTTATATGGATAGAAAATACTAAGAAATATTAGGAATCAAAAGTCAAGTGGCAGAAGGTGTGAACCTAAGAATGAGGGTGGTATAGGTGTAAGATCAATTAAATTAATTAAAAAGGTTCTAATGGCAAAAAGATAGACAAAACGTTCATATAGTCACATGGATCCATATGCATTTCCTTAAGGCAAAAAGCTTTTGGATTAAATCACCCACTATAAATTCCTCTTAGATAATATATTAGTTGGTAAATCTTAGACAACGTGTTAGAGGAATGATCAAAACTAGAATTAGGAATGTGGAATAAACATTTGTCTGGTATGACAACTAGAATGGTCTTAGCTTGAGCTTATTCCCAAATTTTAGCAAATTTGACACTTTATTCATAATAAAGCTAAGGTGACGGAATTCTTAAAGAATAGGGAACAGATTAACATTTTAGAAGGGCTCATTCAAATAAAATATGATTCCCAAAAGGATAAATGTAAACCAATGAGGATAATAAAATAATAATTCGAACACTTAATCTCTTTAAAATTTTTGTTACTAAATTATGTAAACCAGTTTTACAAATATGCAACCTAAAGTTCTCTAATACAATTTAGTTTGGGATAGTTTTAGGCTTCCCAAAGCATCATTTATACTTAAGCTATCCATCAAAGGTAAGCTCAAGACTAATGATAAGATTATGAGATTTGTGAGGGGTATTAATCCACTAGGCAGTTTACAGAACCAAATATATGAGAATGTTGAGCATTTGTTCTTCAACTATAGAGTTTCCTAAGGACTTTAGACCATAGTACAATAATTATGCAACTTCTCCATTCCAGTAACTAATAAGGATCATATTATTTCATTGATCACTAAGTCATACTATTTTTCGGATCATCAATCTTTGTAAAAAAAAAATATTGTGACAATAAGGTTATTAAACTAGATTTCAACTATTCAACATATTCAATTTGGATTATAAGAACCAAAAGCTATTTTAGAATAACAATAGATGTTTGAAGGACTGGACACCATCAGTTGGATAAGATAAATTAACAGCATCAAAGGACTAGAGTAAGGAATATGTACTAGTTTAGCTAACAAATGGTAACTAATACCAATTTAAGGAGCTAATATTTACAGTATTTACCAGCTATGAAGTCTAAACTTGATTTCTTAATAACTATATAATGTATTTTAGTATGATTTTTGGAAGGGAAGGATCCTGATCAATGATTTTGTATGAGGGATAATGTAGCTTTTAAATTAGTTTACTTTTATGCATAGTACTCCTTGGAACTAATACCTATTTTATTTCTTAAAAAATGTGCTCTTCTGCATCAAGATACCTAAATCATATATCCTCATTGATATTAAATTTCACATTTATGATCTGAAACTATGTTTTTTAGTATATTTAGTTTCATTTATGATTTAAATTATCAACAAAGTTTTTAAGAAAGAGGCTAAAAATAGTTTCTTAAATGGATTTTCTTCTTAAACCTAACTATTCTAGGTTTATAAGATATTTTAAAGGGAAGCCTAACTATTATAAGGGGCGATGAATATATTTCAATAAACTTAAAAGAACTTATGATTGATTTACATAACTAAGGCCATTAAAACTTCACTTGCTACCTAAGCTAATGCTAACATCTATGCTATTCTCTATATTGTGAATAGAGACTTCAAGAATGTGACAAGTCCATCATATCACTTTAACATTATTCCTTCTCTCAAAAGCATGAACGCAAAGAAAGTATTAATAGTTCACTCTTATTGAAGTATGATTAAATTTTATAAAATGATGAAAGTGAGTAACTTATTGTACCACAAACTTCATATATAGGGAATTGATGGTCAAGATTGACATAAATCAATGGCGAAGATCAAAAGATATTTTACCTCCCTATAAGTAGCAAAAACATTTTTATATAGTGAAAGAAAATTGAATTACACAAAAATATTCTTGAGAATCTTTAAAAATATGTATTATGTTTGTTCTCAGTCTATTTGAAAGCAGAACTATAGTAAAAAAAAGTGATTTATGATATAAAAAGATGTCCCTTACTAGTTTAAGAATAATGATCTTATAGAAAACAATGCTTTATCAATCTTATTTCCTTTTAGTTTTATTTTATATTACTTAAAAAGAAATTGGAAGAAAAATGATGCATCCTTAGCATGTATGTAAGATGGACTTGATTTATTCAGTCTGACTGAATTTTTTTTATTCATGCTTGACAACTTAGACTCTCATTTATGATTTTTATTTTCAAAGTTACCATTATAAGGCCCATTTAATAGTCTTAAAGATAAATAGATAAGATCAACCAAGATAAGGCTCATCCAAATAAGGAAATAAATTCTTAATCAAATAATAATCAAGTTTCCTAGTTGAGTTGGATTTGAACTCTAGTTAAATAATTGGAATTTAACTAGGAAAATTGCTTATAAAAGGGACACATCTAAGGCAAGTATGCATGTCTACAATAATTATAAAATGTATTTTAATAATTCTATCTTCATATTAATACCCTTTTCTCTCACTAACTTAAGTATCAAAGTGTTTTCACACTTATGATTATTTATTTATATAGCCCCATAAACGTAGTAAATTTAAAAATTATTTTTATTATACTTTTGAAAGACCTTTAATGCAATAATACTATTTTTGTCAATTCAATATTCTTGTTCTTGTTTTAAAAATATTGGTTAAGTTGTTACGTAATTTAAAAGAATAAATTAGAGTGAAAATGTTAAATTTATATATCCTTGCTTAATGAATAAGTACTATGTTATTAATATTTGTTTCATCGAATATGGATGTACCATCAAACAAAAAAAATGTACCCTATATGCAATTGAATTTTCATTGTGAAGATGTAGTAGTCTATGATGTACTTGAAAAATGCATATATTTTATCAATATTCTACTTTATTTTCACATCAAATTACCTTATTTTACTTAAGTTTTGAATCCTTTTGAAGTAATTATGATAAATTGATCATAGGATGAGATTATTAAAAACATTCGATGCTATTTCAAGCAAAATTGAGACAAAAGATCAAAATTTTTAAAGAAACACGCTTTGTCCACACTTCTGTGTTAGCCCATGTCCTATGTTAATAAGTGTAGCAAGAGACACAATTTAAAACACGAATTAGAGAGATACCATATGGCTTTCAAAAAGAATTATAGAGAAATAAAGCCTAAGTCTTAATCATGCCATAGACTATGTACCTCAAGAGAAATAATGAAATCCACGGTTAGGAAGTAGAGATGTGCCAGAGATCGTGTCTCTGAAGTAGAGGATCAACATAATGAATTACCATCTCCAGTGCCTAATGATCAGGTGATTGAGGAAAAAGATAGGAAGGTTATACTAAGGGATAATAATTTGGTGATTGGAAATTCATATAAGGATAAGTGAGGAGATGTTATAGAAAACCCTCAGTTCAAGACTACCGAATTTTCTCCTTTACATGTCACAACACTTAAATTCTCGATTATGATTGAGAAGGAAAATACAAATATTAATTTATCTAAAAAGATACGTAGAAGGAGCATTAAGAAGAAGCTAGCAGTGTGGTCTCTCAATTTAATAACTTGATGAAGTTTCTAGTCTGGAATATTAGGATTATGAATAACCCCAATAAGCAACATGTTTTTAAAGATATTATCAGCAAAAAGAAGCTTTATTTAATAGGTCTTTTTGGGAAAAAAAGAGAGAGGAATTTGAAGAATTCCCTATGGTTTTTGGGTTATAATTAGAGTCTTTCATCTAACCACCAATTTCCTCACAATGTTAGGAGCATTATGGCCTTTGATAAGAATAAATTTCAGTGTAAAAAGCTTATTCCACTTATCAAGTCACTGCAAGTTTCCTTTAATAATTCTATTGAGTTGTTTAATCTTTTAGTTATATATTCTGCTAAATTTTCCTTTTTGAGAATCAATTTATGAAATGATCTCCTATAATTCAATGATAGCAATTAGTATTCTTAAATCCTCTCAGGAGATTTCAAAAGCATCTTGTACTGCACTGAAATGGACAGTAGCAGGATTTGTACTAGGCACTTAACCAATGATCTAAGTAGTAGTGTGAAAAATATGGGATACATAAATTTTATATATGGAAGACATTACTTTACTTAGGATAATAAACAAGAGGGGAGTTGGAGAATTAGGAAAAATATTGTAACCTACTATTAATCAATAATGATTGGATTGGAAAATACCTCTTAAAGTTTACCTTTATTAGGAAACTCCTTTTGTTCTGACCATATGCTCTAATTGGAGTCTTAAACTTTAATCTCCTTAAGCCTACTAAATGTCCATTTAAAGTTTAATAATCATCTGATTCTTGCTCATGGATTTTTGGATGCTATCAGGAATGGAATGAAAAAGAAAGTATTAGGGTTCAAAGTGTACATCTATATGTAGAACTTCAAGAGCATCAAAGTGGAATGGAATGAATCAAGGTTATTTACTAAATGCTAAGGAGTTAATTAGGAGCACTAGAAGTAAATTTAGCTCTTTATAGCTTAGAGTTAAAGAATATTGAAAATAGTTTTTTAGTATATATAAACTTTTAATGCTTTTAATAAATCATTGTGATAAAGATCTAGATTAATGTTTACTAAGAAGGGGGGATCAAAATATTAAACTTTTCCATTACTCTATTAATACAAGGGCTCACACCAAAATTGTATTTTTACATAGTGATTCTAGTACCCTAATTTATGGCCAAGATAATTTGAAGGAGCTTACTCCTAACCATTTTAAGTTATTGCTATGTAAAACTTCCTATACTTCTTTTAGTTAAGAACTAAGGGGTTATATTAGGAAATCACTGAGCCAAGAGCTAGTGGATTAGTTTATTGAGCCTTTTAGTATAATCAATATGGAAAGGGCATCTTTAGTTAAAATCCCATCAAAGCATCAGGGCTTGATGGTTTTATTGTGCTTTTCTTTTAGGAGAGATGGAAATTAACCGGCGACATGATGACTAAAGCTATTTTGGATTTTTTTCTAATAGGGGAATGTTTAAGAGATTAACAAGTCTTATTCTAAGATAATAACCCTTCTTCTCTTTATAATTTGAGGCTAATATCCTATAGTAGTGTTATAGATAAAACCATTTAAAAGATGATTATTTTTAAATTGTAGAAATCCTTGAGAGATCTGATCTATCCCAGTTAAAGTGCATTTATCAAAGGTAGAAGTATTGTAGATAATTTATTCATTATTCAAGATTTGATAAAAATATATGAAGCTAAGAAACCCATATATGGTTTTGCATTCAATATTGGTTTTATAAAGTGTTTGACTTTTTGTAATGGGAATTTGTACTTAACAGCTTAGAGGCATTTAACTTTCTAGTTTTTTTTTATTGAGTGGATCACACTACTTAATTACCACATCTTTTAGGATCCTTATGATGGAGCTAGGAGTATTAGGCAAAGGGATCCTATCTTCCTTTACACTTTTTCCCTATATGTGGAGATTCTGATCATCATTATTACCTATATGATTAATTATATTGAAGTTTTTAAATTTTATAAGAAGTATGAAGAAACTAAGCTTTTTAGTCTAGTTTTTATTAATGAATTTCTCTTACTTAGCAAGGCTTATAATGGTTTAATAAATTTTCTAATGAAATTCCCTTCAAGATTCCTCTAAACTATCTAGAATGAAAATCAATTATTTGAAGAGCAAGCTTTAAATCTCTAAGGATGCAACTCACCTAGCTAATTCTTTCTAAAGTTTGATAAGATGTTAGGTGCAACAAAATCCTTTTAAGTACTTAGGCATTTGTTTTACAACTTTGAAGCCAACTTGGTTATATTGTTTTTCATTCCTTGATCCCATTTATAGAAAGAACATAAGTTATTTTCTTATGTTCGAAGATTGCAAGTGGTTTCCTCTATCCTTAATAGATTGTATGTTTATTGGAGTTCACACATCACGCTTCCAAAGAATATTGACAAAGCTATATGATAGAGCATAAAAATTTTCCTTTCCTATAGAAATGTAACTATAAGTAAAGTCTCAAAAGTGAAATGGTCTAATATTTGTGTTCCTAAAAATGAAGGTAGTTTGTGCCTATAAGTAGAATTAACACTATGAATAATATGCTTATTAGCAAAATGATTTGGAAGTTGTTCACTAATAAAGAATCTATATGGATATTATTTACATTTAGAAGAAAAAAAAAAGAATCTATATGGGTGAAGTAGACATAACTTAATTTGAACTAGTTTTTGGAACCTAAAGGAGAAGCCTAATAAATTGTCTTTGAATTAAATGCTTAAGCTAGGGAACTTTATGATAATAAAATTTAAAGCTATTATATAAAATAAGGAAAAAAAACCTACTTTTTACATGATAGTTAGTATCAATTAGGACCCACAATAGTCAGATTTGAAGGAGCTTTAATTAGACATATTCTTTTAAATAAGACTAAAGTAAGGGAGATCATCTAAGGAGATCTATGGAGTTGCTTACAAAGAGATTTTGCAACTATAAGGCGTAACTTACCAAACAACTCTCCAAACTCAGCTCAACCTTACATAGTTAGATGACTTAGGCAGAACTCTGGGATCTTTACGAATAAATTATGCTTGAACATGATCAAGAAATACAAAGTACCGGTTCCTTGGACCAAAATAATATGGATGAAGTCAAATATTCAAAAAAAAGCCTCATTAATAATGTGGCTTGCAACTTTGAAGAGGCTTAAAACAAATGATAAGATCAAGGGTAGTAGTGACCTAAAATGCTTCCTATTGCTTGGTTTATTTAATATGGAAAGAAAAGAATATTGGGAAACATAGATGAACCCTTACCAGCTATGCTCAGTTCACATTCAATAATGTAATCTAAATTAAGGAATAGATAATGTTGGGGAGCTTGGGAGAGAAAGCTTGTTATGATATATTCCTTTTGTTAAACTTTTATATTCTAAATATTATTATTATTACTAAGATTTCAAATTATGGATTAAGACAATTACAAAAAATGCAGATGTAGTTATGAAATATCCAATTACAATTACAGTAATAATTTGGACTGCAATCGTAATAGTATTACTATTTTAAAATATGATTATTACTATTATTGCATCTCATTTTCAATAATAATTGAAAACGAGACGTCGTGTTACGTGCACCATTTCAGGCAATTTCCAATAATCTGAAACGTAGTCGTTTCAGATCATTTTCACTGCTTCCCCAGAATGTAAAGACGTAAGAAGATGACTGCTTCCAGCAAAAATAATTGGAAAGAAAATGTTCTAGACAAGGAGAAGGAGATTTAACATACAAAGTGATGGTATACGATAATATCACTTTGATTATTCTTAACAAGAAATTGCCTGAAATGGTGCACGTAACGTCTCTGTATAGCATGCTTAACGTCATCAAATGCAATTGGATGTGGTGGATTTCTTAACAAGAAATTGCGTGAAATGGTGCACGTAAAGTCTCTGTACAGCATGTTTAACGTCATCAAATGTAATTGGTTGTCGTGGATCGTCAAAACAAATCCTTGATGAATCCTTCCATTATATGGAAAGAGACCAGAATTGGGTCTTTTCATGCGTCAATTTTTCTTTCTGTAAAAACTGTACCATATCATCATCCCACTCAGTCTGAATTCCTGCTACAAAGTAGGATCTAGGAAGGTTTAATAGTACGCAGCTTCATATGACCCGATTAATTCCAGGTTGAAACAGTATTCAAAATTGCCATTAGCCTTTATTCTACTTTTCCATTTCTCACTTCTACTTTGCCAACTAACTAAAAAAAATCCACTAGCAACTTTTTTGTGAGGTTTGTTATGGCATTGTAAACGTTCCTATATACATAGATGAGTAACAAGCACAGAAGGGGTTGCAGAGAGTGAAAGCGAAGGGCTTCTGTTGGTTGATGCAAATCATCCACCATATTTGATGTGAATACTATATGAGAGGGTGACTTTTGCTTGGATGGATCGCAAACTAAAACGATGAAAATAATATACAAATCATATCTTAGCTGGCTAGCAGGACATTGAAAAGGGGAAATTGTTGCAGTTAGCTTTAAGGAGGAGCAATGGGGAGGCACGTTGGAAGAAGGGGACCTACCAATTGGTATCTTTAAGATGTGATTATAAGGAGGATTGATGTTGGGAGTTTGCCTTTAAAAGCATGGTTGGTTAAGTTATTAAACTTTGATGTAATGTATCTACCTTAAGCTCTTTTGCTTCAATGGGGTACTCTTACTTCTCATCACCCCCTTTGCTTCAAATCCTAAATCTAATATGGAATTTCACTACAGGGCTTTTCTTTTTTGTTCGTAGGATCTTATCAGGCACCCTTATTTCCCACTTATATTAGATGTCCTATAGGGTCTCTTTTCCTTGAATAGAAGCATGGTTCTATCTAATATTTTGTTTGCCTTCCTCGCTCACATGATCAATATTTAGAAATTGCTTGGAAGTCCAACAACTAAGTCAAAACAAAAAACAGGAATTACTAAATTAAGTTAATCAGTACAATGATGCATGTATACATAGGTAAGCAAAATGATTAAATCAATAAATCTTTTTTAACTCATATACTTTGCTTTCTCTAACACTGATTTGGGTTTGATCAGTCCCCTTCTGATAATCAAAAGGAAAAATAGAAGCGCCAGAGTTATGAGGAAAGATGACAAATTATCGGATGTGCCATCAAGGTAGTTTTCTGAGTAGTTGCCGGAATGAACTTGAAGTAGCTAAGAAGTCACGTATAGATAATTTTGACCCATCACGGAAAGTGAATGGAAGAGCTTTAGTTAATCCATTACAGAACACTTGTTCTAAGATGGTTCTGGAGCTGAGGAAATTACATTACATGCCTCAGTACTCTTCGAGTAATTACTTTTGATCTGTCTTTCCAACATGACATCCATTGCTAAAAGAAAGCTACATGTCCAAGTACTCGACTTAGTAGTGCCACCAAAATCAACCACAGACCTGAGAAGCTTAAAGACTTTCATGGCTGTAGTGACATGTGACAGAAAAGCCTCATATGATCAAAGCTTTTCAAGCCGAGACCATGCTTAAGAAAACTAATCTTCAAAAGTGAACATCCATGGACTATATACAGGCATGAGGCTTTTAAAAAGCCTTCTTGGTTCTTGTTTATATCCTCTTTACCATCAGAAATGCCCAGCCCATTGTCTTTTAGGCCTAATAATTACAGAGCATATGACCTGCTGGTCCTGAAAATAGGCTGCACAGTATTGATCTTTTCCCCCTTTTTAATTTTTTCTTATAATATTTTAAATCTATCTTTCATATAACAATAGCTTTGTATATAATTTTCATTTCATCTTGTAAAAGACAATTTCCTAAGAAATGTTAAATATCATACTTATATTAAGAGGTCATACTTATATAGTAATTACTTAGACTAGTTAGACACAATCATTTAGAGTTCCAAAATTCAACTACATAACAATGGAGATCAAAGATTGTTTAGGTTGACTTTTGTAGCATTTATTTTCCTAATCTAGCATGAAAGAAATAATATAATCTTTGGTAATTAATGGCAGTCCTAGTTTCGAATACTAGAGGGCTTAATGACCCTCTGAAGAAGACATTTGTGATAGAAATGGTGAAGGAGAAAAACCTTGCATAATAGGTCTTCTCGAAATAAAAACAAAGGATCCTTTTTGCCTTTTTGGTTCTAAATTTTTGGGTGTGGAGTGAGAGATAATTTCCAATCACACTGCACACTATAATGGTAGAATTATATGTCTCTATAATACAGAAATGATAGGAGTGCGAGCGGTGGAACAAACTAATCAATATATACATCTATAATGGTAGATTCGAGGTATGAATCTTGTGTTTTTACTTATCCTTAGTTTATGCTTCTAACTTAGTGTGATAGCTTTTAGTTGTTCCCTCAATTTTGTTCTGGAAGTGCTTAGGATATTCTTTGCATTTTGTGCCAATAAGGCACTTGCCAAATGGGTCATTTGAACTCCAAATTATAGATAGAAGAGGCATGATTCTTTGTTACTTGCACAAATCTACCTTCCAAATCTTTTTTAGCATCATCTAAGCTTCCAAGCTTATCCAAAATCTTATCTAGCTTGAAGTCCATTGAATTTGGTTTATCTTGAAGGAAACCCGGTGGTCCTTAAGGTCAGAATTGACCTCCTGCAATGTTCGACCAAAAAATGTTCGAGTGATTCTTCCACTCAGGGTTGTAGGTATTTGAGTAGGGGTTGTTCCCCCCTCCTCCGCCATATTGCGCTCCCATAGCTCACTTGTTCTGGTTTATGATCTTTGATTAGGAAATAATTAATGGTGTCGTGGTTTATTTGCCCACAAAGTTCGCATTTTTATTGAACAACTTTAACAGGAGCTGAGGAAGAAGCCTTCATATTGTTTAGTTGTTGGGTTAGGTTGTCAATCTTTGCTTGAATCTCCATTATTTGGTCGACAGTTGCAGCTCTCTTCTGCCCTCAGAAGATTATGCGCTGTCTACTTCACTCATTTGTCCACAAACAACTATTATTGGTTATTTCTTCTAGCAAGTCCTCTGCATTGTCAACAGTCTTTCGCATAAGCAATCTACCCGATGCTGCATCTATGGTACCTCTTGTGGGTGGATTGACTCCATTGTATAAAGTTTGCAAAAGGAATTTTTTTGGTAGGTTGTGGTGTGGACACCTCCTTTGTAACTCCTTTTATCTCTCCCATGTCTCTAAAGTAATTCCCCATCACTCTATTTGAAGTTTGTGATTTCTTTTATCATCTTAGTCGTCTTAGTGAGGGGAAAATACTTGTATCGGAATACATGTACCAATTGCTCCCAAGTTGTGACATTTAAGGGGCTCAGTGAGTGATATTAAGCTTTTGCTCTATCCCTTAACATGAACAGGAAAAGCCTCATTCTAACCGCGTCTTCCGACATCCCATGATATCAGAAGGTATCACATATTTCAAGGTAGTTTACAATATAAGCAATGAGATCCTCGTTGGTCTGTCATAAAATTGTACATTTGTTTGCAACAGGTTCAATAAGGCCGGTTTAATCTTAAAAGAAACAGCTTGAACTGGTGGTTAGGTTACTCCTTAATTGGCACCATTAAACCCCAGTCTCATAAAGTCTATAAGGGTTCTCGACTGGTTGCCTTGATGTCCTCCTTGACTGAGCTTTTGTTGAAATTCTTCCGCTATTGGTTCCTCTATTTCTTCTTATTAGTATTTGGCCCATCGAACAGCTCGTTCTAAGCGTGTGATGTCAAGTGCTAAGGTTTCCACGATCTGAATTATACTTTGAGTAACGCTTGTGTTCATGCAATTGCATGGACACAAGAGTGGTGAAAATACCTTAGACTATAAGAACTAAACTAATTCTACTACTCCTCGGCAATGGCACCAAAAACTTGTTGAGTGGTGTGCAAGTTTTGCAATTTATAAGCCTTCAAAATACTGCAATCGCAAAGGTCGTGAATTAATCCCACAAGGAGTTGTGAACTAATCTAATCCTAAGTTATGTAAGGATTAAAAATTTGATAAAATGAAAATAAAATCTGAACAAAAAAGTAAACACGTGAAGATGGATTGATAGAAAATTGAATTGCAAAATTAACACAAAAAAATCAAATTAAGCACTACTAACTTAACAATGGAAAATTACACAAGAAGAATCACCAAATTAAAAGAGGAGATTTTTTCTATCATCAATGCTAATATAGTCATTTATGTGTTAATGAGGTGTTAGTTCTAGACTATCAAAGGGAGGATTACTTTCTCTCGAGTTATAATGGCAAGCCCTAAATAATAATCTCTAATTAGGTTTAGTATTGACATGTAATCTCTCAATTACAAATAACCCTAACCCTAGTTAGTTCTTAAGCTTTCTAATAAAAATCGGGTCTCACACGAGATCTCTCTCTATATAAAAACCAATTTGATTAATTACGTAGTCTATTGGATCGCTTCACTCTCATTAATTCAACCCAATATTTTGCATTCGGTTCACCCTCTCAATTTATTATCGAAACATGAAGTTACAACAATTACTCACAACACCCAATGAGATTAACACAAAAATAAATAGACTAACATTAAATCAAGTCAAAATCCTTAAAGAAAAGTTAGAACATTATAATCAATCACAAATTCATTGTCATACAATCCATCTCAATCTCGTACATTTAAATGAACGAAAATGAAAGATAGAGGTTGAAGCTGTAGAACAAGTCTTCTTACTTGCTCTTCCCTCTCTCTCTATCTTCTTCTTCTTCTTGGAGTTTTCCAAAAGTGGCAAAGAATGGAGCTCCTTTAGGGTTCTTTTCTTTTTCTTCTTATAGTGTTTTCCATTTAAGGTAAACCCTAAGGTTTTCCTGTGCCCAAAAATTCTGAAAAGTCCCTCAAAAACTTAAGTCTAGAAGGTTGTCCGCGTCTTCTATCGTGCAGGCTATGATCGTGGCAGACCCACCAGGCTTTTGTCACGATCGTGGCATATGGTCCATGATCATGGGCCTAGGTCAGGTTCCGAGCTTCCTCTTATTCCCCTCTGTTCTTCAATATTTGATTTGAAACACTAACAGAGACGTCAAGGCACCTCAAATACACAAAATTTAAGCTTAATGGCATACTTTAAGTCATAAAACACTCAAAACACAAATTTCTAGCTAAACAACACAATCATATCCTAAACATGCACTAATTATTCAATTTAACAACTAAACACATACTAAACTACCTACTAAAACAATATGCAATCTACCACTATCAAGCATCATTTAGATGGTGCAACAATCAGTCTAGTTCAATGGACTCTAGGAGACCCTAACGCGTATATCTCTAACTTTTTAAAGATCCACAATACATTTAAAACTAATGAAGCAAACGATGACGCCATTAGATTGGCATCTATTTCCATTCTCCCTAAGAGAAAAAGCTAAGTAGTACCTAAATTCCATTCCACAATCGTCACTCATTATATAGGATCAATTGGAAGAAAAATTTTACCGAAGTACTTCCCCCTGTAAAGACTGCAAAGTTAAGAAATGACATCTCCTCGTAGTCTAAAGCTAAAGATGAGTCACAGTATGACATATGGGAGAGATTCAAGGAGATGCTCAGATGATGCCCTCATCACAAACTACCATTATGGATGCAAATCCAAACCTTTTATAATAGGCTAAGTCAAACTACAAGGTAGCTAATTGATGCAACGAGTGGAGGGACACTAAACAATAAAACACCAAAAGTCACCTAAGAGTTAATAGAAGATATGGCCATAAATAACTTCCAGTGATGCTCAGCTAGAGCACAAACCAATTGGCCAACAGGAGTATATGAAGTAGATATAGTGGCGCAATTGACAAGACAAGTGGAAGCCTTGAGCAAGAAGATAGATAGACTGACTATGGCTCCATAAAGAAGAATGATATGTTGTGAAGCGTGCGGGTTAGATCATCAAGGACAAGAATGTCGATCACTTTATTCTGAGCACGTAGACTATTTAGGGAACACTTTGAGAACCCAAAATAATTCGCATAGCAATAATTATATTCCTGGATGGAGGCATGGAAATTAAAATGGACCAACTTGCAAATTTAGTGGCAGAAAGATCGAAGGGAGTTTATTGAGCAAAACCAAAACAAATCTTAAGGAACAAATAATGGAAATCACCTTAAGGTGGACAACACCTAAAGAGAGTCAAGGAGTATCGACTTGCAATTCCATATCCTATTAGAGCAAAGAGAAATTCATTGAAGGCAGAGTTAGATAAGGTTTTTGATCTTGTAGAAAAATTAAGGAATGAGTTTCCTTCTGTTGAATCTCTTTTGTAGAAACCAAAGAGTACAAAAACATTGGAAGAGACATCATTAAACAAAGAAGAATCAAAGAAGATGGAGACAAAAGTGTTAACCGAGGTGAATGTCAATAAAAACTTGGAGACAACTCTAGGTTTATAGCTAGATACCTAAAAAGGCCTTTAGGTCTCTAATATCACTCTAGGGTTGTAGTTAAGTATCTAGATAGCTCTCTAGATTACTTATTAAAATTTCATTTCCAAGCCTTAGATACCTTTCTATGTTCATAGTTATATACTCAACTTTAGGTCCTTTATGTGATTTTTACTTAAAACATTAGATATCTCTCTTGGTTTCTCTATAGTTTAAATTGTCTAGGTACCTCCCCTTAAACTAGATACGATGAGGTCCATGGCTTAGTTAAGAGGACCAAGGAAGCATATATTTTGACAAATTCATATGATTTGATTAAAGAGTTGGATTTTCTATAGAGGAGGTCAATGAGACATATATGAGAGAGAAGCAGCCACCACTAACTACTAAACCATAAGAGGACAATGATGATGATTGTGATGTTAAAGAATGATCTATTTTTTTATATTTTTATCTGTTATTTATATGTTTCTTTCATTTTTTTTCTTCTTAACTCATTGCATTAATAGTTATGTTATTTTCTTCCTACTTTAGTGTTTTTTTAATTTTTAATACCTTCTATTATCTTTTTATTTTTATTTTTATTTTTTTACAAGTCCTTAAGTCTCAATGATTGCCTAAAATTTGAATTAAAAAATATCTACAACTAAACTCAGAAGTTTTCTTGATATTAATTTTCTTTTGTCCTTTTCCACTCTTTTGCACTTTAATTTCTTATATGTGCTTTATGTTCCTCCATTAAGGATAATGTACAATTTAAGTGCAAGGAAAAATTATTTTAAGCTATAATATATTTGACAAAAAACATTATAAGCATTTATTCTATTTACATTTAGCTTAATGAGTTACAATTTCAAATAATTAAATGAAATCATTAAGATAAATAAGTTTATTCATTAGATATGAAATTGCTTTGTAAATTGATTGCATTAGGATAATAGATATGATCACTAATGAGTAGTTTAGCTCAAAATTAATTGAATAATCTTTAAAAGGACACTTAAATTGAATGATTTGCCAAGTATATTATTTTAACTCACTACAAGAAAAATGTTAATTAGCGATGGTATTTTACCGACGGACAATTAATCGCATGTAAATTGTGACGGGATGACCTAATCCGTCGGTGAAAGACATAAAAATTGCGACGATTAAGAAAGCCGTTGCGAAAGTTGGTGGAAAACTTTCGCGGTCAATTATAGCGACAGAAATATGTCGATGAATATAATTTCGTCTGTAAGTAGGGACGGAATCAAAAGGTCAGTCGGCAAACCGGTCGTGGAGAAATGGTTCACCGACGGAAAATATCCTTCGGTATATTGTAAAAAGCCGTATGGAAATTAGGTTAGGTGCCGACATTCAACGACGATTTTTTAATAATACCGACGGATTAATTCCGTCGCCAAAATTAAATTAAATCGTCGTCCTCCCTCCCCTCCACTCTCCTCGCCCCGACTCCCCTCTTCTCTTTCTCTCCTCTCCTCTGGCGATTTCCGTCCTCCGTAGGCGTCCGACCAGCTGCTGCGTCTCCGGCGACCACAACGTCCGTCTTCTCCGGCGACAACTACACCCTGTCGTCTCTCCTCTGGTGGATCCGAAGGTAAGGCGTGGGTGAGGTCAAATTTTTCATGTTTTTGGACTGATTTAATGCATTTAATTTGTTTATTTAGGTTTGATTTGTCTTGTGTGAGTGTTTTGCATGTTCATAATGGAAAGAAGTAAAGGATTTGTGTGTAGATAGGGTTGAGATGGTTTTGCCCTCAAGGTGTTCGATGGAATGCATTAGGAGTTGTAGAACTAAACTAGAGACAATGTGTCCTAAGATAGGTAGCAAATACAAAATTCAAGAGTTAGATTTTTATTATTTGAAGTTCTTGTGATTGTAATTGATTGATCATTATTAATTATTGTT
>JANKOD010000193.1:22728925-22767030 GCA_026284645.1 Erythroxylum acuminatum | reverse complement strand
TATTATTATTATTATTATTATTATTATTATTATTTGTTAACTTTTTTACTAATACAAATCATTCGTTATAAAATTATCAATGAATTACATATTTCTAATCATATTAAGAAGTAGGGGTATTTTCGTCATTGACACAATTTTTATGTTCTGTCCACTGCAACCAAACATATTTCTATTCTCGAGACGAAGACAATTTTTTCTATTTTGTCCATCACAACCAAACACCTCACTGTCTCCAATTTTTGTTCTGTTCCGTCTCCAAATTTTTGTTCCGTTTCGTCTTCGTATATAGGAGGCAGCAACCGTACGCAGCGTAATAGACATCCTGCTGCTTGATCACTAGCATATGCACATAACCTTGAGTGGTAAAGGCCAATCTAACAATGTCAATATAGGTGCTGAAACAAGTGCCTTCTTTAACCTATTAAATACAACCAAACAATTATTATCACAATTAAAAGACATATCTTTAACTAATAAATTAGTAAGAGGTCTAGTAATAAGAAAGAAGTCTTTAACAAATCGACAGTAGAATCTTGCGTGTCCCAAAAATGCATGCACGCCTTGACATTAGTTGGTGGTGGAATCTTCTCAATGACCTCCTTTTTGGTTGTATCCACTTTTATACCTTTGCACGTTATTTTATGTCCCAAAACTACACCCTTGTGCACCATGAAGTGGTAATTCTCCCAATTTAGAACCAAATATGATTCCTCATATCTTTGAAGAACTTTATCCAAATTTGTCAAACAATGATCAAAGGAGTCTCCAAAGACTAAAAAATCATTGATAAAAAATTCTATAATGTCCTCAATCATATATGCAAAGATAGACATCATGCACCTTTGAAAAGTTGTTGGTGCATTATAAAGTCCAAACAACATCCGTTTATAAGCAAATGTTCCATAAGGACATATGAAAGTGGTCTTCTCTTAATCTTTTAGATAGATAAAGGTCTGATTGTATCCTAAATATCCATCAAGGAAATAATATAATGTATGTCAAGCCACTCTCTCGTTCATATAATCCATGAACAATAAAGGAAAGTGATCCTTCTTAATCATTATGTCGAGCTTCATATAATCAATACGCCCTTCAACCTGTGACTATTTGAGTAGAGATCAACAGACCTTTTTCACTTTTCATCACCATCATCCCTCCTGTCTTAGGTATACATTATACTAGACTCACTCATTCTTTATCTGAAATATGGTAAATAATACCTGCATTTAAAAGCTTCACTACTTCCTTCTTGCCAACTACTTTTATATGGGTGGGTTTAACCTACTTTGTCTCTCCTTTACAACCTTACAACCTTAATCAAAGTTGATCCTATGCACCACTACATTTGAACTTTTTTATGCCTCTTATGTCTGAAATCTACCATCCTGTAGCTCTCTTCATCTTTCTAACTGTCTCTACTACTCTCTTTTCTTATTCCCCATCTAGCTTATTTGAAATTATGATGGGTAGAGTATGACCCTCACCTAGAAAGGTCTATCTAAGGTGTGTGGGTAAGGGTTTTAACTCTAGAGAGGGTGGTTTCTCAATGGAGGGTGGCACGGGTGCTTCTGTCCTTACTAAGATTTCCTACTTTGTTTTTCACCTAACTCCTTCGCCTTCTCGAACTCTTCATCATTTTCCACATTCCCAACATTAGAATCTTCTTTCTAGTTCTCCTCTTGCTCTTTCAAATACTCATCAATTATATCAATTTTTATATAAGAGTTTCCCTCCTTTTGATTCTTCAACTCCTTACTCATGTTAAATTTAACCCATTCATCACCAATTCAAAGAATCAATTATCCTTTATGTACATCCACCAATGCTCTTTTAGTATTTATAAATGGTCCACTAATGATTAATAGACAGTTTTGATCCTCTTCAATGTCTGACACTATAAAATCTACAAGAAGAATAAACTTTTCCACTTTAGATAGCACATCTTCTATCATGCCAAACAGTTTCTTTCTTAATTGGTTTGTTAACTAAATGAGCATGGATATCGGCTTCATATCTCTTAGCCCCAATTTCCTGAAAATAGACAAAGATATAAGATTAATATTTGCACCTAAGTCATATAAATACTTAGAGAATTCTAAATTACAAACAACATAGGGAATAGTAAAATGTCCTCGATCTTTCAATTCTGAGGGCATGTGGCTGGTAATTATGGAGTTGCAACTCTTTATCAAGGAGATCATTTGATTACCCTCCTAAGTCTGTGTGTTTGATGATAGCTGTGCATTAGTATATGTGTTTCTAAATATTTGGTATGTGTTTCTTGCATGATAGGTTAATATTATTATGTTTTAGGACTTGTTTTGTGGGTTTTTGTTTAGTTTGATCTTCATGGTTGTTCTTTTGTGTTTGATATTAGTTTAAGGTAGGAATTGATCATTTTGGTATAGGAACGAAGGGTGGACACCTTTGTGATTGAGCTAGGGACCAAGAGAAAAGAAGAGAAGTGGAGCTGAAAAATAAGAACCCATGACTGTGAAAAAGGGCATGTTCTCCACGATCGTGGGAAATCTTTGGACATAGTTTATGTTAAGTTAACCCACGATCGTAGGAAGCATAAGTATAATTCCCACGATCGTGAGAATTGGAAGTCAAAGAGACACATAGGTTTCATGTATTTTTTTAGGTTTTCGTGAGTTTATAAGACATAGAATCCCGAGAGCCACTAGGGGGTCGTGGAACTTGCTTCCTGGAGCTAAAAGACATATTGAGAGCTTTGAGAGAAGGGGAGATTCAAAGTTTCATTCCAAATTGGGGAGATAGTATCCTGTTATCTAGATTTTCCAGATTGGGCAAAGAAGAGGAGGAGCTGCCCCATCCAGCCTTATTTCAATTTCTTTCTCTTCGAGCATGTTTATCATGGATTGTTTGGTTATTGGGAATGTTATGGATATTATGATTGGATAAAAACAAATTTTAGGGTTTGTTGTCGAACTATTTGTGAACCTTTGGTTATTGATTTAATAATATACATGTTTGTGTTATTTATTATGCTTAAACCTTGCAATAAATTGAGAGAGTCAGCTTGGTAATCTGTGTTAATTGTACAACGAGAGTTGACGATTAATAGATCTATAAATAATAAGTTATTGATTTATTAGGAAGAGATTTCAATAGATCAATACAATGCTTATAGGATAACTTCATATCTAGTTGAATGTTTAGGAAAGGCTTTGCATATCGAGAGATCCCAAAGTTAATTATAATTTATTTAACTAGTGAAATTTAGTTACACTTTAAGAGAGGGTAGCTAGAATTTTAGGAAATCTTAGGCCAAGCATAAATTGAATCAATTAATCAGAGGGGAGAAAATAGGGATAATGACAAGTCCTAATGTTTAATCTTGATTTTCTCCAAGTCTTAGTTTATGATTTTATTTTAGGTCGTATTGTCCCCTGTTACTTTTAGTTTGTATTTATTTTACTTATCTTTTTAAATTCGATTGAAATAATTTCTTAAACAAAGAACAATTTGAATTAAGTGGTGTCTAAGCACAATCCTTGTGGGATCGATATCTTCTTTCAACTATAAGTACGACCCGTATACTTACGGTTTTGAGCATAAGACTAGTAGTGTGTTTGCATTCAGCAACAAACTATTGTCTTTCATGCTTCAAAAACCAAAATAGAATCTATCATACAAACATCATTTTCCAAAACTCATTTTATCATAAACACAACACATATTCTATCCCAATTCGAACATCATAGAATTTGTATTACCACATGCCATCAAGTTTAGAATTCCACTTACTTGTTTAACTTAAACTCCTACTTCAATGAACAAGCCAATCTAGCCTTCCATACAACAAGCACAATTCCAAGATCAAGGTGGAAGTAGGATGCTTTTAACACTAAGAAGACAACAGCATAGAAGATAGCATGATGTAGCTTTCTTGATGTAGTAATTGTATTTAGTAATTAAACATAAACATAAGCAAAAACATAGGGAAGTGAGGACATGATGTTTCGACGGTGAGAGGAATGGTGTAGAAAGAAGGCAGCAGAAACAACTAGAATAAATGATGATTCAGCACTTGCCTAAACCCTTAGATGCAAGGTGTCCTTGTTTTAAAAAGGACACATGTCATATTTAGAAGTGAGCTACTAGTCCTCATATCATGCTGCCAAATGTTATTCAACTTTACTGCCATTTGTCTCTTATTTACTTATGCCACACGTCACTCAATGTATAAGTTTAGTCATCCACACTTTCCATGTATCAACTTGTCTTGCCACTTGACATTTTTCCTAGTCCAAATGTATATTTTAATTCATAAATTTTCTAATGGTAACAATTAATTCCAAGTTACTAATTATAATCCATCAAACCAAAATTCAAGACTTAAGCAATACACAATCGAATCGTAATCATTAACTCCTATCGCATATACTTTCATGGACATGTAATGTTCCTACTAGGGTGTAATTTGGGGCCTCACAATTCCCTCCTTAAACCTCATCATGGTTCTCCTCCGTCATCAATTTCCCCTACCACCTGTTTCGGTTGATAACCATCCAATTATTACCCCATTAGCTGTCTTCGCTTCTAAATAGGATTCTTCTGTTGTTCGACCTCACAAATTAGTGCTTGTATAATGGTTGGGTATTCCTCCTAAGGGTAGTAGTTAGGAAGATTGGCTCGATCTACAAACTACTTACCACCTTGAGGACAAGGTGATTCTCGATCAGGAGGGGGATGATAGGGAGGGAATCGAACATGACCTTGCAGACTTGCAAGGGCCAGTTAAGGAAGACGAATCTGACATCATAAAGAGGAATAGTGCTGAGACAGCCAGACACCTAACAAGAAATACTAAACGGCCCAAAGGTTAGAAAGATTTCATCCACTACAGTGAAAACAACTTCTAGAGCATTATGTGATTCCAAGACAAATTGTTATTCCTTTTCCACTTTTTTATGACTTGGTGTTTTTTTTATACTTCTGTTACCATATTTTACGGAATAACATAACAACATCAAATGTAGCTAACTATTTGTATGGGATGAATTTCAAAAGGAAGATAATAGAAAAAATTTTCAATCTCTCTCTTTATCTTTATTTCTTTCAGAGGCTTCCTAACCTCGAACCCAGGAAATTATCCTTCTCCTATCATATTGCCATTAACATTGAGCAGACCATCAACCACTAGGAAGAACAACTCCATCTCTAGCAACTTCACAACTATCAGAGTTATATTATTCTACAGGCTTCCATTAGTTACTATCAACAAGAACAAGCATCGCGCCTCCATTGAGGCACACCAACAATACACATCTAGTTTATATTCTTTACCACCACTAACTCATTCCCCTATAGATGTGGTGAATGTAACTATAGTGATTCTTGTAAAGAAAAGCTTAGGATTATGTTGTGCAATGAATAATATACTTTAAAATCAGAGCTTTAATAATGAGTTTTTTTATGGAGAAGGTTTTCTAGGCACTTATAACCTAGAGTTTCTTGCTAAAGGCAATGAGTTTTTAAAGCACAGTTGCAAAGGTAATCTTATTTTGTCTCAACCCCTTTTCTAATTGCTAAGTAACTAGTGACACTTTGGTCTATAGATTATCTATATTAGAAAATTGTTTCAATTTCTATACATAATATAGGAAAAGTGGATGTTCGTGATCATAATCTTAAACAAATTTTCATATCCTCAATATTAGTTATGTAACTCCAATGTGAACAATGTACAATTTCTTGTAACTTATGCTAAAATGAAGAGTAGACATGTCTAACAATTGTTAAGAAGAAAACAAGTAAAAACTCTTAACCTTTTATGCTTGTATTTAAAATACTCAAATGATAATAATTTCTCTAATTAGACATGCAGGTGTGGTGTTGGAGGTATGCAAGGACATATCGTCATGGTGGGGTAAACACCTATTTGATGGCCACTATGTTGATACTTTAGGCTAAAAATGACACCGAGAGGGGTTATTGAGTTACAAAAAGTAGAGGGAATATGATATGTAAATTAAAGGTATTTCAACGCTTCTCTCCATTATAGCCCAAAAAAATGAATAGAAAATAGGAGCTTAAGAATTAATATTAATCAATATTTATTAAATTAATAAGATTAACTAGTTTATTAATAATTATATTTAATTAAAATTAATGATGTCATAATTTGATATAGGTTACATGGTATTGTAAAACTTACATAACTAATAAAAATAAAAAATAAGTTTCATGTCAACGTAAACGTAATATTTAATTAAGGGGACATAACCTTATTAATGATTTTATTAAATTAGGATTAAATTAGAATGATTTTTCAAATATTTAAATTCTTTCTTAATAGTTTAAAATGTTTGGGTCAGATCTATATTTTAGTATAATCATTAAAGTTGATAAAAAAAACTTTTTGTTTACTTTGTTTTTTAAACATTACAAGCTAGTAAAAATATTTTCTTAAATAATCTTTTTAATTTTGTTTTTGAAACATTGCAACCTAGTAATAGTATTTTCTTAAACATTATATTTTATACCATTATTCAATAATTTACCATAGGAATCATTATGATCATTATTATTCAATAAAAAATGTTCTTTAAATTTATCATTTTAATAATTTTTGGGTCACGATTTACAAGTTGCTCAAAATGCTTAATTTCAAGTTATTTATCCTATAAGAAAATAGGCTTAAAATCAAGTAAACTAAGACTATATTGATAAAATTTTACTTTTTATGATTTAAAAACTAAATTTTCACTCACATTCCATGATAGCACAAAAAAAAGATAAACTCAAAATATACAAATATTCACTTAGCACTCAAGAATAACAATGAATTGTGTTGCATCAAATTAGATTTTTTAAAATTGAGTTCTAGTTGCATAAAAAAAAATTGAGTTCTAGTTTAAAATCTTGCCTGAGTCTTATCAATTATAGTATTTATAATGAAAATTTATCAAATATAATTTAATTTAATAATTTTGTTCCGACTTATTTGATGTTTTAATTCAAATATTTAAAATTAAATTTGAGCTGTTGATAATTTTGAATCGGTCAAACAAAGCTTGAATTCTTTTGGTATCTCTTTGTGTTGACATCGGACCGATTAAAATAAATCTGTTGACGCTTCCAATTGTAACAACTATTCAAGATCTCAGATCGTTCAAGATCTTTCCATATTATAGATCTTTCAAAATCTGTTGTAGTTGTCAACACATTCAAATGTATTTAAGTTAGTCTTCCGTTGAATTCTTACCTTCTTGTTTTCTTGTGAAGGACCTCCACACAAGAACATTACGCTTGAAGGGTAAAACCAAGGATGGAGTTTATGAGTGGCCAAATACTTCACCCATACTTGCCTTCTCCATAGTCAAAGCCACATCATCTGAGTGGCACTCAAGATTAGGTCACCTTACTTTTTCAATTCTTAAACACATTATGTCATCACAAAACCTAGAATTATCATCATCCATCGAGTCATCTTGTAATGCATGTAGTTGCAATAAAAGCCATAAATTATCCTTTTTCCAAATCGTCCTTTATTTTGCATAATCCACTTGAAATCATTTTCACATATGCATGGACATCTCCAATCACTTCCTATGATGGCTTTAAGTATTATGTCATATTTTTTGATCATTACACCAAGTATATATGGTTCTATCTTATAAGACAAAAATCAGAAGTCAAAGATATATTCATAAGATTTAAAGCCATAGTTGAAAAGCACTTCAATCTTCACATCCAAACCTTATATTCTGCCAATGGAGGTGAATTCCTTGCCCTGTCACAATTCTTAGCCTTAAATGATATTTCTCATCTTACAACTCTGCCTCATACACCAGAACATAACGATTTTTCTGAAAGAAGACATCTCCACATTGTTGAAACAGGTTTAACCTTGTTAACTCATGCAACAATTCCTACCATACACTGGCCACAAGCTTTTGCCACTATTGTCTATTTAATTAACAGAATGCCTACACCAACTCTAGATCTTCTTTCACCATATGAGAAAATTTTTGGTGCAACACCAAATTATACTAAACTCCAAATATTTTGGTGTCTCTGTTACCCTTGGCTTCATCCCTATACCAATCACAAGCTTGAAGAATGATCAAAACCATGTGTGTTTTTTAGATACTCATTAACACAAAGTGCTTACCTTTGCTTTGAACCATCTTTTAAGAAGGCATACACATCTAACATGTCAAATTTGTTGAGTCAATTTTTCCCTTCAAAACCTTAGGTTCCACTTCACCAACACATGATTATATCCCCTTATCAACTTGGATTCCTCCACCTTTACATGTTAAAATAAATCAACCAGCCATTCAGCCACTCTTTACTCCATCTATTGGTCTAACCTCCAAACAACCTTAATCTCAGGGTGAGAACTCAGCTTCAATTAGCCAGTCAGCATCCTCATCTGAAACCATCTCCACTCGCTCATCTCATCCTATGCAAACAAGAGCCAAAAATAACATTCACAAACCTATCCAACATGTGAACCTTATCACTTGCTTGCAAACTTCTGACCATCTTGAACCAACCAGGGTTACTCAGGCCATTAAAGATCCAAAATGGCGTCAGGCAATGTCTGAAGAATATGATGCTTTGGTTAGAAACAGGACATGGGAGTTAGTTCCAAATGACTTTAATCACAATGTAGTTGGCTACAAATGGATTTTTCGCATTAAATATAATTCCGATGGCTCAATTGACAGGTTCAAAGCATGCCTAATTGCAAAAGGCTTTCATCAACGACTAGGAGTTGATTACCATGATACATTCAGCCTTGTTGTTAAACCGATAATAATATGTCTTGTGCTTAGTTTTGAAATCAGTCATGGATGGAAGCTACAACACCTAAATATAAATAATGCACTATTTACACTCTTTATATGATTCAACCTCCTGGATTCATTGATCAAAACCACCCACATCATGTTTGTAAACTACGAAAAGCAATCTATAGACTAAAGCAAGCACCCCAAGCTTGGTATCATGAGTTAAAGCAATTACTACTCAAGTTTGGATTTCATAACTCTCATTCTGATACCTCACTTTTCATTTACAATTTTCATGGTCAACATCTATACTTATTGGTGATGGCATAGTAATTACTGGGAGCAGCACTAAGTTCTTAGATCAATTTGTTTAGTCTTTAGCACAAAATTCTCCCTCAAAGATCTTAGTCCACTATCATATTTTCTAGGTGTAGAGGTTATTCCCAATAAAAAAGGAATACTCCTATCTTAAAGTAAAAATCCTTGATCTACTTGCAAAAACCAACATGATTACCTCTAAGTCTGTCCAAACTCTCATATGCTCCACAGCTAAACCGTCTCTCAATTCTGGAGATCCTTTACCGGATGCATCTGAATATCAAATAGTTGTGGGAAGTCTACAATATTTATTGCTCACCTACCCAGATATAAGTTTTATTGTCAACAAGCTCTCTCAATATATACACAAACCAACTACAAAACACTGGTCGCTTGTCAAGCGACTTCTAAGGTATCTTTGTGGAATAGTGACTGAATGCCTTCAAATTCATCGCCAATCTCCAGTTTCATTACATGCCTTTTTCCGATACTGATTGGGGAGGAGACAATGGCACTTATCAATCTACTAGCACATATATTATTTTTTTGGGGCGCAATGCAATTTCAAGGAGCTCTAAAAAGCAAAGAATTGTTGCAAGATCATCCACGGAAGCTTAATACAGATCCATTGTTGATACAGCTGTTGAAATTAGTTGGATCACCTCACTGTTGTCTGAACTTAACATTCAGCTACCTTCTTGTTCGGTTATATACTATGATAATGTTGGTGCTAATCAATTATGTTCCTACCCAATTTTTCAATCTCAGATGAAACATGTTGCCATAGATTTCATTTTGTGAGAGATCAAGTTCATAATGAGAAACTCAAAGTTGCTCAGGTCTCAACCAATGATCAGTTAGCTAATATTATAACAAAGCCACTATCCAAATCTTGATTTCTTCGTCTTACAGATAAAATTGGACTCTCAAACCGAGTTCTATCTTGAGGGGGCATGTAACAATATGTTCAAAATCTCATATCCTTCAAATCTTACTTGTTACAAGATTTGGGGTAAAAATTTTAAGAAATAGTTTTTTCCTTGTAAAACCAACGACGTATAGAGAATCAAATGTACGTCTTTACTGAATCCAAAGCTCTATTACGAATAATAAACCCAGTTTGTCGATAGCGACCGTGGCTTAAGTGAGTCATTCCAAAATTGGAGAATACAACAAAAATACTTTAAAACCTGTGGGGCCCACAGAGATATGAATGCCAACAGCGTGATCTGAGTGCTGAGACTAGATCGTGAGGCAACAAACTAGACGTGCGGGCGCGTAATAGAGAATCTTAACTCTTAAATATAAGCGCAACGACCCAGTCAACTAATTTGCTTTGACATACCAATAATTGATGTCTCTTAATGAGTTATTTCATTTTACGTTTTGGTCACAAACCTGGCGTGTGAAGACGGATTCCACAGCGCAATCAGCTAAGACTGTCTGACTCGGCAAGCATGCTCTAATAATATGAATGGGACTGCACTGTTCCCTAGATTACTTGAGGCAACGAAAATATCTCCATTTCTACCCAATCATGACCATTTAACCTTATCCCCTCTCGTCTAAAAAGTGATCCTTTGTAATATTTACCCATACGATAGGTGTTAGAGAATAAATAAACTCAGTTTTAGAAAATACTAGTTTGGTTTCGATTATATTATTTGTTTGTAGTACGAAATTAAACAAGTTTGTACTTGGACCAAAAATCATTAAAAGGAGCTTTAACTGTGACTACGCCCTGAGCCGGATTAGTCGGCTCAATAAATTCGAATACCAGTGGTTTACTTTTAAAAAAAAACCTAAACAAATGCAAGGAGAATCTAATTTCATTTTCATGTAAGCTTATAAATCTCTAAAAAAGCTCATCTGTTTTGATTTTGTTTTTATAAATATCTATCTAATAAATAAGATTTGCAAAACAATTAAATTAATAGATGCTCAAAAAATAAACTAACAATATAAGGTTAAAAAAAACTCCAAATGAATTCAATTTTAAACGTCTATAAAGACGGCAGGGTCCAAGAGCCAGGAAGAGAAGGAAAGGGAAGGGAGAAGAAACGGTCTCGTCACAGACAAGCCGTAAAGAATATGAATAAAAGGCCGTGTATTTCGCTTCATATATTAACTGCTAAAACCGTCTCCTCCAACTCACACCTCTACTTTTTATTCTTATTTTATTTTTTTGACTTTGCCATTTTCTTCTCTCTCGCCTTCTTCCCTCTTTACTTGTTTTTGTTGATGTCTTTTTTATGTCAAAATGAAAACCACCGAGACCCAACCATCGTTTCTTGCACGAATCAGCATTCGCCGGAACCAAGTTATGTCTATGGAAGGCAACCATGAGCAAGAACTCCAAGACCTTGAGCTTTTCCAGAAACACGTGTCTGATCGCTTTGCTGACTTGTTGTCTTCCCCCGATGACCTGCCCCATGAGCCTCTTTTGTCCATTTCGTGGCTCAGGAAGCTCATGGACGTGTTCTTGTGCTGTGAAGCTGAGTTCAAAGCTGTTCTCATCATGGGCCGTGACCCTACTCAAACCTCCAAGCCTGCTTTGGATCGCTTAATCCCCGAGTTTCTGGAACGCGCTGTTAAGGTTCTTGACATCTGTAATGCCGTTTCCAGTGGGGTTGATTCGGTTCGTCAGTGTCAGAAGTTCGCTGAGATCGCTGTCTCTGCGTTGGAGACCAAGCCCATGAGTGATGGTCAGGTTAAGCGAGCCAGAAAGGCGTTAACTTCGTTACTATCGGCCATCACCAGTGATGATAGGGACAATAATCACTTCAAGTCTACGGAGAGAGCTTGGTCTTTTGGGAGAAGAGTAAACCAAGGCGGTATTCGTAAAGATAAACCTGCAGGATCTTTTAGGTCCCTGTCAATGGTTGTAGCTAAGAACTGGTCTGCAGCGAAACAAATTCAATCCATGTTCTCCAACTTGGTGGTGCCGAGAGGCGCAGAATCCACAGGACTGGCTTCGCCTATTTACGTAATGAGTGTTGTAATGGTGTTTGTCATGTGGGCATTGGTTGCTGCGATCCCATGTCAAGAAAGGAGTGGACTTTCCACGCATTTTCAGATTCCGAGACAATTGACATGGGCACAAAGCATGATAGGATTGCTAGAGAGGATCGGTGAGGAGTGGAAGAAGAAGGAGAAAAAAGGGTCCGCTGGGTTGCTTGAGGAAGTGCAGAGGATGGAGAAGTTGGGGCAGAGCCTGATTGAATTCGCCGATGGTTTTCACTTTCCGGGAGAGGCTGAGAAGTTGGAAGATGCAGCAGCGCAGGTGGCGGAGCTGGCGGATATTTGCACTAGAATGGAAGAAGGATTGGTGCCTTTGCAGCAGCAGATTAGAGAGGTTTTTCATAGGGTTGTGAGGAGCAGAAGAGAGGTAGTTGAATTGTTGGAACATGCTGGGGAAGTTTCTCAGCCAACGGAGTAAATATTTGAAACTGAAATTATAAGTTTCAGAGATGTGCATAACTGAAAATATGTAGGTTGATTTCATGATGCTTGGTGCAGATAGTTCATTTCTATATGAACAAAAGCAATGTCGGACCAAGATCATGGATTTACATACAGAATTTTTCTTCTTTGATTAGATTTATGGGGTTAGTTACCAAAATTTTGTGGCCAATTCTGCGAATCTGCTTGCAAAACTTGCTTTTTCTCATCTTGTGGTCTAGAGATGCTTTTCATTCCTTGTCAATTATTGTACATGTCCTTGATGCGTTGGTTGCTTAGGCGGGCCTCTGCAGACTTAAAGTTATCTGATTATCAGAACAAATTATGATTTTATTTTACTTGGGGGAAGTATGTGGGAACTAAGTTTGCGAATTGTCAGAAAAATTTTCTATTTGATCGTGTTCCTCGTAGTTTACTTATTAAATCTGTGGGATCTCTGGTAAAAGCTTCAAGGAACGTAGTTATCTGCTTGCTTGTTAGTAGATTGGCACAAACATGTTAAAATTTCATCCGAAGTTCAAAAAGCAGTAGTTGAGTTTACTTATATAGGCGATAAATCCGGGGTGATTGTGTTGCATGTGAATGATTTCATCTTCTTCGTATATCTACCTGTCATACGAGGATCAGCTGGCCATTGTAATCACCAACCAAACAAACACAGTAGGAAAGAAAGAAGAAAACGTTTCTCAATGCATTGTATAACTCTAGGTTACGTCTTTCTTATTCATATTTAGAAATTGTTGGTGTTTGGGATGTACAGAGGAGACAAATGTAAATGGGAAGTGCAATAAAAGGATGAGCTCAGGAACCTTCTGCTTATATCTTATTCTAGTCCAAATTTCGTCTCTTCTTTTCGTGTTACTTGAAATTTTCACATCCAAATACATAATACAGATGGCTACAAGTAACTAGCCACTCTTGTGAGGAATGAAATCTTTTATTTCGTATTTTAATCATGTTCTATTTATGTAGATCTCAATTAAGTATGTAAATAAAATTTAGTAGAACAATACAGAAACATACCGAAGATGTGTTTCCCTTGTCACGGCCATTAACTTCACTTAAACGTGTAAAACAATGTTCTAAGACAAATCTGCCGGTGTCAGCGTAGCAGCCTGCTAGTGCTACCCATCTTTAAGCTGTAATCGAGTGTCGCAACTAACAAGAGGAATTTAAGACAAATCTTGCCGGTGTCAGCGTATCAGCCTGCTAGTGCTACCGGTCTTTAAGCTAGTGTCGCAACTCGCAACTAATAAGAGGAAAGCAGGGTTACTAAATATCTAACAATAGATTTAGTTAACAGTTAAGGTCCTGTGTCTGGATCCTTTTAGAGAAGTAGGTCCCTATTGTAAGTAACTAATAGCTATTTTTTGGCGGTTAAGAGGTATTCCCTCAAATTACTAATAATTATGTTTAATAATTAGTTGATTAGATTGACAGATTGAATTCAATTGTTGTTTTTGAAAAGCATCTATAAGAAGCGTTTTGCTCTAGAGAAATTAAAGAACAAAAAGATAATTATGCCTAAAAGTTATTACATATTACTCAAACTATCATCTTTTATTATTGATTTCCCTTCACCAAATTTCAACTTGATTAATATGAAAAAAGTAGTAGTAGTAGTAGTAACAATAATAATATTTATTATTATTATTATTATAAACTTATTTTTTGTGAAATTAAATATCTAAAATCTAAATGCTTATTAGAATGTTTAAAGAAATACTAAAATATAATACCCATGTCTTTATAAATTTTTTAACTCATGATTTCATTAGTCATTTTACTCATAAACAGCAAATGTTAAGCAACTAATTTTACTAAACATTTTTAAATAAATAACTGATGTTCTCCACCGATTAAATAAGTTTATATAATCTGCTATTAGCTAATCATTGATAGAATCATCTAACAAGTAATGCAATCCGTTGATTGCCACATAGGATGGTAAACATTTAAAATATATACAGAGAGAGAGCTATGATAGATTTAAGAAGGAAAAAAAACTAATCAATCAACTCTTTGCAATGACACATATGTTATTATTAACGTGAACTCAAGTAAGGATTATAAAGACCATGTTTGGCAATCAGCTGATCGCATTAGCTGTTAGCTGTTAGCTGATCCTATCAGCTGATTTAACAAGCGGATTGCATTAGCTGTTTGTTAGAGATGCTTGGTAAAATTAGTTGTTTATGTGTAAAATGACTTATGAGGACACGACTTTAAAAAAAATTATAAGGATATGAATATTATATATATTAGTATTTCATTGTATATTCTTATAAGAATTTAGATTTTAAAGAAGTCATGTTCACCTGTACTGTTTCATCATCTATGAGAAATTTATGTAACTTTTTCTATTTTCATTTTTCGTTTAAAGTCAACGTTTTATTTCTAACATATAACTACATAAAACAGTTATAAGAACAAACAATGCTCCTAAAACGTAGGTATCTAGGAACCTCAACTAGGTTGTCCTACTTACTAGAAATTGTTGTATATTAGAACTAACAAAAATATGATACGTGTGGTACTTAATTGCAACTTAATCAAGAATACAATTTAAGTAGCAAAATATTAAGCAACTTAGCAATAGAATTTAAAGGATACAATTGGCTTTTGATAGTTAAAATTTTGATTGTTGGATGAAAACACTCCTATATAGGAGTGTTTTCGTTTTTGGTTATTTGTCTTAAATCAGTTGATGAAGGAGCTACTCTTCAAATACATTTAGTAGCTATTTGAAGAGTCAAACAGCTGAAAATAACAAATTAACTAAAAAAATAGCTGATTAGTAGGTGACCAAACGAGGTCAAATTCTAGCAATATTTGACAACTTTAAGATTGAAATGGGTGAGCTCCATTTTAAATGTTCCTTTTTATTAGAAAATTTAGACGCAAACTCATTGTTTGTTTGCCACAATAAAATAATTTTTTATTAATCAAGATTATTTTAATTTTTTATATGATTAATTCATAAATATAATAAAGTATGAATATGAATCATATCTTCTCATAAAATTTGATTTTCCTCCTTTTTTATCTAATTGAATCCAATTAGTTATATGAAAAAACATTATAATCACAAATGTCGGTAACTAATAGTATTCACATAAAAAGAATTTTATAAATAGTATATTGAAAGATATGTTAAGAATGTTCGCTTCTAAAGAACCTAAGTCTATATACAATGTAATTTTGACCTGTTAATAATTTATTTTATTTTTATTTTAATTTAATTTTAATTTTAATTTTAATTTTAATTAAATATCAATTAGGACCTAATAAAACACAGTATTTGATAGTGATCAAATATTTTATATTTTTAATTTTCTTAAATTTTACAACCAATTTATACTTGATTGAAGTACTTTTTCTATCTTCAACCTTTCTTTATGTGTGATCATTAGGTTTTCAAATAGGTTAGTAACACATACAAATGACAATTTTAAATTATATTTATGATGGCATAAATGAAATTTCTTTAATCTATCTTTTATTGTTTGAATAAAAATGTTATATTCATATATTAAGATTAACGTCTAATAATGCATCACAATCATTCAAATATCAGGAAGGTTAAAGTGATTTTGACTAATCTTATTATGCATTTTTTGTATAATTAATTTCTTTCATCATACGATATTCTAATTAGAGATAGGATATGAAATTATTTCTACTACATCTGAAATCAATTATATTAGTTCTCCAACATTAATAATTAATTCTTTGAATGAAATTTGAAAAATATTTTCAAAGTGTCATTCCACCTTAAAGGATTTCTTAAATCAATATTAGTATCAAATAATGAAACAATTTTCCTAACTATTTTAGGATAATAAATCACATGTTGATCACACAACTATCTTCATATAATTCCTCTTATATATTGTGATATTTTCTATTGTCAGTGTTTTCTCAATTACCAATTAACTACTCCCAAACTAAGGCAAGTGTACCTATTATTAATAAGTAATATAATGGTAAGTAGAGTGTTGATCCTGTAAGGAAGCTAGATGGATCTAGTAAACTCTTATACTTTTAACTAACATAAAGAATTAAAATAAAATGGTTAGTTGCTTGATAGAGGTAACAGAAATATAAAAAATTTTATGGCAATAAAGTCAATCATTCAATAACAGAAAACCATTCATTGCATGGGAAATACTTCAAGAAGTTATATAGGGGATATTAACTTTGTAACCTCTATAAAGGTAATTGAGCAAGCAAAATTACGTAAGAGAAAGAACTTAACCTAAATAAAATGATAGCCAATAGAAAAAGTATTTCTCCTGGTATCATCTTTGATGTAATGATTCAATAAACTTATGCATTTATCATATAGACTGACAAAACTTCCTAAAATATCATATTTTCACTTTCTCAAGCTATGACCATATATTCTCCAGTTAGTTAACTTGTATCTCTACCAAGCTAATATCACTTAGAATGCATTAAATTTTGTGAATTTCTATTAAAGGTCTTACCTTAACACCATTAAGTTTTGTGAATTTCTATTATAGGTTTCACCTTAATACTAGAAAGATCACTTAGTTTTATCTCTAGCACCCCATTTAATCCCAATTTCTAAGCAATGATTCACTTACAAGCAAGTTATCTAAACCCATTCATAAATGAATTATAATTAGATTTAAACGTTAGCTTTAGTAAATCCATGTTAAGAACAATCAAAGATAATTTATAGATATAAATCTTATGTCATAAATAAAATTGAATCAATTCTTTATCTATATATATTAAACACCTAGTCATAAATCATATTTGAAACAACAAAAGTAATTAAATAACTAAAAGACATAATGGTATAGGGAACTTGTATTTTGGATAGTTTGATCTATTAAGATGATCTCTAATCTTATTTCTTTAATGAAAATGATTTTGAAATTGAAAACTCTAAAGAGTTGGTGTACCTTTTCGTTGCTAATCCTAATCTTTTGGAGTCAAAAGAATGTTAAGATATAAAAAATCTCTAAATTCTTCAAAAATTATTTGCATTTTAAATACATTTAGTGGTTTATGACATAATCATGTACTAGGTTGGGGATCCTTTTGTTTCTTTTGGGGAAGAGCACAGACTTTGACATGTTTATGTCTTAAATTATAGATCCTTTTGTTTCTTTTCTAAGTTACTTGAATGAAATCATTAAACAAGGTCCTTGGCATATAAGAGGCCAACCTATGTTCATTCAAAAGTGGAAGGTTGGTACTAAATTTGACAGAGGTAATATTGATGTCTTTCCTTTGTGGGTGAATTTCTATAATATGCCTCTTGAATTATAGACAATTAAATACCTAAGCTATTTAATAGGCTCACTTGGAAAACCTATTTGTATGGACTCTCAAACATCTAATATAGAGCAAATATGTTTCGTTAAAATTTGTATTGAGGTAAAAACGAGTGCTGAATTCCAGATAAATTACCAATCATAAAGCTTGGTAAGAATGGAGAACTCAAGAAGGTTGAAGTAGCAATAACCTATCCTTGGAAGCCTAATATAGGGAGCAAAAGATGGCAACCTATTGGCAACAAGTTTACAAACAGGTTGGCATAAAGAGTTTATGGGTTATTATCTTCTAGCAACTATAAGGTACTTAATTAGGATAGGTAAATGGAAGCTAAGGATGTCATAGACAAGACTAAAATTCTATCTAATAACATGTTTGATTATGAAAACTCCCCTAATAATTTGGTAGGTCAGAAAGAAAATGAGACAAGCAGTGAATTTCTGTAGGTGAACAGTTCTGATACTAAGCATACTGTTGACAGTTTGGAAAGACAAAAAGGAAAAGAAGTAAACAATGAATGTGTGTAGGTGACTAGTTCTGAAGTTAAGCATACCACTATTAATTTGGAAGGACATAAAGAGGAAGAGGCAAACAGTGCAATTATATGGAAAAAAAGAGAGAGTATTTAGCTACTACAGAAGGAATAGAGCTCACTGTTAGTACCAAAGGTACAAATTCTAACTTGAAGAGAAGAACTTTTGAAAGAAGTAGCAGGAATAATCCTATTGGGAAACTCCTCCCAAATGATTCCTGTATGGAATGTTAGAGGGTTCAATGCAACACCCATGCAACACCTCTCACGGCTGTGAGAGGACTATCACAGCCGTGACAAGTGTGTCACGGGTGTGACACACACACTCACAGGCGTAAGTCCAATTGCACACCTGTGAGAGAAGGGACATCTATCCATTTAAACCTAGTTTTATTCTATGAAGGGAAATGTTTAGTGACGGTTAAAAGAATTATTCGGGACAGACCCTAGCTGAAACGTTTTACCTTCATTCTTTTCATTTTCTCTTCATCTCTCAATGCCGACAGAGGCAATAATGGCCAATAGTTGGAGCTTGAAGAAAGAGATGGAAGGATAACTTCCTAACGCTGGTTCAATGGTGAAATCAATACCGAGTCACGGTTAAGCTATCTCATCTTGTCAATGTCAATACTCTCTTTTTGGATTATTATTGTTGTTTATGTTAATTGAATTGAGTTTTTGTATAGATGATCTTAATACATTATTTGGATTGTTCTATTACAAACATATTACTAGAATGTGAATGTAATCTGTAATCGTTAGATTTGATGTTTGTTAGTAGCTTCTAATGGTCTTGAATCATTAAGAACAACTAAACTTAGGTTAGATAACTCGAACGTGTGAGGTTACCTTCCATATTAATCTTTTTTCACTTCGTAATGCGACTATCAAATTGAATCTAAAGATTGTATCTTAGGCTATTCAGTGGCTAGGTTTAATTAAAGATTATATCTTCGTTAACATAACTTAAGAGAAAATCGTGATTAGCAAAGCATACTGTTAGTCTCAGACCAATAGTCTGAAGAGAATTGTGAACACGTTAGGATGATGAGATATGTTTAATGATGTTTAGGTCGAGATTGATTCTAGAATCGGACGTTACATATATTTGACACTTTAATCATTTTTGATTGTTTGTTATAATTTGTTTTTGATAGTTTACTTTTACTTTATTTTATAAATTGCTTAAAACCCAAACCCCCCTTTGTTATATTTTCCTTGCATTAATTAGTTTCGTTACAAAAATTAATCGAATATTCTCTTTGGATTCGATTCCAACTTACCACAACTATAAATTTTAGTGTGTAGAGTTAGGTACATTTTACAGTGCACTTGACACAGACTATTAATAATCTCTTATTTGAGTTAATATATTTAACAAGGCCAAGTATTTATTTCAAAAAAAAAAACAAGGCCAAGTATTAACAAACATAAGGAAAAGGTGATGTAGTCTGGTGTACCAAAAAAATTGAAATAAATAACATAAGAATGAGATACATATTCAGGGTTGAATTGAAAATAGGCGTGCATGATTCGCAGAACCGCATCTTAACACGTAATCTTAGCTCTAAAATCCAAGTGGCGCCACCACAGATAAGTTATCCAACAAACATAACCGCAAAAGCTCAACAGCGGCTTAAGGTGTGGGAGAGGTCCAGAGGCGTAGTAGTTGTTAGAATAGAAGAGAAATGCAAAGCTTAACTCTCTCTGAGAGCGCTTTCAGGGTACATTCCGTACTGTCTCCAACAAGTGATAAACCACTACTTAAACCACGCACCCTTTCCCTTCTTTCTTCTTTGTCCAGGAAGCCGACCTTTAAGGTTCCTTTTCGCGACCCTCTTCTCATTTTCTCCGGGTTAGTGTTGTTTCTGTTTTTACTCTGTTGGTTTCTCTAGTAAAGGTGGAAAGTTATCATTTTTCTGTGTCACGGCCTTCATATCATATGTGGGTAATATTCTATAACAGAACTAAAGGCTGAACTAGTCGGGGGGCTATTTCCTATATATGTTATGAGCGAAACTTGTATGAGATTTCACTTGGCACATCCGATGTTGAGGAGATGTCGATTGCACGACTTTCAACACTTTCTTTTGTTAGAGGAGGAGGAGGAGGCTTTCTTTTCAACTCTGTACTTACAATGGGGAATTTTTCTCTTGCAGGCCTTCTAGCCGTTGGTGTGGAAACCCATCAGAAGAGGTATTTGGAGGTTCTCTGCCATCAATTGATAAGAATGTTGACAGCCTCCTAGTTTTTCGATATTCATATTCTCCTTTTCGCTACATTATTATCGTCAGCTATGCTCCTTAGAGGACCTGAAAATCGTACTTCACCTTAGTCTTCTCTAAAGTTCATAGATATTGTGTTAGTTTTAAGTGAAATATTAGAAACTGGGGAATAGTAGTTGATTTAATTGCTTACGGTAAACCATTTGACACAATTCATAAGCTTCTGTTGAGATTGGATACTGTGGCTACTGTAGGATAATTTATGTGAAAGTGCCACCAGGCATGTAGCTGTAGTGGTGTTTATCCTTTGCAAAGTGAAAATTCATTTCGGGACCCCAAATATTGAAAATGGTTGACAATTTTGGATGGAAATATACAACAGGATAAGAGTATTTTTCAGAAACATCAAGTTAACACCACATTGATCATTGGAAGTATGTTCACAGATCCACCATACCTTGAGTTGAGATATGAGTTTCTTTTCTATATAATTTTGCGGTTGCATGATTTTAACTTGAGACCTCTTCGTTTTTTTTTAACTTGAAACATTTTTGCCGTAAAGCACTTGGCGTTATGTCACTAAAAGGATCGAACCAAAAATTTTATTGGATGAGCCTTAATGCATATAATGTCTAACAATGTCGTTCATTGACATATTAGCACCTAAAGGATTGCAAATGATGAACTGTGAGTTTCTTACTGAGCTGAGCTCAAGCTTCAGACAAGCCTCAAATTAGACTCAAGTTCACCAAGTTTGTTTGCAAGAGCAAGAGCTCAGCCCTACCTTGGCTGGGCTTACTTGTGAATCAACTTGCGTTTGAGTTTGAGCTCAGGCAAGGCATCATTTTATCAACTTATATCTTCTTCTCAATTTGAAATATGCACACCATATTCAATATTCAGAATCAGGAAAGTAGATAACCTTTATTAATAATCTAAATGCAAATCGTATATTAAACTTGAAAAATCACACAAACATAATTTTTGATTTGTTAACTGAACCTTTTTACTAAGATTTTAATGAGTTGGTCACGACCATTAAAGAGTTTAGCATATCCTTGTTCATGCTCAACTCATGTATTAAACAAGCCTCAAATTTAGGATTGGAAGATTTTATTTATGCATCAAGCCCAGTTTTGAATGAGCTCTTAGTGAACCTATTGGTTCATTTCAACCCCTGTTCCCTTCTTTGGTGATATACATGTTCTAAACCATGCTGATTTGTCTATAAATATTGCGACTGAAATTATTGAATGTACTTTAATATGGATGTTATATATATTTTTATGATGCAGGAGCTTGGACAACTTAATAACAAGAACAATGAAGAACACACAGATTCAATAACCATTATGGAGGACATTTTTGTTTCAAATAAATCATCTGAAACATTATCAACCGAAGTTTATAGAAGGGTTTCTTCTAGCAAGTCTTATGGTGGTTTACTTAAATTTATGCTGCTTCTTGGGTATTTAGCACTTGAAGGGTCTCAAATGGCAGTTGCTATAACAGACTTTGATGGTAGATCTGGTTCATTTCCTTACTTTGGGGACCTTGGTGATGTTAACACAGGTTTTGCTTCAGTTAGGAAAATCTCCCTGTATCTTTTTATGATTCAAAAACATGTGTTGCATGTTCTTCTCAAGATTGTAGCAAACATGGAGACTTCAAAATGCACATCCTTATGTGTTTTTCAGTCTATAGTTTTGGTTTTTCTATTTGTTGGCAATTTACCTGATTTAATTCTTCCCAATCATTATTCGCCATCAAACTCAATCCTGATTTTCTGAATACAGGAGTTTTTTTACCTGTTGGCCCTTCAAACTCTGAACTCTACTTTATTCTATATCCTGATTTTTTCATAATTTTCTGAATACACGAGTTTTTTTACCTGTTGGCCCTTTAAACTCTAAACTCTACTTTATTGATGATCATATATTTCTGGCTTAAAAACTTACTCTAAGTAGACTTTAAGTTTTACCAGAAAAAAACTCATAAATAACTGTTAAAAACTCAAATACTCAATAGACTGTATTTCTCCGGCAGGCATTCTTGCTGATATTTTTCTCAGAACTGGGGGACAAGACATTTTTCATTGCGGTAAGAATGAATCGGTTGACATTTTGATAACTTGCAACAAATTTTGCATTAAGCTTTTATGGATGCCACCTTTTGCTTAAGATGAAACTATACTTGTTGACATTGGCAATGCATGTTGTGATCCATTGTTTTCACTGGGTTAAAGATGTAGAAGTCCATATTTCGACTACTATCTGTGTTAGAAAATCAAACTATTTGATCTTCTAAAAGATTTGATTTAGTTGTAAATAGCTGATTAATAGTTAGGACTTTGATTTACTAATTTTGGCAGATTGTAATCTTTCATTAATTTAGGTTGATTATAATTTGTTTAGTCAATGACTAATGTGTAGGAATTAGTTTGTTTATTAAAATAGGACGAATGACTCTGTATATTTTAGTGTATTCTGTATATGGAGAAAGAGAAGAATTTCAGCTTTTGTTCAATCTGAATTATATAATTCAAGGTTAAATTCCCTAAAGGTCTAGTCCATAAATTTTTGCAGATTCCTTTCAAAGTGATTGTCATTTACTAGAAATCACAAAGAATAGAAGAAAATATCTCCTTAGCCTAGTTTTGATAGTTTCTTGTCACTCTGTATCTGTGCTCTTGGCGAACTCTGATTGACTGTTTTATGTCATCTGCAGGCACTTTTAGCAGCTAGGAATTCTGCTGCAATTGTCTTCATTGGCACTTTTGGTGCACTTGCGTACGTTTTACTTCTCAATCATAGTGATTTGAAGTCCTTTTGTATTTTAAGTCTTTCATAAAAAAATTTCTTGTCGATGTATGTACGGCATTGGGTTTTGTTTAATCTATTGGCATTTAGAGTTTAACTACTGCAATTTGCGTGAGAGACAAGGACTAAGCTGTAGATAATGGGGAGCAAAAAAGTTAATTCAATCATTTAACCTACCAAACTGTAATCTAACATAATGGAGCTCTATTCATGAGTCAGTGTTGTTTTAGGAAAAGAAATGGTAACATTAGTAAGCATGTGCATGGTATTCTTCTTATTTTCATCTATTTACAATTGCCCCTCCAAAAGTTTTTCAGCAAATCCATTGACAGGGGAAGGTGAAGGTGTTTCTGTCAATTGAATCAATTTGGAAAAAGATTTAAAATTAACATGTCAATTCCATTGATTCTTACTGGTTCTCCAACGGCATTGCAGGGCAATGACTATGATATCAGTTGTTCTTGGAAGAACTTTTCACTATGTTGATGAAATACTTCCTTTCAGGTGTGTTTTTGGAAACATTTGTACCAATCTCTGACTATATCTGAGAAACATTTAAATGAAGAAGACATCTTCATTTAAATGCTTTTTGAAGTGGGTTTGTTGGTCTGAGTAAGTCTGCTGATATGCAGTTTTGGTGGGACTGATTTGCCGGTCGATGATATTGCTGCAGCATGCCTTTTGGTAATCATGCTTCCATTCATATCAGAAAGACTAGGGCACAAGATCACACATTTTGTATTATGTATAGGATGACATAAATCTATGAATCTCAGTGCTTGTTTCAGAATTAATTTCTGGAAATTCCAGATTTACTTTGGAGTTTCGACATTGATTGATGCCACCTCAAACGATGGTCTAAAAGCTGAAGATGAGCAAAAGGAGGTAATTTAAATACATGAGCTACTCAAATTAACCTCCCATTGAAAATTAACCATCTTTTTGGTTGTTATTTATCCTGTTTAAGCATACCATGAACACATAATGTGGTTTCCATTTTGAAGTAAGAATTGGTAATCTGTAATTTAGCATATTGCTTGAATTAGGCAGAGCTTGCAGTCTCAGGGCTCAAAGGAAATGGTGCTGGTATTGTGGCTGTTGCCAGCACCATCGTGAGCACTTTTGCCTTGGTTTTTGTTGCTGAATGGGGAGATAAATCATTTTTCTCAACAATAGGTGAGTCAAGTTTCCCACGGTAAATGAAATTATTCTCTTTTCTTTTACATTCCAACCGTAATCTTGATCATGCCTGAACATGGTTCAGTCTGTCAGACAATTGAAATGTGGTTTGTTTTTAAGCATTTATGTGTTGACATTGCATCTCAGTTTTGTGTTTATTTCCTATTTCCTAATAGTAACTTGTCCTATCACGCAGCACTTGCTGCAGCATCGTCGCCTTTGGGTGTCATTGCTGGATCATTGGCTGGCCATGGAGTTGCAACTTTGGTAATTGCTTACCTAAAGGGAGATTTTTATCAAGCTTTAGCATAAGTAGGAAATTTTAAATGCTGAGATTGTTGATAATTCTATCCAATGGAACTTAATTTTGAGGTAGTGGAATAGCATAACTGAGAATTCTTCTGTTAATTAGTGAAAGTATTTGAGATAAGTTGTTACAGTTGAAATGGCAAATTCTGCATCTGCTACTCTTAGGATGCCACATTTTTATGGCCTCGTTGATTTATTTTATTTTATCATGTTTGCAGATTGCTGTTCTTGGAGGTTCTTTACTAGGCACGTTCTTGTCAGAAAAGGTATATCAGAACTTTTTGCCTTCACATACGATAAAAAGCATTATTCATCTGAACCTTGTTCCCCATATTCATTCATTCTAGGTTGGATAAACTTCCATTTTCTCCCCTGAGCAAAATATATTAGTAGTTAGGGATTAGGGAACAAGCTCTAAATAATGGCAATCAGACACATGCTTTTAAGTCATTCCATGGCCGCCCAGAATTATATAGGGAGAAAACCATGATAGATTCTTTCTGAATGGTTGGCCTTCTGACATTCAATTTCTGATTTGTTTGGTCAAGAAATGCAAAAATCAGCAGCATCTAGGTAATAGTGCCTTAAGAAAAAGGTCCTTTGCTTGGACCAGTGTGATATGATAGTTGGAATATCAAAGTTGTGGGCCTATGAGGAGACTTTAGTTATTCTACGATTCTGGAATGCAATTTGGCAACTAAAGTCTCCTGTCTTGTTCTTGGACAGGCCATCGCGTATATTGGAGGCGTCCTTTTTCTCGTCTTTGCTGCTGTAACATTGACTGAGATTGTGAGTTGAGAAGTTTGTAAATCTTTTCCAGAACTCTTCAGATGACGTTTGCTTCCATCTGCTACATGTAACTAGGAACATTTACATTTCATTCTTTAGTATTCGATATGCAAAATCTCTGGTTGGATGGTGACTACAAACTGCCTACGGTCGCTTCTCATCATCTGGCTACTGATGTTCTGCACACACAAACCAAAATCCTGAGCTAAAACAAGAGCGGACGGGTTGATGAGCTATTGAATTCTAATGTTGCTCGTCACCTGGTAAGACAAGTCGAAGCAAAGGAAAAGTAACATTAACGTTTAAGTTGACCAACATTAGGGGGAAAAGCAAATATTTTCAGGTTCTATTTGATTTTAATTTTTCTATACTTCTTACTCAAAATATCATCTAAATTTCATGTCACGCAAATAATATCAAATTGTGAAGCTTTACTATATCTAACAATAAATTCAAATTATCATAAAATTTTTAATAAAAATTGTAGTCCATTTTAATCTTTATCACCATTAAATATGAACTTTGTTAACAGAAAGCGTATATGTTAATTTAAATTGATTATATATTGAAATAAATATAGCAACAAGTATGTGTTTTTCTTTTGATTATGTATATAAAATTTCAATTGTTTTCTTGATAATAACTTATTTAGAATGTTATCATATTTAAAACCTTTTCTCACTTTATTTCTTAATATTTAAAAATCATTACATATTTTTTATATTTAATTATTAATTTAAGGAAGACACCTAACATTTAATTATCATATAATATTTCACACATAAGACATAGAACAACATCATATTCAATCCAATTATGCATAATAACGTTTTTTTTTAAGATGAATGAAATTATAGCAAAAGCTACTATACACCATTACAACGAGTCATATTATCTAACAACAAAATTGCATAAGGAACATTTACAAAAAAAATACCTACTTTAGATAAGATTACAGCAACCAGTTCCTTCTCATTACTTGACTAATTGAGCTTAGTTTGTAACTGGTAATGAAAACCGCTCAAATCCAATTCACAATCTGTTTTGCTAACTAATATGTACCTTCTTTAACTCCTTTATATATTATCTTGTTCCTTTCCTTCCATATGGAATAAATGACTCTAGTAAAGGTTGTCTTGATGATCAAACCATCTACTTTACCCTGCATAGTATATCTTATGATCATAGCCAATGTCTCCCTCCACTCAAATGTCTAGTTAGCTATTTGTAACATAACCTGAATTATCCTCAAATGACTTTGGTGTAGCTGCATTCAAAGTATAAATGATTTATGCTCTCATTGATGTGCTTATACATAACGCATACTGGATCATATATCTCATACCTTCTATCTTTGGTTTTGATCCTATTCTTAATCACTAGCCAAGTGACAATTGCAGCTTTAGGATTTAAAGATTGTTTCCAAAGCATTTCAAACCAAGGCACAACTTCAACATTGTTCACAACCATATGATGACAAGATCTATTATTAAACATACCCTTGGAATATACATTCCATATGGTGTTATCCTTCCTTAGCACTTCAAGGATGTTTGGCAAATAATTTGCAAACAAGGAAAAACCTATGAAGCTTCCAACCCAATCTCCATTTTGGATTAATGATGACACTCTAGTAGTAATAGGAATTCTGCATCTGAGTGGAGCAAGTTCGACTCTATGGATGAGTGGACTGAAGTTGGTCTTGTTATCAAACCAGAACCAAATATCCTCTCCATTTCCCAGTTGATGCTTGATATAAGGATAAATCATATCTCTCAGACTAAGAATATGGCTGAATATCCAGGAATGATCTTTAGAATTATCTATCTGCCAAAAGCTCTTATCTTTCAAATGATATTCATTCCCCCATTTGATCTACAATGCTTTACTATCTGTGAATAGTCTCCAGATCCTCTTACAAAGTAAAACTTTATGCATTTGGGTGATTGAGATGATCCCCAAACCTTATTGCCTCTTCGATAAAGTGATGTCACACCATTTCACTTGGCTTGCTTACAGTTATCTATTTTCCCTGACCACAAGAAGGCTTTCAATACTCGATCAATTTCCTTGATGACTCTCTTCAGAAAAACCATATGAGCAAACCAATGAAGGTGTATATTACTCAATACTTACTTGGTGAGAGTCACTCTAGTTGCAATGGACAACAACTTATGTTGCCAGGCATCAACTCATTCTTTGAGCTTCTTAATCAATGGAATGAAATCAGAAAACTTTGGCCTATTGGCATTAATAGGAACTCCCAGATATTTCAATGGAAGAGAGTATAATGAAAAACCAACTATGCTACTGATCTGGTCTTGATTGCTGACATCGAATGATAGATATAATCCACTTTTCTCTATATTGATCTTAAGTCTAAACCAATCCGTGAAAACTTGCAACATGTTCATCAACATTCGGAGTGAATGCTCATCTGCTATGCCTAGAAGGATTAAGTCATTTGCATCAAGTAAATGGGAGATTTTAAGAGATCTACATTTGTGATGATACTAAAATCTGCCATTGCATTCAACAAGTCTAGAAATCCTTTACATTGCTAAGGTGAATAAGTATAGTGAACGGAGGTCCCCATGTCTAATGCCTTTGCATTGTTAAAAGGTGGAGTTAGGATACCATTCACCAGAATACTAAAGGAAGTGGATTGGAAGCATTGAACAACTAAGGATGGCAACAGGCCAGGCTGGGCGAGCAACTTGACCTAGCCCGTGGGCCGGCCACAGTCCTACAAGAGGCCCAATTTTATTTTCTTTTAAAAATTAAAAAATAACAGTCGTTTTGTACCTTCCCATCAGATGATAGGCTGGGCTAGGGCCAAAACAGGGTCGAAGTCAGGCTAGGCGGGGCCAGTTGGGCCACATTTTTCATCCTTATGATCAACCCAATTTCTAAATGTTAATGGAAAATCAATAGTTTCCAAATACTCTTGACAATAATGTCAGCTAATAGTGTAATAAGCTTTGAAAAAATCAATCCTCAACAAGCAACTTTGAATATTCTTACCAGATTTGTAAGACCTCAAGAGCTCCTGTAATATGGGTATGTTGTCACTAATATTTCTCCCAAGTAAGAATACCTCTTGAACTATGTTAATCAATGATGTTAGAACTATTTTCAGTCTTGCTGTCGAAAGTTTTGGAATGACTTTATAAACAGTTATGCAACAGGAGGTGGGTCGAAATTAAAATATAAAAGAACGGTTTTTCTTCTTGGGTATAAGACATATGTAAGTATGATTGATTTCCTTAAGCTTTTTAGTAAAGGAAAAAAAATTCAAACTGCTTCAGTAAAAAGTTTACCTGTGATGCCCCAGGTTTTCTAAAAGACGATGGTTGTTAAACCATCTAGACTAGGAGATTTTGCTGAGGGGTGAGACTAAACAGAGCTTCCTTGACTTCTTGAGGTGTAAAGGGAGTAATGAGCATGTCATGTTAAGCTTGAGTGGGTGTAAAATCAAGTACATCTTTGACATTAAGGGCCTGGTGTTGTCTGTCATCATATCCCATGAGCTGTTGGAAATACTTCCTTATGAACCCGAGTAGCTCCTGCTGACTTATATCCCATTTCCCTAACTATCCTTCAATTCGGAGATAGTATTAGTGTTCCTACTTGCAAGGAGAGAAGCATAAAAGATTTTGGTATTCGAATCCCCTTCTCTTAGCCAATTCAATTGAGCTTTCTGCCTTAAAGTCTCATTGTGAAAAACTAACCCCTCTTGGTATTCTTTTATCCTCTGTAATTCTTCATTCCTGAGTACCACATTAGAAGGATTATTATAACATGCCTCTTGTGCTTTTGCCAACTTCAGTTTAATGTCACCAAGGCTTTGTGTCTTCTCTTTAACAAATTGTTTGATGACACTTTTAACAATTATAAGCTTTTGCATCAATTGAAAGGCCTTGTATCCTTGCAACTGTTGTCTCCAACATTCACTAATCAATTCCGTAAAACCTTCCAGCTGTGTGGCACCATTTAAAAATCTGAACAGAGTTCCAACTTTAACAGGTTCTGTCATCTTCTGAATATGTAGAAAAGTGATTTCTCTAAAGTGTGCATAAGAATATGGGAATCTGCTAAGCCAAGATTGATTCACCAAAACTCTATCGAGCTTCTTCCTTATCAATATATCTCCTTTCAGCTTATTAGTCCATGTAAACAGCCTACCTGTAGCTCATAGGTTCGGCAGATGAGCATATTGGTAAAGCTGAGAAAGCTCTTAGCTAGACCCTATTTTATATCTAACTCCACCTTCTATCTTGTTGGAATTCGAGGAACAATTAAAATCTCCAACTATTAAGCAAGGATTTTACATACCTAATTGAATAAGATGTATATCAGTCCATAATTGTGATCTCTGGAATGCAAAATTGGAAGCATATATGAAGGTAACTTTAAAAGGAGGAGAATTGTCACTCAGTTGACAATGAAAATGAAGTAATTGTCACTAATTTTGCTAGTTGTTACCCCAATGCATTCTGAATTATATAGGCAAATAATACACCCATTATAGTGATATGAATGATTACCAATTATCTTCCATTGAGCACCCAAAAAAGACAATCCAGACTGAATAATTAAGGCCTTTATTTTAGTCTCTAGAAGGCCTACCAAAACTGATTTTTGATCTCTTGCCAATTCATGTGCCATGGACTGTTTTAGAGGGTCATTTAATGCTATCATATTCTACACTAATACTATCATTTATGAGGAAATCCCCTTTTGTTTAGTTTTCCTCCTAGCTGATCTTCTCCTAAAGTTAGTAGGAGACCTTGAAAAGTATCAGCTCCCCCATCATTACTCGTGTTCTACTTGTGTATTAGTCTTTGATGTTTAATAATAACACTATCAGATTGAGCTTCCTGTAAAGAACTTGATAGATCATCAACATATTGATCAACCACTGCTATCCTTCATACTCTTTGTTCATCTGTGATATGTTTTTGATCCATATTGTCATAATAAAAAGGAATACTCCCTTCCTCATCCTCTGTAGCAGCTCCAATTAGTTGACATTTCATTGCATATGCATTAATAGAAAACTCTTCCAAATTCTGGCTTTGTATGTTATTTGTATTAGCAGCTATTTGTTCCTTCTGTACATCAATGTTATTTGTCAGAGTTTCCCTAGATTGAAAATCCACTACAGTTTGTGCTACATTTGGGTTAGCATCACTCTAGTTTGGCCTTATGTATTCAAAAACTTCCATAGGCCTCCCTATATCACTCTCTACATTAGCTCTATGGGAGGGCTTTTGGAGTTGCTACTCATTAGCCAATTATTGAAATCTTGAATCCCTTTCAATATCATCTGATGGATGTTCTAACCCCCAATAGTTCCCCTTGCCAACCAGTTTTATACACCTTCCCAGTTGGTATCGATTTCTTAGCTATAGTATGCAGCTTCCACGAATAAGTTAACTAGATTTTAGCTTTCACCAACTCCCTCAATTCACCGAGCTTCATAATTGGTAAGCTATACTTAGGCTAATTTCTACACATAAGTTAGCATATCTTATCGTTGCCATACTGGAAGTCTGGGCATCCATGCATAATGGCTTACCTAAAGAACTGGCAAGAAAACAAAGGCCTTCAACCGTCCAAATTCAAGTGGTAGTTGTGAAAATTCAAGTGGTAGGTATTATTATTATTTTTTGCTCAACTTAGTCATTTTCTTTGAAAGAAATATTTTGTACTCAACTCTCTCCCTCTCTATCCACACACATACACCTCTATGAAGAGACATTCATACGAGCAAACAAACATTAAAAAAAAGATAAATAAAAAGAGTAAAAGTTCTTTCTGTTGATTTTAAGGCTTCAATCCAAGCAATGGACATATTTATATCAAAACTTTATACTCAATTCAGTTATGAAATTCTCCACTTAAGATTGGACTGACTAAAACTGAAGTTCAAGTGAGTTTTTTTAAATCTTATATAATTAAAAAAAGAACTTGCGGTCATGTGCAAGTTAAAATAAGTTATAAATACAAGAAAAATTCATAGATAATTACGCAAAAATGGACTTAGGCCCTAATATTGAGCTTGAAATATTAATATTTGACCTTATTAGGTTTAACTTCATATTAATCCCTCTTATGTTCAGATCACTTATCTTCTGACTTCCTCTGACATTTAATTGAGGAAAAAAATACAATTAGCTTGAGGAAACTTGCTATGACAAAAAAATAAAAACTAAAATGCTTTATGCATTTTAAGGCTTTAATACAATTAAGGTCTTTTTTAGAGAGGAAGCAGAAAGAAATGAGAGGGATCTCAAGAGGGAGGGTGAAGAGTGTGTTATGTGCTAGAGTGTTATTCCTCTTTCTAGACAAGGAAAAAGGACCTTTATACTACTAAATGAACGACTTTGATGAAATATTGAAAAATCGTTTGAGAATCCTATAAAACATGATATTTTGAACAAATTGGTGTCATATTAAGAGCAAAACACTATCTCATCTCTCCCATATCAGATATTGTTTTGTTTAACGATTGAGGATTAATTTATTAAACTGATTTGGTGAATATGGCCTTTTTATTAGCTAGAGGGGAACAGTCATGGATGCAAATATATATTTAACTGGAATATTCTGTACTCATTAAGGATATGCCAATATCATGAAAAAAGAAAAAAGAAAAAGCGAAATCAATTTCATTACACGTCCCGCTTCCAAAGGAAAACAAAATAAATAAATAAATAAATGCAGTGAAGCACGTGCACGCTACATCCTCTGTCTTTCTCCTCGCTTCCTTCTCCGCCTCCGGCGACCAAAAACCCTAAAAGCTTCTACCATTAGGACTTCCTGTTACTAGTCTCAAATCTAATTTTAAGGTACTCTCCTTCGATAATATGATTTTCCAATTCAAATCTTGAAGCTCTATTCTTTTTTTCCCCCTCAAGTATTTTCATGCCCTGTTCGGTAGCGTCAAGGCTCATGGTAATTGAAAAATGATTATGGAACGTTTTAATTTTGTTTCGTGAGCTTGTGTGGCCCTAAGAATTATTGAATTATACACTTCCATTACAATTGAGCTAAATAAAGGTTGTTTTTTCCCCTGTATGTAGCTAAGCTACAAAATTCATATTCTTGAGAATTATTACTAGTTCACGAATCACGATTCCAAGTGAAGGGAATTGCGTTTTGTTCACTATGAGTAATTTCTTACGTTTTTCTGTTAGTTTGGTTTGTGGTTCTTTCATTGGAGTCAACTTCTTTTCATGTATTTGTTCTTGGGATTTTTAAGCGCTCTTAAGAATCTTCTACGTGGTTATCTGGAGGATTAATACGTTTTTTTCTTGCTTTTCCCGTTCTTCTCTTGCAATGTCAGCACTTTGCTTTTGTGTGTGCGAGGTCTTTCTATAGTTTAACGGCTTGGATTTCTTTAGTTAGTTCTTTTTTGTATTTTCTTTAATTTCCTTTTAATGGTGGCTTTTTGCCTTGCAATTCTTCCCTTAGTTGTGTATTTGTTGCCTTCCATTTACTTTCTGTTTCTCTGGAGAAAGCAAGAATGTCATTTTTCTTTCGAAATGGTTTTACCTATAAAAATCAGCAACTTATTGGCGCTGGAAATACGAAGTCTTCATGTACTTGGTGAATATGCGTTTTGATCTTATGTAATTGCAAGCAACTTAACTTTGAGATAAAGTATAGTTTGATACATACAATTAGTTTGCAAACAATAACCAATAATTTGAGCCAGCATTAATAGGTTGTGTGCCGAAATTACTAAATTCAGCAGGTATTACTAGGATAAATTTTCATTAGCAGTTTATGGCATGCAAGTTCCATCTTATGTTCAGCATTTTTATACTCAATCATACCGTTGTTTCCGAATTGAACAATCATGGATCTCAGTTATTGTTGTGAAGCTGTGGCTTCATTCCTTTTTATTGTATCTAATCAAAATGTGGGTAAATAGAATACCTCCTTTTTTCTTGTCCATTTGTTATTTTGTTAGTATTGCTTCAGAACAAAATGTGTGCACGAGCCCTTTTGAATCATTTAAGTACTTATCTTTCATGTTTCTCCACTGGATTTCTTGTACTAGGTGTGTTGCATTTGTAATTTTCAATCTGGTTTCTACTTATGAGATCAACATCCTGAGTCCTGCCTTCTGTTATGTGCTGAATGCTATTGTTTGTTTAACATCCTGATTTGGGTTTTATGCAGCCAGGTCATGCTAGGCTTCTACGAGCTATTTTACTAAATTCATAGTTGTGTTCAAATACTATTTGATTTCCTATCAATTTTCCTGCTTTTAGGATTGGATTGCTATCTGTCAAAATGTAGAAAAGAAGTATCTTGTAATGAGAGGAGGAAAAATATTTTTATTTGTGAGACAACAATTTGGGTTGTTTATATTACACGATCTATCTTCAGTTTGAACTGCGTGCGATTTGACGATGAAGTGTAAATTGGGCTGTTAGGATCTATAGATTCTTTACATATGGAGATACAATGACTCTCTGTGTTTCCTTGCGATTTTCCTCCTTCTTGAGTGACTATATGTGGTTAGAATTCATTTATTACTATTTTTGTATCTTGTCCTTATCTCGAGTTCTCATTGTACAACAGGATGATTGGATGCCATGATCTTGCTATTAAGGAAACTACTCTGCAGGCAGTCCTCATCTGCTGCAACTAATCAGTTATATCTTGTGCTAAATTACTTCAAAGAGTATGGATCGTCATGACATTTCTGGATTTGTCAGTGGGGGTGGAATGTGCTCTTTTAGAGACATCTAACCCTTGTTTAATAGCTAATTTTATAGTGAGAATATACCTCTAGTTTGAAGCTAACTTCTTGACCCCAGGAGTCAGGTGTCTTGTTCATTGAGAATAATATTGATTGGGATATCAATTGGCATTAGTTTTTCCATAATGGCGAACAGGTTCCAGAACTTGGGTTTTGCTGTAAATAATTCTTCAAATGCATTAAAGATTTTAGGTAGTTCAATCCAAGGTGGAGAAGCCGAGGTTGAATATGGTACGGACACTATTTTATGCCTTAATTCCCCAGGTTATTCAATTCCTTGCATGTCTCTCTCAAAGGGAGTTAAACGGAAATTCAATTTGATCGATGTATCCAGAGGTCAGCACATGGGCTCTTCTTTGTTGCTTGGGCTAGGCCACACATCCAGTTCATCAAACAACAAAGGTAGTTCAGCAACTGATTTTACTATGATATCTTCACCTAAAGAAACTGAGGAGTCTTCTATGGATCTTGAATTGGACTTTGCCCTTCATCTTGGCAATGAGAAGAAACCCAGCCCAAAGAAATTTGTGGCTTTAGATCTTAAAGAATCGGAACTGCAACCCAAGGTTGATCTGGAGTTAAGTCTTTCCACTGGGACCTCTGAATCTGATGTCACCAATCTCCCTCCAAGTTGCAGTTCGCTTGGATTTGGGATTGAGATACTGCAGGCCATTGGTGGACTTTCAAATGTGGATCAAGGATCAATATCAGATCATCAAAAATCAGAAAATGCATTGCTCCCGTTTCAGGATTCACACTCTAAAGAGGCTAGTTCTTTCTTTAATCAAATTCCAAGATCCTTTGATACTATTGCAATTGTCTCAGAACCTTCTTCAAGTGTAATAACACCAAGAAGTTCAGTCACCAGTACTTCTAGGTTAACACAGCAGCAACACCCTCACCAAAGGGGATGTAGTTCCAAAACATGCCAAATTGAGGGATGTGGAAAAGGTGCCAGAGGTGCTTCTGGTCGTTGTATTTCCCATGGTGGTGGTAAGAGGTGTCAGAAACCAGGTTGCCATAAAGGAGCAGAAGGCCGAACTGTATACTGTAAGACCCATGGTGGTGGTCGGCGGTGTGAATTCCTTGGTTGCACAAAAAGTGCAGAAGGTCGAACAGATTTTTGTATTGCTCATGGTGGTGGTAGGAGATGCAGCCATGAGGGTTGCACTCGAGCTGCCCGAGGGAAATCAGGATTGTGTATCCGCCATGGTGGTGGCAAGAGGTGTCAGAAAGAAAATTGCACAAAGAGTGCCGAAGGCCTCTCTGGTCTATGCATATCACATGGAGGTGGTCGTCGATGCCAAGCCCCTGGGTGCACTAAAGGGGCTCAAGGGAGCACGATGTTCTGCAAAGCACATGGTGGTGGAAAACGCTGCACAGCACCAGGGTGTACTAAAGGTGCAGAGGGGAGCACACCCTTCTGTAAGGGCCATGGTGGAGGAAAAAGATGTGCCTTCCAGGGTGGAGTCTGTACAAAGAGTGTGCATGGAGGGACAAACTTCTGTGTTGCACATGGGGGTGGTAAGAGATGTGCTGCGGCTGGATGTACAAAGAGTGCAAGAGGACGGACAGATTTTTGTGTTCGTCATGGTGGTGGAAAGAGGTGCAAATTCAAAGGTTGTGATAAAAGTGCCCAAGGCAGCACAGATTTCTGTAAGGCACATGGTGGGGGTAAGAGATGCTCCTGGGGTCTCCCTGGGTCAGAATATGGTCTTCAATCTTCTGGTCCTTGTAATTCATTTGTGAGGGGTAAGATAGGTCTCTGTGCATTTCACAATGGTCTGGTGCTCGATAACAGGGTTCATGGTGGTATTACCTTGGCACCAATGGTTGAGGATCCTAAAATAAGCCAGACTGAGAAAGTGAAAGAAGTAGCTACAGAGGACATGAATGATGATATTGTGAACAAGGACACAAATTTGGGAGCTTCAGAGGTGGGAAATATTTCTGGTTTGAAACATATTGGGATTGCAAATGCCTATATCTCTGTTGTGGAAGCAGCCATGTCATCAATGTCAGCTTTTGTACCAGAAGGTAGAGTGCATGGTGGCAGCTTGATGGCAATGCTGGCATGTGGTTCTGGTGTTAACTCGACCAGCAAGTATACAGCAACCAACAAATCATTTACTTAACCTAGACTGTTGCTGTTTAGAACTTCGTTGCTCATTTATTGTCTATATTGCAAGCGGTTTTAAGAGCTTCAACACCCCTCTGTGAGACTTCGGGGGGAATTGGATCAGTTTTCTAGTGTTTTACCTTGTATATAGCCATAGATGTCTGATGGGTTTCTGTCTGTACTGGTTGACGCCTGTAAAGTGGGTCAGTTGTCAAACATTCTGGAAATATTAAATCCTTTATCTGTGGTAGAGTTTTACCCAAGTAGCTATCGCAAATTCCGAGTGGCTATAAGCTGCAGTCCTCATGTTTAGACTAGCTGTGTCTAATTGGTATGTTTCGTAAGCGTCTTTGTTATGTCTGGTGAAAATAAAGTGCAGAGTTACCTGTTGGGTTTACAATTGAATGAAATCTGCATCACTGGACAGAATACACAAGCAATATTGGTGATCAAATTTAGATCTTGTGTTAACGCTCAGTGATTGGGTCGATCCTTAGGCTTTGGGCGATAGTGTACAGATTCTTGGTCCTAGTCAAGCAACGAAACTATTAGAAACCATTCTGCACCTTTATCCTTAGAGCTAGAGGTAACGATTAGCAATTTGAATATGAAAGATTGCAAAGTACTTGAATACATGTCATCACCTTGACGCCCTACTTTCTGGCTTTTGCTTCACATGCAAGTAACGATCCTAAAGCCTGATTGAACAAAGAAAAAGAGGGCAATATAGCGAAACTCGTATGCTAAGATGTTCTTTCGAATACTTGATCACGGTTTAGGAGGACTTGAAATTAGAATCTCTTTCATGTTTTCGTTAAAGGAGTTCTTCAGAAACATAAATAAAACCCTGCTTTCTAGAAGAACGTATCCACTCAACTCTACCTCTGAGTCGTGAGCTTCAAAGGAGAACTCAAAGTCGTACGAGACTAAATGGTTGAGCTCAGTCGCAGATTGAACACAAGATGATCCCAACACGTTAATTCCTGGAACTTAATATCGAGTAATAATTGTCTTTCTTCTCGTCTTCGTGAGAAACATTTTCTATAATTGGCCTCCTGTAATGTGTGCCCTTTTCTTATTAAGCTGGTTTTGGTTACATATCTAAGTCATATCAAAATCGCACACGCACACATGCATGGCTCCTCTAAACACCCTCGTACATGAATTTGTCTATGTTGGAAAGCTCAACTGTTTCAGCCAAGCGATCAAGCCTAGCAACAACTCAATTAGTGAGGTGAACGTGGTAAGTGAACATTAGCCCTAGTCTATGCCAGATGAGGATTGAGAGTTTGAACGTTCGCAAGTTTAAGACTGTATTAGGCAATGGGTAGAATGTTGGTTTATGCCCTGCAGCCAATCGCTTTGGTTGTAGTTTAGTGATAAATTATTTAAAGGCATTCTTTATCTTGTACATGCTTAGATGTATATGATAAAGTCCATGGGATAATTGTACATTGCAAATGAAATTATAATGAGATTATAATTATGAGGTT
>JANKOD010000193.1:22699782-22725755 GCA_026284645.1 Erythroxylum acuminatum | reverse complement strand
AATAAACCCTACAAGGTAAAATGACTAAGTTTCATGTTACATGATCCGGAGTTGGGCTCCGGTAACGGGGTCCAACAAATATAGTAAGGAATGAGAATAAATATAATCATTATAATTATGATGGTTGGTTAAGACGAATAAATGATTACCATTACTATTGATAGTGGTTGGTTTATTGAAAATCTTGAGAAATATATTCTAATTTTAATATACTCTAATTAATTATATTTAATTAATTATATTGTCTTACTAAAAAAATAAAAAAAATTAATTTTTTACATCAAATTTTAATATATTCTAATTAATTTAATTTAATTTTAATATATTCTAATTAATGATATTTAATTAATTATATTGTTTTGCTCAAAAAGGAAAAAATAAAATTAGTTAAATTTTATATCAAATTTTAATATATTCTAATTAATTATATTTAATTTTAGTATATTCTAATTAATTATATTTAATTAATTATTGTTTTGCTAAAAATAAAAATTAATTAAAATTATATTTTACATCAAATTTAATATATTCTAATTAATTATATTTTATTTTAACATATTCTAATTAATGACATATAATTAATTATATTGTTTTGCTAAAAAAGGGAGAAATAATTAATTATATTTGTTAATTTTTAATCAAAATTTAATATATTCTAATTAATTTTATTTAATTTTAACGTATTCTAATTAATTATATTAATATATTCTAATTAGTTATATTTAGAATATATTTAATTTTAATTAATTATATTTAATATATTCTATTAATTATATTATTTTATTAAAAAAAGCAAGGAATGACGTTCCTCACATATTTGGGGGGTATGGAGTAATCTCCAAAACTTAGATATCAAAATACTGTTCATGCAAAGATAATATATAACCTATCGACGTTTTTCATTTACATACCCATTGATGTCTTCCAAACCCATGAACCAAGCACCCCCTAACTATCGAACAACCTAGAACAAATTCTTTAGATTTAGTCAGACAACCACATTACAAATAAGGAAAACAGATCAATCTATGCAACAACCACACAAGCTCGGTTCATTTAACTTATATTACGTTATCTGTAATGATTCAACATTATTAGTTGTCATATATGAATCCAAAACTCAATTATTACATATTGTATTTGAGATTCTAGTAATGATGAATTTATATAAAACCAATCTAATAGAAGCATTCAGTTCATCTTTACACACATACCTAAATCAATAACTAAGAATAGCATAAACAATCCATAGAGAGAAAAATTCAACAACATAGATGATATGCTCAAATGTGATTCTCGACGTCGATTTTATCTTCGAACCTGAAGAAGATTAGCCTTCCATAGATTCCAAGGAAGCAAGGTTTCTGCCTCTTCTCGTGTTCCAAAAATGATTCCTCCCCCTTTGACTGCTCAAAATGTCAATTTATAGTAAAAACCAAGTTTTTAGGCGTGCACCCATCCATCATCAATAAATGCTCCTTTTAAAAAGATGCATGGCCTTGCAAGCATATAGATAGTCGTGCAAACCAAGAATTCTGCAATAGCCAAGATACATGGTTGTGCAAGTATATGTGCGGCAGTGCATCTTACACCGCATGGTGAATTCTACATTGCTTGCATTTTCTTGTCCCATCTTCATTATAATCCATTTCGTTCTTATTTCATAAAGACAAATGAGTTTGAAATCAAGAGAATGACTCAAAAGAATATACTTTTAACTCATTTTAGCTCTTAAACTTTCAATTTGTACCTAAAACCAAATTGGAACTAAAATGAATTTCTTAAACATTTTATATCAATCACTAAGTATTAAAGAGAAAATGTATAATTAATTAAGCACATGTCAATAATGTTATTCCCTTATGAAATACACTATTATCCATTCCACGCGCTTTTGGGATCAATTGGCTACATATTGTAGCCTTCAAATCTTCCTAATAGTAGTGAGAGTGATGGGCAAACTGAGCATAAACAAATTAAAGTCTAGAAATAATGGCAATCTGCAGTTTTCTTTTCCCAGTATCACTTATACCATACCCAATCAAGATGGAGCATCCTATTCCCAGTGTTCCAACCCTGTTCTAGTTAATCTGATCCACACATTTATATGTACCTCATATAAATGTGTGGATAAAATTTAATAAAACATAATAGGAACTGATTGAATGAAATATAAGATCTGATCCCTACCTAATCTCCTCAAATTGGTTTTCCACTTACCATCATTAAACAGTTGTCGCTGCTTTTGGTACCTAGTATTGTAAATATAGCCCTTTACAGAAAGACTATCATCATTAAGTCAGCGCAATTAGATTCAGTTAATCTAACTTAAGATCATTTATATAAAGGCCTTATTTGGTGAAGAGCTGATCATCTCTTTTTTAGCTGGTCAACCCACTTTAGCTTATTGACTTTAAGAAAAAGCTCATAAGTTTGTTTGGTAAAGAGCTGGTTGGGTTGGCTGATTCAATCCAACCAGTTCCTCTCTAGGAGCGTTTTATCCCATTAGCTGATATTTTTTCAGCCAAATCTTCATTTTGCCCTCGTTACATTTATCTCTGTTTTTCTCCTCACAGTCAACTCCCTGTCGCTGACTGGTCTCCATCGTCGCTTCCCATCGCTTCGTCTATTGCATCATCCATAGGCGTTTAATCACCCATCGTAATCTTACCAATAGCAGCGTCGGCATTTAACTATCACCTGCGGCGAAATGAGACACTCCATCGGTGGCTTTTCAAACCATTGATGAGTTTAATCACAAAACCCAATAAAATAGATGCAAAACGTAGGCAGTAAATCGTAAGGATGGAGAGGTTGAGAGAGTGGTCAGTAGTCATCGAAACTAAGCCTTTGAACGAGCTCAACAAAGAGAAGAATCAATAGGAACACACAGTAGCAGAAATAAGGAACATGCGTGAACAGACACAAAACAAGGTCTGTTCACACGTGTTCTATTACTATCTTATTAATCATTTGGCATAAGAGGTTCCACAGACTTATTTGGCATAAGAGGGTTCATACCCAACAATGGAGGTTTCAGATCGGTTTGTCTTTCTCCGAGGGGTGTAAACGATGCGGTATGAGATCTGAAACAATTTTTCATCTGTTTGTTGATTGTCCAAAGGTGAAAGAGCTTTGGCGAAAGTTCCTCTCACTTGTTGGTATCTGTACAGATTCAGATAATTTCTTCCAATGGTTTAAGGCTAATTGCGTGAATTCTGCACTTTTGGATAATGGTGATCGTATAGATGTCACTTTCTTGGCAATTGTTTGGTCCATCTGGTGTATCAGAAACCGAGAAGTTATTGAAGATTGCATTGTTCTACCACTTGAGCAATTCCGCTCTGTGGCAAATACCATACAAGATTGGAACCAAAGTTTTCAGAAACCTAGTGCTATAAGTAATAGAGGCAGCCGATTAGTCAGCTGGCAGCGGCTTGTGCAAAATTTTGTCAGTCTTAATGTGGACGAGAGTGCTCTGGGAAATCCAGGCGATGCTGGTATCGGTGGGGTCCTCCGGGATGAATATGGACAATAGCTTGGTGGATTTTCTGAATACATTGGCAGAGATACTAATATGAGTGCCGAATTGCTTGCAATAAGACAGGGGCTTCGTATTACTTGGGATAAGGGCTTTAAACGGGTTGCTTTATTCTCAGACTCTACGGAAGCTCTGCGATTAATTGACAGTACCGATTATTACTTCCATCCTTATGCCACCCTCATTGCCGATATTAAAGTTATGCTCAATTGGAATTAGGATGTGTCTTGTGACTATATTTTCAGGGAAGGTAATAGTGTGGCTGATATTTTAGCCAAAATGAGCAGCCGAGATAAGGTGCCCTTTCAGTTTTGGATGTCCCCTCCAAGCTCAGTCCTCATGGCTCTTGTTGGTGACTCTATTGGCACTTTGTTTGAGAGAGAACGTTAACAGGGCTTGACTCTTGTCTTTTGTTTTATTGTTTAATTCTTCGTTGCAAAAAAAAAAAAAAAAAAAAAGCTACTGTACAAGCATGTAGCATATCAAATCAACTGCTAACAAACAATTCCCCCCTTAAAATATCGAATTCCTGGCAGCTGCCTCTCTCCTTCCCCGAACCAAGGGCAAGCCTCCCCTGACCTGTCAGCTACCAAACACTCGTTATTTCATACGTTAGGGTTTTCCCTTCTCTCTATCCATTTTATGTGATGCTTATATTTAGCGTTTGTAATTGTTCCTAAATGTTGAGCTCTTGTCGCTCTCCCTCTGTATCCCAACACCCAATTCTTGTCCCCTCCTTATCCACATTTAGGGTTTTTAACCGACCCGCGCGTTCGAGTCCATTTCTTGCTACACGAAACGGTCCGACCTTCGACTCCAATCTCAAGTTACCCAAATATGTAAGTATGTGCAAAGTTTAGAGTTTTTCTCATTTACGGATTTATGAGCTGCCTTTTTTATACCTTAATTCAAAAAAGGAAGTGTTGGATTAGAGTAAGGGATCGTTTGGTTGCTGGGAAACTGAGTGGGAAGAGTACGTAGAAATTGAGCCTGATTGGCTTATTTTAGCACCTGAAATAGTTGAAAACTTTTAGAATTCTGTTGCTGAAAAAGATTTTGTCCTGCTTTGAAGTTTGTTTTACTTTCTCTGATACCAGATAATAGGCTTTTGATTATAATGATGCGTAACTTTTTTAATGCACGTGTTGTGTGTGATTTGTTCTGTAGAAATGGAAAGTTTCATGTTTTAGACAAGAGGACTTCTCGCCGGTAACATCAAAGCCTGAGAGCGTTGAACATCTTTTACCGGAGGAATCATCAAAGCCTGAAGTTGATAATTCAACCTATACTAAAAGAGATTGGAAATCAATCCTTCAAGAGGTATTTTCCTCTTTGTTCTTATCTTTTGGTGGAGCTGTTCTTACTTTGTTAGAAGAAGACTGCTTGTTATAGTGATCTGAATGTTTTTCAGTCTTTTTTGAAGTTTCTTAGGTGTAAAAGAACTGAACTTTGAGCTGTTGATCAAGTGAAAGGTTGTAAGTTTTTGGTTTTGTTGTAGATTGTGTGATTGGTATGACTGAATGAGGAAGGAGGGTGATTTATTAATGTCATTTGAGGATGATATCACAAAAAATTGCCCTTAGGTTTATGCGGAGCTGTTGTGCTTGTCTAGCCTGAGATATTTCACTCTGCCTAGTTGACTCTGTTAAGAAAGATCAGTCAAGAGGCATCGGAGGTGGTCTTTGGCATGATCACTCTAATGCATAGTTAGTATCAAAGCTTATATGAAAAATTGAGAGTAATAACTAGAGATGTCAAGTAAGGAGCTTGAGTTCAACCTACACTTTAGGTTGATGCACTCTTTTTATAGTGCTTCAAAGGAGATACTTGCTGTTTCTGGTTTGGAAGTTAGTAATGATGAAGACATTTTGAATCATTGTGGTGTGAAGTGATAATGGCCTAGACAGAATGTTGACACTTGTTGTTTTTGACAGACTTGTTTTCCTAATATATGTGCATATTTTCTATTGACCCCTAGTGCTTTATATTGGTTTGACCTATGAGGTCATGTTTTGATTTCGAGATTGCACATATTAGACTAGTGAAGTTCTACAAATAGGACACTCACAATACGCTTGTGATGTTCAAAGAATGACCACATGGTTGGGCCCACACAATGTGAGCTTTATGGACTTGTTATGTATATGTATCAAGGGGTTATCTGAAATATTTTGTCCTCCCTTCTGATGTTGTTGGCTCTTTGATTCTTCTGGTTAATGCCTTGTCAAGCCCTTAAGATGAAGCTGTTGTGAACTGATCAAAGTTCTATAGTTGATCGATTTCATAATTGGTTAAAGCTTCCCATAAGCTTTAACTTAACTTCAATATATTGCGTACTTTTTTTATGTTGCTTGCGCCTGTTTTTAACATATTTTTCTTGTGCCACTATGTTAAACCTCCAATCAAATATGTTTATAGCAGAACAAAAAATAATATCTCCAAGATAATAGAGGCGCGATCAAAATGATGAATTGAGCCTGGACTGATTTCAACAATTATTTATATTTTATTATGTTTTTCTTTTGTGTGTGTTACGTGGAATGTGTTGTTAGTTTATATAAAACTAACATGGCAAGGTTGTTATAACAAATAGTGCATAACATATATAGACTCTAAGGTGATGGTGCAAGATGATGAAAATTTTGGGGGAATTTCCCTATTTAGGTGGTTGTGGGAGAGAGTTAGCCCCTCAAATGCTATCAGTGTTATTGTAATCGGCATTTTTTTTTGTTAACAATATCATTCACCATCTTCGGTATTACGATATTCGCCGAGTTTTATATCAAATTTGGTATCAGAGCATTGATCTTACAGTAGGTAATGCCCTAAACCAGAATGGAAACTAGACTACAGCAAGTAGAGAATGAGGTAAAGCAGCTACCTTCATTGAAAAAGGATGTTGCAGATCTAGCTAGTACGATAGCCTCCTTGGCTCAAAGAATGCAAGAGACCTTTCTCATAGTCATGAATAACCAATTCTTGGGGACCAACCACCAAGTTGAATCCAATTATGCCATTTTTTGAGCAATTCCATCGTCGAACTCAGACATCAAATCCCCTCTAGCTAGAGAAAAAGTCAATGAGAGAGACAAACATCCTCATATAGAGAGCCCAAATGCATGAATTTTTGAAGCTGAAGCCCAAGCATAGTTGAGGTTTTAAGAAAGAGAAACCATTATCCTCTTGGTAGGAGATAAAAACCCAAATGCTTAATCGATTTGCCAGGATACAAGAAGGGACATTGCTTCATCAATTCTTTGCCATCCGGCAAGTGGGAATAGTAGCTGAATATTGAGCTCTTAGCTGCTTTAGTGGGGAAGATGGAGACTTTGATAGTTGTCTTTGTTAATGGGGTGATTGAAAAAAAAATCAAAGTTGAACTCTATTGGGCTTGAAGGACACAATAGAAGTAGTGGATCGAATAGAGAAGAAGAACAGATAGTCAATGACAATCAAACCATGCTATAGACTCCACCAAAAACCTTCAATCCACCTATACACAATATCACATTTCAATCCCAAAAATTTCCCAAATCCAACGTACACACTCAAAACACAAAACCCATACACAAATTGACTCACAAACTTGGTACCTAACCCAAAACCCAATCCTGACGTTGTTGGTTCTACATGATTCAAACGTCTCTCAACTGTAGAAGCTAGCTCAATATGGGCGAGAGAAAGGGTTGTGCTATAGATGTGATGAGAAATGACATGTGAGCCATCATTGTAAAAACAAAGAGCTCCGTTTGTTATTGGTGAGTGAATGAGTTGGACATGAGAGTGTCGAAATTTTTGAAGGGGTAATAGAGGATGAGGGGGAATTGAGGGAGTGGGGTTATCACTTAATTTGGCGGTAGACTTGTTGGAACCCCAAACCATGAAGCTTCATGGCACAATAGAAAACACCAAAGTGGTGGTATTAATTGATTGTTGAGCCACCCACAACTTTATCTCATTGGATTTGATCAAGAAGTTGCAGGTTCCAGTATTTATGGCATTGAAGTATGGCGTTTGTTGGCTCTAGAAATGCCTGAAAAGGATGGGCTTTTGTAAAGGAGTGGTATTAAAAGTGTAGGCACTTACCATTATTGAAGAGTTCCTTTGCAATTGAGTAGTTCTTATTTAATTCTCAAACTTAAGTGGCTGTTCACTTTTGAAGTCATTCAAGATGATTGAAAAAAATTAAATATGACAGTTCATGTGGAGGGAAATTGGTGATATTGCAAGGGCACTTGAGTTTGAGCAAGGTTTGGTATCATTAAAAACCAGAGTAAAAACCATCCAACAAGAGGGGATTTTGGTGGAGTGTGACCCGTGGAGGGAAAAGCAATGATAGGAAGGTGTGCTAGTTGATATCAGAATTTGAAGATGTGTTCAAGAGCCCTAGAGCCCTACTGAGTTGCCACAAAGTCAAAGCTATGATCATGCGGTAGTTCTAAAAGAGGGGACATGACTAGTCAACATGAGGCCTTATAGATACCCTCACAATAAAAAAGTGAGATTGAAAAGATGGCAGCTAAGATCTAGTAGTCCCTTCTCTATTCCAATGTTGCTTGTAAGGAAAAAAGATAGAATTTGGCGGTTGTGTGGAAGTGTTGGATAGATTCCCCATTTCGAATATTGATGAACTTTTCGATGAGCTACATGGAGCTAGAATTTTCACCAAGCTCAGTCTCAGATTGGGTTATCATCAAACAAGGATTCAGTGACAAGATATGTATAAGATAACATTTAGAACTCATAAGGGCCACTATGAGTTCCTTGGCATAACGTTTGGCCTCATCAATGCCCCCAATGTACTTATGAGTTTTGTTTTCTAGGGCTTGATGAAGAGGTATGTGTTGATATTTCTTGATGATATTCTTAGTTATAGTACCTCTCTCAAGAACACTTATTGCACCTTTGTGAGGTACTAATAATTCTTTGTGACCATAAGTTGTTTGTGAATATTAAGAAGTGTTGCTTGTGTCGGATTGAGTTGGAGTATTTGTGGCACATCATATTTGAGTAGTAGTAGTAGTTAATCTTGAGAAAGTAAGCGCAATGGATGAGTGGCCAACACCACAAGATCAGAAAGAGTTACATGGATTCTTGGGGACTATTATCAATTTGTTTGTGAATATGGGAAACTAGTTGCTCCATTGACACGACTGTTAAAAAAGGAGGGATTTGTTTGGAGTGAAGAAGCTAGCAAGGTAGTCCTACAATAAAGAATCCATGAAAGTTGTGCCCATTTTAGCTTTACCCAATTTGAGGAAAATTTTTGGTGGAAATAGATGCTTAGGGTGTAGTATTGGGGTTGCGTTCCCTCAAAAAGGGTGACCAATCGCGTTTTTTAGTCAAGTTCTTAATGGGAGAGCAAGATTCAAATCAGTCTATGAGAGGGAATTGGTGGCTAGTGTATTGGTGGCTATCCAAAATTGGAGACATTATTTGCTGGGAAGACACTTGATGTTGAAGATAGATCAAAGTAGCTTACAATTATATGCTGGAACAATGAATGATCACACTGGAATATCAGAGATGGCTAACCAAACTGATAGTTTGATTTCTAAATATAGTATAGACCGGGTACCGGGCTGTAGATGCCCTTTCTAGGGTGCAAACTTGGGCATAATTTCATGCTATCTTGATCCCTTTTGTTATTTATTAGGAACAATCAAGGAAGAGGTGAGTCATCAGCTTCAGTTGAAGCAAATCATGCAGATATTGAAGGAAAATGTCATAGACAAACCTGCTTGGTCTTTTGACCATGGGCATCTATGTTATAAAGGAAGGATCTTTCTTTCGAAGACCTCTCCCTTGGTTCACAAATTGTTGGAAGAATTTCATTGCAGTCCAGTGGAGGCCATGATGAGTTTCTTAAGACCTATAAAAGGGTTCTTGTGAAAATTGTTTGGGGGAATGATGATGAACGTCAAACGGTTAGTCGAGGAATGCCATGCATGTCAACAAAATAAGTGAGATACACTGACTCCAATATGATTGTTACAACCAATTCTAGTTCCACAAGCAATTTGGGAGGACCTTACTTCGGATTTTGTGGAAGGGTTGCCCATGTCCCATAGGTACGACTCCATTATTTTGGTGCTGGATAGGCTAAGCAAAGTATTGTCTTTTTATTCTACTCAAGCATCCCTATGCCATTAAGAAAGTGGCTGAGGAATTTCTGTTTCATGTTGTGAAGCTCCATGGGTTTATTCATTCCATCATCTTAGATTGAGACAAGGTATTTGTGAGTAATTTTTGGTTTGAACTCTTTATATTACAGGAGAAGGCCTATGAAGAAGTATTGGCTTTCACCCTTAAACCGATGGGTAAATTGAGATTGTTAGATGGCGCTTGGAATCATATTTGTGGTGCTTTGCAAGTAACAAACCAAGGGATTGGTATGTTTGGCTTTGGCACAGTGACAACTAATTTCCCATTGGATGAGATGATTCATAAAAGTGATTACGTTCTTGTTGAACTTAAAGTGCAGCTCACATTAGTTCATGATAGTATGAAGAGGCCGGTTGACCAACACAGGAGGTTGATTTCAAAATGGTGGAGTAAGTCTATCTTAAACTTTGACCATATTGGCAAAAGACCTTCGCTAAAAAGGTGAATAAGAAATTGTCTCCAAGATACTTTGATCCATATTGATAAGGTGGCCTATAAACCAAAACTTTTAGATGACCTTACTATGGATTTTGTGGAAGGGTTGCCCAAGTCCCACGAGTACGACTCCATTATTGTGTGATTGGATAGGCTAAGCAAGTAATATCATTTTATTCTACTAGCATCCCTACGCCGCTAAGGAAGTGGCTGAGGAATTTCTGTTTCATGTTGTGAAGCTCCATGGGTTTACGATTTCCATCATCTTAGATTGAGATTAGGTATTTGTGAGTAATTTTTGGTCTGAACTCTTTATATTACAGTAGAAGGCCTTAAGGAGAAGTATTGCTTATCACCTTCAAACCAATGGGTAAATTGAATTTGTTAAATGGTGCTTGGAATCATACCTGCAGTGCTTTGCAAATAACAAACCAAGTGATTTGTATGTTTGGCTTCAGCATAGTGACAATTAACTTCACATTGGAGGAGATGGTTCATAAAAGGGATGACGTTCTTGTTGAACTTAAAGTGCAGCTAACATTAGTTCATAATAGTATGAAGAGGCCGGCTGACCAACACAGTAGAGAGGTTGGTGGAGTAGGTCTATCTTAAACTTTGACCATATTGGCAGCAGACCTTCGCCATAATGGTGAATGAGAAATTGACTCCGAGATACTTTGATCGCTACCTGGTTGTTCAGAAAAATGAAAAGGTGTCTATTAACCAAAATTTTTAGATTCTGCCTCTATTCATCCAATTTTCATGTGTCACAACTTAAAAGGGCCATTGGGATTCAATTCCTATTCAGCCTCTACCATCAATTTTGAATGCAGACATGAAGATCGACGCAGAATTGGAATCAGTACTTGACAGCCGAAACATCAATGAGGGAATTGTGTCGCTCATTAAATGGAAAAATCTGCTGTACTTTGAAGCTACCTGGTAATCGATGGAATTAGTTGAAGAGCAATTTCCAGGTTTCCACCTTGAGGACAAGGTGAAACTTAAAGGGAGTGGTAATGTTAGCCTCCAATTAAATATGTTTACAGCAGGAGGAAGAAGAAGGGCTCCAAGATAACAGAGGCTTGATCAGAATGATGAATTGAGCCTGGACTGATTTCAGTAATTATTTGTATTTTGTTGTGGTGTTGTTTTGTGTGATCGAAAAGGGGAATATGCTGTCAGTTTCTAGAAAGCTGACATGGCAAGGTTTTTGTGTGAGAGAGAGAGGGATGGTGTGAGGTGATGAATTATCACGCTATTGTTTGTCATTAATTAATAAAGTAGAGAAAACTGATCTCATATTGATTTCATTAATTCGTAGTGACTTTTTTCTTTTCCTAGGCCAATTGATCGGCAATGGTTTCATTTTCATTTTCATCCTGAAAGTCGAAGCATGGTAGTACTGATATAGAGACATTTACATGTGCTTGCTTGAAATAACTCTCTGTCTACTTTGTTAAATTTCAGGCTGCAGATGTGGTAATTAGGGCAATTGGAAGCAGGTGGACTGTACCATGGACAGCGGAGACCATAGTGCAGGTAATGCTTTTATTCACTTATTGAATGGAGATAAACAAAAAATTAATGAGTTAACTACTGGATAGTAAGTCTTGTTAAATGACACTCTACAACAATCATTTCTGACGAGTTGGTTGCTTCTTTTATTCGTATGAGCTGTTGAACAGTTAATATTTGGCAGATTGCTTCCTTGAAGCCCTTTGAAGTTCTTTAGTGCCCTGAATGTTAGCATCTAATAATATTTCATAATGTGATCCTGTATTCTGCTATTTCTTTGAATAAATCAAAGTGGTATGAACCATAACCATCTGTTATGGAGCTAAATTGTCATATTTGAGATTTGATAACAATTGGCACCATCAAAGCTTCATTGTCATTGCAGGTGATGCTTCTCTGGGTTGTTTCATTCTGGTTTATAGGATCCTGGGTTATTCCTTTTACAGCCCACATTGCAGGCTTCAACAAAGAATCTCTATCATTTAGAGGGCAAGCCTTATTCAGCCTTGTAACTGATGTAACTGAAGGTCTAGCTGGAGTTGCCATCCTTCACCGTTGCCTGTCCCGATTCCGTCCTCTTCCATCTGATTGGTTTAGGTTGAGCCTGAGAGGGAGTTGGCTGTTAGATGTTACTCTTGGATGCCTGATGTTTCCCCTGGTGAATCGGCTGTCACAGTTCAATCTTAGCCTATTGCCCATCCTGCCATCCACACCAGTTAGTCTCTCAAGTGTTGAGCAATCAATTGCAGCTCGAGATCCGGTAGCGATGTCACTGTATGCAATAGTGGTGTCTGTGTGTGCTCCTATATGGGAGGAGATAGTCTTTCGGGGTTTCCTTCTGCCTTCATTAACCAGGTACATGCCTGTATGGTGTGCAATACTCGTGAGTTCAGTCGCCTTTGCATTAGCACATTTCAATGTACAAAGACTGCTACCACTTATCTTTCTCGGGGTAGTGATGGGTGTTATTTTTGCACGATCTAGGAGCTTAATTCCACCTATGCTCTTGCATAGTCTCTGGAATGGTTTTGTCTTCTTGGATCTAATGAAATAATTCCCTAGTTGTGCACTTAACTTGTTGAGAATCAATCTGTTTATCATATGTGAGTTGCACCCCTTGCAAAACATCGATGTCACGGAGTAGAGCGCTCTTACCTGCTTCGGAGATGTATCTTGAACAATGTTTGGGGATTACCCCATAGGGACGCAAATAGAACTCCAAGTAGAACAACTGACAGATGATAGGCCGTCTATTACTAGTTAATTGTAACGTTGATCAGCCCATTTGTAATTATAGTAGGCACAATAAAGCAAGAAGATGCCTTTTTTTTATTAGCATTGTAAAATATTCTTTGTTCAGTGAAGGACAATTTCATTTTCAATGTATTTCAATGCGTTGCCACATATTTGGGTTAATTATCGTCCATCGAGGAGAGAAGAAGCGCTTGCTTTGCTTAAACTATATGTTCATAAAAGCTTGACTAAAGCGTAATTTTACTATCTGTATAAAGGTTTGTTAGAAAGAACGAGTGTGGGCTTTCATTGTGGACTTCTCTTTCTGATTCTTCTGCAAAGATTCATTGACTGTGATACAAAGTTACTGTAAATGTCACATGCGGTGTCAACTATACCAAAGCTCTTTTCTTTTATTTTGAAGGATATGATGTAACAGATTAGCGGGGAGTGTTTTAATGGACGCACTGGTTCAGACTTGAGTGCACTCTTAACTTGGCAATCGAATGAAATCAAGATATAGGCCTTCCTAAGCTGCTGTCAATGAGTAAGACTTGCTCCTTGGGATACTGTAATTCCTCTGCAGCGTGGGCTTTTAGGATTTTGAAGTTCTAAAACGAAAATGTATGCCTTGGAAAAGACCATCCTGAGGATAATTATACTAAAGGAGACCTCTTCAAAACAATATGGCTTAGGAAAGGATCATTGGTCTAGCAGCAACATATAGATCTGACAATACAAAACCTTTTTGTCAGAAGTGGGATTTGAACCCACGCCCTCAACTGAGGACCAGAACTTGAGTCTGGCGCCTTAGACCACTCGGCCATCCTGACCTCCCGTTAAAGCAATAATAAAATTTATCTTGATTCGTATACATCTTTAATGAAGCGGGAAAATCGATTGTACGTGTATCACATTTTGACTTTTGAACAATCAATTTCATTCATGGAATTGAATTCCGTTCTGGTATCCGTTACTGAATTTTAAATTTTGATATACTAGTTGATACCGGCTAATTTTAGCTACATCAATTAGTATTTAAAATACCGGTCAAATATTAATCGATATCAGAAATTTTAAAAAATTGGAGGAAATGAAAATGTAACGCTGAAATGAATAAAATTGGAAATAAAAATAATAAAACTAATTTTTAATAACCCCTTTTTTCGGAAAAAAAAAGGGAATCCTACTACTAATGTAAGTATGTTGTATGGCTTAAAGAAATTCGATTATACTGGACAAAAGAAAGTAAAAGAGGTTTTTTTTTTTTTTTTACAAAGACAAGTTCATTTCCTTTGATGTTTGCTAAGATTTGACAACCCCTAAATAATAACACTACAAGTAAGTAAGGCCAAAGTTGACTAATACACTCAATTTGAGGATAATTTTATATTACTAAACATAAGGTGAACCTGTGAGAAGGTACCTATAAGTCTAGAACAACTAATATGAAATTGATTATTACTCCCATATTCTCGATGTTTTGTTTCTAAATGACCACCCCCCCAAAAAAAAAGTCAACAGTTGGACCAGGTATTATGAATATAAATAATACACACACACACAAACACTTAATATTTTTTCTTCAAAAAAATATCAACACTTAATATTTTTATTATATAATTTCTATAATAAAATATAAAAAATTTAATCTTGATGGGAAGGACTAAGTAATATTCTGATTCTCAACCTTTCAATTTTTAAATAAATTAGGCTTTAAAAAGAGAAATTAGGATTTTTCAAAACATTCTAATTAAACCTTTTGTTGGTTTTCTGTCTTCAATCATATAGTCATAACCAAATAAAATTCAAACAAAGAGAATAATAAGAAAATCTTTTTTTTCCTTGCTAGGAAGAATACATAAATTATTATTCTCTTAATATATTTTCCACATTAAAAGGTTTTAATAAAATTAAATCCAATCCTTTCTGTGATATGGATTTTGCATATACATGCAACGCAAGCTTTTAGTAAGACCCATGTGATGCCCGGAGTTATTGTCAATTGTTTAAAACGTGTTTGTAGGACAGGGTCATTATGCACAACTCTTATCATCCGAGTACTACCATGCAACACATAAATTGAACGAGTATTAATATCCATAGAATAAGTTGAGAGAATCCTATATCTGTTTTATTGAGAGTCAAATAAGAAGTGTTAATTCTATTAAAGCTTAAGTATGTTTATAATATTGTTTAGACATTTTTTAACTTTAATTAAAATTATAAGTAACTCTAATTAAATACTATTTATGCTTAAATAAGATCTAATATCTCATATTGATCTTTATTTATTAAATATCTCATATTTAATCATAAAGTTTCTCAAACTTTATAATTAAGTCCAAGTTGATTAAAATATCTTTGCTCTTTTTAACCCATTCTTTATGTAAGATCCATTAGGTTCCCAAATAAGTTGGCAATGATTATAAATTATAAATTATAATTATAATTTATAATTAGAATTAGATAAATTAAAGCTCCTTTTAATTTCTTTTTAATACTCTAATTAAATAATTTGTAATCATAGATTAAGATTAACCTTAAGTAACGCATCATGACTACCCAAAATGTTTAAGAATCTCAAAGCAATTTTGACTGACCTTTCTGTGCATGTTATTTTTTTTATATAATTCATTGCTTTCCTCATATAATTTTCTCATTGGACATAGAGCATATAATTAATATCTATTCTATTTTGAGTTTAATCATATTAGTTCTCCATTATTAGTTATTGGTTCAATTAATGACATTTGTAAACTATTTATAAAATGTTATTCCACCTTGGCTAAAGATTTCTCGAATCAATACTAAGCAAGAACAACAGAATATTCTCCCTAATTATTTTAGGGTGATAAATCATATCTTGATCACTTAACTACTTCCATATAGTTCATGCTACATCAAATGACCACCGACTGAACTACCCATAATTAGAATAGGTCATAAGTAGTATTAAAATATAGCAATTTCTATACAAGATAACTTTGTAGATCTCAAGTCAAAATATCACTTATACAATCACCACAATAAGAATTTCTATATATATATACAAATAATGTTTTAAATAAATTTCTCAGATTAGGTCAGTTCAGTGAATTTATTCTCTAATAAGTACCTACACGTTTGTTTAAGTATCTTTATACTTTAGCTTATAAGATCGACTACTTCCTTCATAAGGAAAAATATAACATGTGTTAATCCTTGTATGTTTTATTAATGTCCAGTATTAATAGAACAATGACTATGAACAATTTATATATAATACATAAATTTAATATGAATATAATAATTATAATCCCATTATAATTTCGTTTACAATGTATCATTATTTCATAGACTTTATCATATACTTCTAAATATGTACGAGATAAAGAATGACTATGAACAATTTATAGATAATACATAAATTTATAATAAAAATATAACGTGTGTTAATCCTTGTATGTTTTATTAATGTCCAGTATTAATAGAACAATGACTATGAACAATTTATAGATAATACGTAAATTTAATATGAATATAATAATTATAATCTCATTATAATTTCGTTTACAATGTATCATTATTTTATAGACTTTTTCATATACTTCTAAATATGTACGAGATAAAGAATATCTTTAAATTATTTTGTTACTAAACCAATAGTAATCAATTAGCTATAGGGCGTAAATTTAACAGATTCAGCGTCAAAGCAAAATTTTCAGGAATGAAATATCATATTTACAATAACATTAGTCAACACATTATGGTAAACACGTTTGTTTAAGTTCAAAGGAAACCACCATTAAAGCCAAGTGATTTTGAATGGAGCACTAAGGGGAACCTAAGACTAGCAGTAGATAACACATCCAAGTGGATATGGTGTGCTCGATGTGTAATGATTAGAGATTCCTTAACAATTGCGTCTTCTCGCTTTCTGGAACCAATCAATATTTATTGGAATATTGTCATTGTAACAACAATATTCCAATAAATACTGATTGACTATAATTTGAAACAAAATGTACCCATACAAAATTTACTTTAAAGTTCTACTAAAAATTAGTTAAAATTAAACAACAATATACCAATAAATACTGTTTGACTATAATTTGAAATAAAATGTACCCATAAAAAATTTATTTCAAAGATATATTAAAATTAGTTAAACTTCATCCCAGATAAATATTCTTAATCGAAAATTAACTAACAAATTAGTAAATTGAAAATTGTACAAATAAAATTAAAAATTAAATATGATAAAACATAATTAAATACAAACTAAAATAAAATAGATGTAAATTAAATTAAATTTATTTAAATTGATATTGATGGAAAGTAATTACAAGAAATCAAATAAAATTAGGGTGTATAAACAGTACAAAAACCCAACTCCCATTTTGTTGAGATTCCGTCCAAAACAGGTCCTAAGTTTGGCATGTTTAGAAACACTTTCACTAAATAATGGTTTAGTTAGAACATTCGCTAATGGAACCCCTATTTTATATAATATTAGATATAAATAATGAAGAAATATGAACACGAAAATTACAGATTAATTTTATAATTAATCAACACAATTAAATCAACATAATTAATTAACCCTATAATTGCAACATACTGGATTCATAAATTGTATGAACAAATACCTGAAAACTGAGGAAACATTGGGTCCATTGTGATGTTCTTTGAAGCGGAGCGACAGAGACACAAAGGATTGACTACTGCTATTCCTAACCCTGATTAGAAACCCGTACATTTTTCAATGGGGCGACTCTATTTAAGGTCGACTATCAGTAGGGCCTCCTGTGCACTGCAAAACATGGGTCAAGTCTATCCATCATAGCAAGCCCATGAACACAGGCCCAATGACACGTTTGAGAGAAGTACCAAGCCCAATTAGAAAAGTAATCACTGTTTTGGGCTAAATACAACAAATGCTCTAATTATCTTGACATCTAATTAACCGGGGTTTGTACAAATTTATATTTATTATGCTAGTTCACAAAATTAATGATAAAATTCTCCCACTTGGACAACATAACCAATATCAATGAACAACAGAAACAAATCCCCATATTAATATAACAATATGTGGCCACAATAGGATGTCAAAATAGAGCCAACAATCTCTTAATCATAAGTCCAAAATGAGGTTAGAAGTACCTCAACAGTATAGAAATCAGACCCGATATTAGTACTGATAATATATATGCAAGATACCCATACCTCGATGACCTAAACAGAATGTGTCATAAGGAAATGCACATAAAATGGTGATCCGTTTGTATAAGTCCAAACAAAATGGCCCAAGCATCCACCCAAGATGCCAACTGAGATTTAACAAAATATCTCATAACAACAAAATGAGACTGGGTACAAAATGTCTCTAACAAAATGCCATATATATACAAACATTTAAATGTATCTGCGCAGTATATTAATAAATTATATGGCAATAATAATAATAGCAACAATTATAAGCAAAAGTTTCTAGACTGAATAACAAAATAGTCAAATAAAATGTTGTTATCAAAATTAACATAAAAGACAAACTCCCACTAATCCAAGGCATATAAAAGATCTAAATAGACTTATACAGGTTACATGGTTCACAAAAGCCTTAACAGTCAAGCCTTTAGTTGGAAGATCTGCTACCATAAGATCGATGAGTATATGCTCTATATGAGTCTGAAACTCCTTAACCTTCTTTCTAACAAACATATACTTTGTATCAAAAAGCTTCGAATGCTTGGAATTCTTGCATATTTGAGAGAAGCCTACCACAATAGAGTTATCACAATATATGGTTAGAGGTCTGGAAACACTCTCCACAAGATGAAGCTCAGAAATGAAATTTCTCAACCATATTCCCTGTCGAGTAGCTTCATAATAGGTCACATACTCTGCCTCTATAGTTGAAGTTGCCGTAAGTGTTTGTTTAACACTTTTCCAAGACACAGCTCCTCCATCAAGCATAAAGATATATCTTGATGTGGATTTGTGATCTTCAAGGCAGTTACCATAATCAGAATCAGAATAACCTATCACTTCAAGGTGATAAGACATCTTGTAATCTTTAGTACCTTGTAGATACCTCAGAACTTGTTTCACAACTTGCCAATGATCCACACCAGGGTTGCTCAAGTATCTCCCAAGTATACCAACAACAAAAGCAATATCAGGACGTGTACAAACTTGAGCATACATAAGACTGCCAACAGCAGAAGCATATGGGACCTTTTCCATCTCTGACTTATCTTTATCATTTTGAGGACACTGGCTATTCGAGAGTTTGTCACCCTTTTGAATGGGTGCACAGCAAGGATTACAAAAAGAATCAATTCCAAACTAGTATTCAAATCCTTCATACTGATAATGATACTGAATACTTGCCGTGAGTGTTATTGGTCGCTATATGCATGCACCAACGAGAAAGCATTTGGAGGCAGTCTATAAGATCCTACGGTATCTAGAAGGTACTCCAAGAAAAAGATTGTTATTCAAGAAACGAGATCAAAGAACAATTGAAATATATATTGATTCAGAAAGAAGATAGACAATCAACCAATAGATATTGTACTAGATAATTTTTTGCATTATTAGTTTCAGAGATGCTCTCTTTAATAGTCTTCTCCATTGTATACTTGATGGTCATCAAACAGACCTTGTTAGAACGAACCCACTTATCATATTTAGCTCTATCTTCAGCGAAAGTCTTAGCAGTGGGTTGTGCAGGCTCATCCTTAAGGAAAGCAACATCAACATTAGAAACCGCCAGAAAAAGATTGAAGGATTCAAGCCAGTCCTCATAATTGGTCCCATTAAGCTTAATCAAAGAATTCAAAGTTGGAAATTGATACAAAGCGGGTAGATTTAGCAAATGTATCAGCAACTAACAAAATTGGGCAAACAACACAGTTGAGTTCTCATGTAATTGCAATCCGGCCTAAGGGTCTCGAATTACAACACAGATCACCCAGACACATTAAATTATGTCCTAAAGCTAATATCGATAGGATACTGAAAACTTAAAGACATAATTTAATAAATTCAACAAAGCATGAGAAACCATATTGATAAAGACAAACCGATAGGGTAAGTGCATCATTATCGTGGTATCTAATGTATACCTAATAATAACATCATAACAGCAATTTGTAATAATTGGTCTCATGATAGGCTAGCTCACAATTACACAAAGTGAATAACAATAGTCTCGTAACATTCCCAAGATTGCCCTCATATGTTCTAGTTAGCACCACAATTACAAAATTAACCATAGTAATCATATAGTATAACATTATATGCATAAACGACATCTAAAATTAATTTTGGCTCATAACTATACTACCACTAAGAGTACACAAGACCCCATAAGTCCAAATAATACCATAAACAAGTACAAAAATTTCAAGAAAAAATTCAGAGAGTACATTAAATTTTTATTCATTTTAAAATTTGGGAAAAACCAAAATAAAATTTCTAGGATTAAAAAAATTTACAGAAAAATACTATAAATTAGAACTGGGCAAATGGAGAAAAGACACAAAATTTGGGGAAAAATGGCCAACACATGACACCGCATGTGCCTCCACCGCTGCGCGTGGGGAACATCCAGTCGGTTCAGGCTGCGTCTTCCTCGCCCGGCTAACTAGTATTCGAGTCGCCCGATCCAGTTCGTGACCCGACTCAGAAAAACTTCCATAACTCTTTCAATTTTGATCCGTTTTTAACGAAATTGATGTCAATAGATTCAGAATTTAACGATCTATTAAACCCCTCAATCAATTTCACAAAAATCTACTGAATAGGTACCAAAAAAATGAAAGAAAGTGTTTGATGGTTCGATTTTTCTAGTTCTTGAGGTTTTCAAAAGACAACAACAAATTTAACAAACCTACCACATGCTTTTACACTAAACCGAAACAAGTCAACCACATGAAATCTGATTTCACAAAAAACAAAGAACAAAAAACAAAAATCCCCAAATTCTATGAAATTAACATCTCAAAAATTACCCAAAGTTGGCAGTCACAATTAGGGTTAATTTGCTTTGGTACCAATTGAAGAAATATGAACACGAAAATTACAGATTAATTTCATAATTAATCAACACAATTAATTAGCCCTATAATTGCAACATACTGGATTCAGAAATTGTATGAACAAATACTTGAAAACTGAGGAAACATTGGGTCCATTGTGACGTTCTGTGAAGCGGAGTGACAGAGATGTAGAGGATTGACTACTGCTATTCCAAACCCTGATTAGAAACCCGTACATTTTCATTGGAGAGACTGTATTTAAGGTCGGCTAGCAGTAGGGTCTCCTGTGCACTGCAAAACATGGGCCAAGCCTACCTATCATAGCAAGCCCATGAACACAAGCCCAATGACACGTTTGAGAGAAGTACCAAGCTCAATTAAAAAAGTAATCACCGTTTTGGGCTAAATATAACAAATACTCTAATCATCTTGACATCTAATTAATCGGGGTTTGTACAAAATTATATTTATTATGCTAATCCACAAAATTAATGATAAAATTCTATCAAACGATTCTTAAAATCAAGATATAATATAAATTATTTAAATAAATATATTTATAATGTCAAAGTCATATATCTTTTCACTGTTCCAATTAAATACATTTAAAATAGAAAAATATAAATCTTATTCATTCTTAAGATGTATATTATGTAAAAGTTTTATGGTAATATGATTTTACTTATTTTAAATAAGGATATATATTTTAAAATTAAGGCACAATATAAGTTCATATATATATATATATATAACCAAAAACAAAGTTACACCGTACATATGTGTATATACATACACTTATATATATAAAGACTACATTCATTTTATGTTAATTTGATAGTCTTTGTAATAACAAATGTACCTAACAAATTAAGGAAAAAAACTTAAACTATATATTTCAATTTTAAGACAATCACATGTAATAATTAAAACATTTTATTGTAAATTCAATTTTATAAGTTAATTTTGTCAAATATAAAAATATTCAATAAGTGCATGAATTTAAATAATGTGTGAAAAAATGATCAATAATGTTCTCTTTCTTTTGTAATTCTCAACTAATTTTCTTTTATATAATCAAATTAATTAGATAAGTAGAGTAGAGTTGATTGGGAACGAATAGAGACATTAGAAAATAAATAAATCCAGTAAAATTATATTTATATTTTACTTTATTTACTTAGGCCTAGAGATAACTTCTTAAATATAGGATTTTGAATTTTAGAGACAAAGTCATTTTAAAAAAATATTTTTTTTATCGATATCATAAAATAATTTGCGTAATCAATTCTAGTTATATTGCTTCCATATTCATATCATTAACACATCTTTACATATAAAACTTTATTCATGCGCTCTCACCTTTCTCTACACGATTTTGATATGTGATATAAGTTGATTGCTCTTCTAGCTCAATGATTCCATTGATCTCTTTTGTTTTCCTTCTGTGTGTGTTTTCTAAGCTTTAGTCCTCTGAATTCTTGGTTCAATAACTCTTGTCTTATGCTCTCAAGTGAAGGTTTCATTTTTCAATCGAGCTACTCCTGCCCATTTAGTAAAGCCAATTTTGTATTTCTGCCCTAAGATCCTCTTGCCTTTCTCAATTAATGTTTGTGGAGTAATATTTTGACTTATGTCCCCTCTTTTAGCTTTTTACTAACCTTTCTTAGCTAAATGTCCTCTTGAACACTAGTCTTTATTAACCTAGACAACTTCCCCCTAGCCCCCATCCTTAGACTGACTTGTACACTATCTACCTCTTAGCCTTTATTAGCTCTGATTTCAAGTACTATGGGGTTTACTCCTTTCCTATCTACTATTAACAATCATCCTAGGATCTTCCCCCTCTTTGTAAGCACTTGCCAAAACAACTTTCAAGCAGGTGGTTGGGGATCCTATACCTTTGTCACTCCATTTCTACTCTCCTTCATCTAAAGATAATTCTTTACTGGTTGCTCAACCTCTATAAATCCTAAAAGAAGGTGCTAAATAATGGGCTATGAATTTTGTTGCTTATTTCCTTAGTAAGCAACCTACATTTTCTTTAAGGAGAATTCATACTTTCTTATTCCAATCCTAGACAATCATTAGAGATTTTAATAACATTATTTTATAACTCAGAGGCAATAGGTAATGTGGATCTTAGAGATTACAATGGGGATTTACAAGATTATGTTACAAATATTATAGTTATTAACCCAAGATACAATGGACATTTCTATTCTTGGAGCAATAAATGATAAGGCAGATCCAACATAAGTAAAAATATAGATAAAGATTTGGTGAATGAAGATTGGCTACAAACATTTCCTTCTACCTCTACTTTTTTAGCAATATAAGGTTCTCAGGCTATAGTCCGAACATTTTTCTAAATCTGTTCACTCCTTATCTACATAAGGCACCATTTCAATTCAACGATTTCCTTGTATATGTGGATGGTTTTGTATGAGCAATTAGGAAAGGAATGGACTCAAAATTTGGAGGTTATAAGTCATTTTTATGTATCAAGAAGCCAGGCATGACAAGAAAGAAACTCTAGCTTTTGAACTTATATAAATTTAGAGACACTCAAGAGAAATTAGATATCACCATAAATCATATGCCTGAAATTCAAGATCAATTAATATTACTCTTGATAATGATGAACTTCTTGTAAAGGAAAAGGTGGCACTCTCAAAATATCTTTAAGTTGTAGATATCATAATTCCTCATTAAAGTAAAAAAAGCAAAGGTGCATTGACTAAGCGAAATGGACAAAAAAACACAAGCTTTTTTTCTCCATAGATCAACCTCTATTGGGAAGAACTCCAATAGGATTCCATCCCTATCAAAACTTGATGATAGTATCGCTACTACTTAGAAGGAAATCAATGAGGAATTTTTTGACTACCTTAAAACAACCTTGGGATCTTAAGCTAAATGCTCTTCATCCTCTCTGCTCCTCAAAGGTTTCATAAGTCACCAATTTATTAAAAGTAGTTGCTTACCCTTTGTAAACTAGTAACTAATGAAGAGATAGAAAATTCATTATTTCGACTCAACCTAGGTAAGTCGTATGGCCTAGATGGGCTCAATGCTTTATTCTTTCAAAAAGTTTGGCCTTGAAAAAAAAAGATCAAATAAGCAATCCTAGAAGTTTTAATTAAGGCAAAATGGTAAATGAAAGGCGGAGTGTTAGCCCACAAAACGTATACATAACACCAAGCTTTTGACGATAGAGATGAGGATGCTCCAGTAGATGTGTGACATTACCAAAAGAGATAAGGTTTGCATTCGTATGGTGAGAGACAAATTACAGGTGGTTGGTATTAATGATAAGTTTCGAGAGACAAGGCTTAGGTGGTTTGGACATGTAAGAAGGAGACACTCTGATGCTCCAGTGAGACGATAAGAGAAAATAATTCTTAGAGATTGCAAGAGAAAAAAAGGAAGGCCTAAAAAGAAATGGAGAGAAGTGATCAAGAACAATATAGCAGAGTTAGATCTTACCGAGGACTTAGCCCGTAATAGAAAACTCTGGTGTATTAGAATACGGGTAAAGGATACCCCTTAAAGAGAGCATACTTAGTCTTGTAGGTTTTATGAAGCCGGATACTATGTATTTCTTGCATCATATTTACCTCTTAGGAAGTTTTGTCTAATTGTTCAATTTCTATCTATCTATTTGTTAGCTGAGGAAGAGTTGTTGTGTCCTACGGCTTAGCTTTTTAGCTCAAGTATATATGGACAATTTTTGCAGTTAAGGAGCCCCTCGCTTTCATCACCAATCAAGAGTATAGCTTTGACAATTTCTCCTCTACCAGCTGCCACTTATTGAATGTATTTTGTCACTATTATTAGTATTGTAGGATTATGTATTTACGTATTTATTTAGTTTATTTTTAATAGTACTATTTGTTTATCTTCAATTTTTCTCTCTGTCGGTGGACTATTTAGAGATAGTCTCTCTACTAATTAGGGATAAAGCTATATACTATTGAGCCTCCTCAGACACTTTTTTTAAATTTTTCTGTTACATTTATATGTAGGTCTATTAGAAACAACCTCTATATTATGTAAAGGTAAGGTTGCATATTATCAAATCTCCTCAGAGCCTACGTTGATGCGAGATTTAAACCGGATCTTGATGATGATGACGATAATGATGAAAAATGGTAAACGAAATAAAAAATATTTCCTTACATTTGTTCCCAAAGCATCTAACCCAACTTAATCTTTGAGTATAAATCAATTTTTTTGGTACAATAACTTGTACAAGATTACCTCTAAGATTCTAACCACTAGGATAAACGCAGTGGTGGGAAGGCTCACTAATGCCTCTTAAAGAGCTTTTCTTTAAAACATATTAATTTGAGACAATGTTCTTTTGGTTTAGTAACTCTTCAGGTTATATGGAAGAAGGAATGCCCCTTGGAATTATGCAATAAAAGTGGAATTCTAAAAGGCTTTTGGTTCTATTAGGAATTTATCACTCACCTATTAAATGCCTTCGAATTCTATAAGGTGTTCATCAAATAAAGCACTGCTTTTGTTACTACTGCATCTTTTAGAGTGCTAATCAATGGAGCCCTAACTAGGATATTTAAGGGTGGTAAGGGATTGAGGTAATGACATCCCTTGTCTCCTTACAGATTTATCTTATCTATGGAATAGCTGTCAAGATTAACCTTGTAAGATCCCACATCGGTTGGGAAGGAGAACGAAGCACTCCTTATAAGGGTGTGGATACCTTCCCCTTGCAGACGCGTTTTCCATGCTCTAACGCACCGGATCCCATCAGAACTTCAAAGTTAAATGTGCTAGGGCAAGAGCAGTACTAGGATGGGTGATCTTATGGGAAGTCTTGTGGAAAAGCAAAACCGTGAGGGTGCGAGGCCCGAGAGGCCGAGGTCCTATGGATGTGAGGCCCGAGAGGCCTAGGTCCTACAGATTGGTATCAGAGACAGGACCCGAGCCGTTGTGCCAGCGAAGACGCTGGGCCCCCTAAGGGGGTGGATTGTAAGATCCCACATCGGTTGGGAAGGAGAACGAAGCACCCCTTATAAGGGTGTGGA
>JANKOD010000193.1:22609473-22626558 GCA_026284645.1 Erythroxylum acuminatum | reverse complement strand
ATTGGGCTATGCCGCGCTTTTATGTGGATCATTATTATCGGTAGCACTTCTAGTAATTACATTTCGAAAAGTCATAATTTTTTTTATAAAAGCACTAATTTATTAAATGATTCATTGAATTATAATAATAAAAAGAAAAAGAAATAAATAAAAAAATGAATAAATAAATAAAAAGAAAAAGAATAAATAAAAATATGAGTGATGGCCGACAGATCCACCAAAAGTTGAAGGAGGTGGCCCCGAATCGATGACTCGTAGAAAACCCACAAATAAAATGATCAATTAAATTCCTGTAAGAACAGAGGCATGGAAAGTTTACAAAAGACTACAAATCGGTGGAACAAGCTAAGGCAATCGTGAGGAAAAGCAGAAATCCGAAGTAGGAAGATTGATAAAGGTGGACGAAAACTAAGGTTGAACCCTAGTGAGAGAAGCTCTCCAACGCCCACCGATAGCTAACAAACAATCTTTACTCTTATACAGAGGATAGTTATCATCCCAAACCTAGTTCCCATAAAAAATATTGCAACCATCACCACCCTTGTCTAGAAATTGCGACAATACTTTATGGGTATTCATTGAATCTGCTATTGATGACAATGGTATTCACATACTTCCTTACTAGGAACTGAGAAGATATTTCAACCATAATCAATCATACTAAGACACAAAGAAAAGTACCAATTCCAAAATTACCAAATGCACATATCCCTCCAAAATCTACACAATTCTACTCAACAAACCCACAGCAAAAACCTGAAAAATCACCATTTTTTAGCGCGAATGAGAAAGGGAAGAAAGCCCTTTGATGGTGAGACACGAAGCTCGACCTTGGTCTCTAATAAACTCCCATTAAGACTGTCTGAACCCTTGGCATTCACCCTCCTTTTTTGACTCGATTCTGTTTGTGAACTTTATTTGAGTTTTGCGTCGCCATCACTACCACCGTCGGTGGTAGGTGTTCGTTCCCAATCGTAGATGATTTTCACCAGAAAAAGAGAAGAGTTTGGAGACGAGGAAGAAGAGAGTGAGATTTTGGCAAGATTAGGCATTCTGAAAGCTCCACAATAGCGTGGAGAAGAGAAGAGAGAGAGTGAGAGGGAGCTTTTAAGCAAATGGGATTTGGGTGGGAAATGAAAATGTTTTGAGTTTTTATTGACCAAAAATGATTATTAAATTCCCTACAGAAACACCGTTCCATAGGGAATTTAAGAGAGAGTGAGAGGGAGCTTTTAAGCAGATGGGATTTGGGTAGGAAATGAACATGTTTTGAGTTTGTATTGACAAAGAATGGTTATTAAATTCCCTATGGAAACACCTTTCCATAGGGAATTTACCCTACGGAATGGTGTTTCCGTAGGAATTGGAATTTTCCTATGGAAACATATTTATGTCGGTAAATTTCGTACGCAATTTTTACTGGGAACCATTGACACCTATTTTTACAAAGACATTCACTATTCCGTGGATAAATTCCGTTAGCAAAGTTTGGTGTTAAAATTCCCTCCTCTTTTAATGGCAGATTTTCTTAGTCTTAAAATACCTTTCTCCCGAAAAGTTTACCTACGGAAGTCAATTTTCTTTTTTAATTCCCTACCATTTTTTGTAGGAAAGTTTCCATTAGTAATTTGCAATTTTCATATAGTGCTTTAAAAGACTTTATATATGTACTATATACAAGATTACAAACTAATAGAAAATCTTATTGCTAAAGGTGAAGGTCTTAGTAGGAGTTTTGCTCATCGATGCCACAAGAAAGAGAATAATTGAAAAAAGTTCCTTATTCTATTTCAGTTGAAAGCCTCACTTAGCTCATGATGTGTACAAGATCATATATTGGTTATGCTTTTAGAATGATGAGTACATATTAGTCAAATATAACATAAACACATTGGAAAGTAGTAAAGAGAATATTGAGGTATCTAAAAGGTATTGTTGATCATGAATTATATTATTAAGGCAATGAACTACGTATAGGGTATACTATTAGGAGGAAATCAAGATGAGAGACAATTTACCTTTGGACAGGTTTTCTTACTCAATAATGGTACTATATTATAGAAATGTAAGGAACACTCATATATTGCTTTATCTAAATGGAAGCTGAATTGATAACACTTTCAACATCAATATAAGAAGTCTTGTGGCTTATATTCTTGGTTAGTTTAGGAGTCATTCAAAGCAAGGAGAAGTGAACATAATGTACATATCTGCATGAGATATGGCGGCAGATCCATGACAAAAACCAATTTTTTGAGATACATATATAGGGCATGTAAAGTTATTAGGATTATGTAGATATTAAAATATAATTGATTAAATTTCCATGTATGTTCATTCAATATATTGTCATGTTTAAATACAAATATGAGTTGATATTATTTATTAATTAATAAACATTTTGTAGTATTTGATTTTGAAATATGTTTATTTTGTATGCCATATTTTTTTCACACAAGGCAACGAGTATGTCGAACAGATAAAAGATTGGTCTAATTGACTATAGTATTTGTGATGAGAAGAGATAAAGCAGGTTTTAAGTTTGTTATCAAGGTGATAATCAAAAGCTAAAGTAAGGAACTTAAATTGCAAAAGTCATTAGATGATAAGTCAAAAGGAAATTGGCTTGGAGTAGTCATATGGTCACCATATCTGTCTTAAGTTGTAGATGAGATTTCAAAAATATAAAGTTAAGAGTAAACAAGTGAACTGAGGTTAAACGTTAAGTGTGTTTAAATTAACAGTTATATAATATTGTATTTATAAAAGACATACAATCCACATTAATAAGTTAGTACTGTACCATAGGACTCTTACCATATGTCCAGAAGCGACCATAAAAGGGATTAATGTAAGTCGAAAGATATCAACTTTTATTATATCCCTAGAGGTTAAGTGAACCTCTTAATATGCCCTTAGGACTCTAGCGTAATCCTTAAGAATTAAATTTAAGGTTTGCTACTTTAGAATATTACCAAAAGATTGTGTTTGATACAATCTTATGAAATAATTATAGGAAAACAAATTATTCAATTTAAGAGAATTTAGAATATAGGAAGGTCATTCTGATTGGTAACTCACATAAAGAAAAATTTGTATTCAAAGAAGGTTACGACTCTTAGTTAAATAATTGAATACATTTATAACACGATGATATGACCTAGGAAATAGCAATATAAATCTAGTCAAGGATTGACTCATTAATCAAGACGACATATATTCTTTATAAATATATGATCATAAGCTCTCGTTATATGCTTATCGCAAGGATTATGGATAAGTATGAGAACTTGCAGAAATCATATCAGTTAAACTCATCATGTATGAGTTTGAGATGATAATAAAGACACATTTAATGAGTTTAAAAGACGTGACATTTTAAATGACTAAATATTAAAGAATAATTAATAGTATTATCTAATAGTTAGTCATTTGAAATGATCAATTGAAAATGCTGGTATTCATCTTTTAAAATATATATACTCCAAAAAGATATTTATGTGAGAGAAGCATTTTTTTTTCAAAAATTCTTTTAATAGGTGATATATATGATTTAAAAGATCTTGTATTTATCTATATTATATTTTTTCTTACAATTCTAAAAAAAATATTTAAAATTTGTCATTGATGTGTTTTTATGATGTTTTGAGATTTTTTATTAGGATTTAGAATGACTTTGTAATTAATTTAAACATTCAAGCATTGGTGGCTTATAGAGGTGCCCACGGAGTAATGCTAACAAGGAACATAGTACAACAGCAGATAGTCCTCAAAATCTTCGCAGCAGCAGATGAAGAGTCCAACTCCATAACATTACTTGCCAAATATGATGAAACGTGAACACGGGTAGCTCGAGAAGCTGTGCACAAACTAACAGAGTAAAGCATTGATAGTGACCATCCACGTTTAGCCCAAGTAAATATTCATTAATTGGACATGGTATACGATAATCTTCTTGTATTTAAGCCTTGACACTAATTATGAACTTTATTATCATATCAAAGCAATCATTTTAATTTCTCACAAAAAACATAAAAAAGTAAGTTAGTGTTTTGAGATCAAATGCTTTTTTTTATCACATAATATTTTATGACAGTTAATGTGACTATTCTTTTCTTTGTTTATAAGTTAAAAAAATCTTCAATATCTAAAATATTTAAGGCCATTATATCATCTAAACACAAAAAAGCAATGATTTTAAAACATGACTGGAGTGGCTGGTTCGATTGGAATAAATACGAACCGGTCTAATTTCTGGTCCAATTTATGCTTATAACTCTTATGAGAAAAAACTGACCAATTAATTAATAAACCGATCGGTTTCTTGAAGAAAATCATTCGATTTCCTTTAAAAAGTTTTGTTAGGTAATAAACTTTAAGAATTTGTCACCCATCATCTTCTTGAATATGTGGGACCTAAAGTTGTAGATTTCTTCCTTTTTGCAAATAAAGCTACCTTTTGCACACCAACCCATATACCTCCTTGTCATTATTAATCTCTGATTTTGATAGAATGCACTATTGGTATATTTCATAAATCTTTGGTTAATTACAAAAAAAGCTTAAATTTTCGTCAAATTTTTAATTATAGCCCGAGCTTTAAAAAGTAGTAATAAAATGCTTAAACTTTAAAGTTTTTTCAATTTTATCTCAATGTTAGTCTCGTCGTTATCTTTACTGATGTGACACTGCCATGTGTCAAGGAACCCCGTTAAAGTCTGATTATTGAAACAACTTTATTTCATGATAAAACTGAAACATCGTCGTTTCAACAAAAGAAAATCATACAAGATATATCCTGAGATGGCCACCCCTTTCATTGGTTAGTCAAAAAGCAGGGATTGGGTGAGAGAACCTGAGAGGCTCTACACAGAATCATCATTAAAAGAGTTGATTGGTCTTCAGTTTCAGGCTTAAAAACTGATTTGAAGCCATTCATATGTTTTAGACGCAGAACTTTTATCCCTTTATCTTTCACTTTAAGGACCTCAACCAAATCATATTTGCATTTATCCAAGTATGAGAGTTGCATCTCCAAAAACCAGTCCCTATACAATTCCTAAACCTCACCTTTCTTAGGCAAGATGTTATACTCATTTTTATTATTCGCAAATTCTGATGTTAATAGATGCGAGAATTGTTTAGTAGATGTAAATGATTCCAGTGAATCCTTATGAATATGAAATCTTCCGCAATTAACAAGCATATTTTGTTCATACCTTCGGTGTATATCCTTTGATGGACATGAAGCAAGCCACATCACATCCAATATGCAACCTTTGGTGGAATCAATTTTCACAATTTGAGCATAATACTCGGGTAATCCATCTTTGTTGTTGTAAAATGCCTATATCTGACCAACTTCGAAATTTTCAATCGATTTGTGAGCATTAAAGTCAAAGGGCTCTGGTTTTGGAATTTCAATACCATTGTTGATTTCAGATCCCAAATAAGCCTCTTTTAGATCAACCAACTCAATCTTATGTGCATAACGTTTTGATTCAAAATCTTTTTCACCTCATCAAAAGAAGATTTTGAAGATGAATAAATGTGATCACTAGCAACAAACTCTCCTATATCCACATGGATGTTAATCTCTTCAATATTTTGGGGGAATGAAGATGGGTTAAGTTCAAAAGATCCTTTTGGCACACATTCTTTTTCCTTGCCCGTCAATTTAAATGAAGGAATCATATGGAAGAATTGGAGTAGTTTAGCTTACGAAACTTGAAAACTCTCCTCACGACGACAGAAAACACCCACAAACCCTTTTAGCTTATGCAAGTATGGAACACACACACCAACATCTTCATTAAAGTTAGACAAGATCTCAACAAATTTATAATCATACTTCCTATGAGTGTTTACATCCAATTTCCATTTAATACCCTAGTTCTTAAAGAGGGCCTAGGTTTCTCCCTTCCTAGGATATATCTTGTATGATTTTCTCTTGTTGAAACGACATCATTTCAATTTTATCATGAAACAACGTTGTTTCAATAATTAGACTTTAATGAGGGTTCCTTGACACGTGGCAGTGCCACTCAACAAAGATAATGGCGAGACTAACGTCGAGCTATAATTGAAAAAAATTGAAAGTTTGGACATTTTATTGCTACCTTTTAAAGTTCAAGTTATAATTGCAAAATTGACGAAAGTTTGGACTTTTTTTTTTATAATCAAACCTAAATATTTTAAATTTTCAATGATTTTTTTACTACTAATAGTATGAAGCTTTTGTCCTTACTTAATGCGACTCCATTTGGGAATGAGAGGTTCGTTAGAGGGAGACTCACTTCTTGGCTTTTTGGATCGTACCTCATTAACCTGCCTGACTTGTTACCACTCAATATGATTGAGAGGTAATTCCTGAAAGTTTTTTCGCCGTTTTCACTTAATTGCACATCAAAATTTAGTGCAATAGAACCCAAATAAAGGGATTTCTAAAAATTTAGGAATAATAAATTATAAAGTTCTAAATTTTTTAACTTTTTATATTAGAATTCAACTTTTAAGTTTTTTATAAAATCTCTAAATTTTTAAAAATTGAATAATTGATTAATATTTTATTGATGTGATTGACACTATAATATAAAAACTAATATTATAAAAAGTTACATAACATTTTCTTCTCTTTGTAATTGATTAATATCAAACAAGTAAATGTATTTCGAATACATAAATGTCAATATATTTGATACATTAGCTTAAAAATCTATATTAAAAATAAGTTATTTTGAATTTTCAATGAATTTTTTCTTTTCAAGTCTCACACTAGAACTAACTAATAAATTATATTTTTCAAAATTTATATTCTTTATTTATCTCTTTATATTTTAATTAAAATTTTGTTTTAAATTATTGTTGTTAAAAGTTAATTACTATTTTATCCTTAAAAATAATACATTTATTTAATCTCACTAATAAATTATATTTTTTAAAAATTTAAGTTCTTTATCTATCTCCTTATACTTTAATTGAAAAATTTTAAATTATTATTATGAAAAACTGTTATTTTTATCATGAATTTGTTAATCAATTGAATTATTAATTAGTATATATAAGTAATTTGCTTAAGATAATTAAGAATTTGTAAAAAAATAATATTTAAACTATACATAAGTATGTTTGAAGGACATTAAAAAAGAAGTTATAGTCATTTCTATTGACTTTTTTAAAATATACTTAAACTTTTATGAGTTTTTAAATAAATGATAATATAGAAATAAAATTTTTATTATTTTATTATTTAAAATTTATGTTAGATTCAATCTTAGTTTAAATTAATAGTTTTATTATATATTACTAGACATTATAAGTACATTTTTTAATAAAGTATTTTATTTTATACTATATTTGTACTTATTCTTAAAATTTTATTTCTTTTTTATTATATATCAATTTTGTAGTGATTAATACTAGTTGAACATTGATACCTTAATCAGTTGACTTGATTTTTAAAGCATTGCAAAAAAAGGCTAGTATGCATGTCAATGGGTAGAGGTGGGTCGGGCTAAGAGCGGCTCAGTGACTGGATGGACCACGCTACTCTTAATCTATGTAGATTTCCTTTTGTTTTTGGGTTTTTTTCTCTTTTTATATTTATGCGATATGTACCATATAATATCTAACAACTGAAAATTTTCTCCTCCTCGTCGCCGTCTATTATTATTATTATTGTGTACTAACTTGTCGACGAACCCTTTAGTACTTCTGCACACTTATTTTCTTACGGAGGTTTCGGGATGAATTTGAGAGAAACAATCAATAATCTTGAACACTAACAACCGGAGAGACCTTATCCAGTTAGGAAGCACGCAACTTGATATCCTAAAGTCTCGTCAAATCGTTTTTGTTTGAAGCCCAGGCATAAGTTTGGGCTTATCTTTTTAACTTTCAAAAGTAATAGTACAAATTATGACTCTAATTCAGAATCCTTGAATTACAATTACGTCACCTTACAAGGTCATTGTTTACGGTGAGCCCGTGCTAGCTCAGTATATAGTATTGTTTAATTAACTTCCTTTCCTTCAGTTACGGATAGCTGTCAACATGTGGATTCTCCATCTTTCAGCTACCTCTAAGGTGCATGTTCTATGCAGATTGTGGACAAGGATTTTTTTCCCTTTGTTGATTTCGTAAGTCAACTTCTTCAATTGCTTTGCTTTTGTCCCAAAAATTATCTGGTTTCTCTTCAGCCATATGGCATTAATTGTATTGCTCAAGGCTATCTTAAATATGCTCTAGTTCCTCTGTGTTCCCATTTTTACAACACCAAAGTAGTACCTCTTGCCACGTCTAAGATCCTAAATTCACACCATACGATTCGTGTATCCATCCCTAGACTGTCTTTGAGTAATTGCATTTGAAATAAATGTGTTCTATTATCTCAGTGTCTGTTCAATAAAGGACGTATGAATATGAGATATTCATGAATTTTCTTATTTTGCCTCTACTACTAAGTTTGCCTTTTATAGGCATCCACAAGTTGGCAAAAGCATGGGGCATGCATGCTCAAGCCACACCAGATGATGCCAAGATACCTAAGGTGAGTGTTATTGATATGAATAATGATCTCTATTCTATAAATTTCACAGGTAAGTGTATATATCAAACTATAGTGTAGGATTAGTGAATATCAAGTGTCGATCTCACAAGGACTATAAGTACTAATAATAACCTTTTTTATTATCTAACCGATGTTGATTTTTTTAAAAAATTAACCAATGGTTTTTTACTTAAACTAAAGTAAATTTAACACAAAAATAAACCAAAACACAAATATTACTAAGATCAATTAATATTAAATAACTAATACCTATATAATGAACCGTTTATGATTTCTTAAGTACTAACCTTTTATCATACAAATCAATTATTGATAATTAGACTGTGTAAATTCCTATCTCACGTTAATATTTTTCTTAAGACTATTAACAACTAATCATCGATTGATTAATTGAATCATCTTTCTATTTAAAACCTATAAGCTTGCATTACTCGAGTCCTGAATTTTACTATTATGTTTGACCATAATTTAGAGGATTTATGCCGACTTATGTCTAGGTTTGTATAGAACTTTTAATTATGGTAGATATATTAATATAGTAGAAATTCTCAATCTAAGTTTCGAAACTTCGATGAAAAGTTGTTATCTATCATATTTATGGATTAATAATCGTGTTTTCCTCTGTCCTATGTTCAAAATTGTGCCTTAAGCTTTAACTTTTCCTCTAAATCTGACTCTAACTGTTACTCTCTTGATTAGCTTTTTATAATACAAAACTAAGGTTTCTAGAATATAAATGGTCAATCATACGGTCGTGTGAGTGACTATTTATCTAAAAAACACTTCAGAATCGTGGATTTACACGTTCCAAAGAGCTTACATAGGTATAGGATAGGGACGTGTATATGACTTTGCACGAGTGTGCAACTTCAGAAGGGCAAACCAATGTCTTCAAAGCTTTACACATTCACAATGACTTACATTGTCCCTTACATGGCCATATATGTTACATAAGTGTGTAGTTCAACACATGGGCATGTATCTCTAAAATAGGTCCAAATCTTCCATTTTTTGTCCCAATTTCTCCCAATTTTTTCTCCTTTTGATCCATAAAGGCAATTGGGATCTAAAAACATACTAGAGACAAATTAAGTACCAAAAAAACAACAGATGATTCTCAAATAACAAGCAAAACACACTAAATATGGGGATAAAAAATAGTCCATTAAATGTTTATCAAACATCCTCGTACTTAAGTTTTTACTTATCCTTAAGCAAATCATAATCCAAATCATTAAACTTAAAAACATCCATCCCTTATTAACTTTAACATGTCCATCTATACCCTAAATTATCATATCATATCAATCAAATCAATATACCATTAGACTTAAGTTATCCTATAACCAAATTTATAAGTCAATATCAATAGCAATCACATTGATAATCTTTCTGAAATCAAAAGTCATAAATTTTACCCCTCTCAAAAGATTAACTTTAAAGACTTAAAATGTTTTGGGTGAAAAATATAACAAACTCTCAAATCATTACATAAAAAGATCCTTAACCATAAGCTTACAATAAAATCATATCTCCACTACTAATAAGTAAACCAAAAACAAAAGTCAAAAGGTCTTTTAACCAAGGTGTAATGAGGCTTAGGTAGAGATATGATAGGGATAATTAAAAGGGTAAATAATATTGAGAGAAATTTACATAAACAAGTTTAAATAAAACTTAGTTCTTTATAGCGTAGGTCTATTAAACAATAATTTCATTGGTACAATAATAATTCTTCACACTCTCCTATAATTATAAAAACATTTGTCTTTTTCTTTAATATACTTGCAACATATAATGTTCAACTTTTGAACTTCGTTGAGCTACTTTGGAGAGTATATAAAATTATAATAACGAAACCTTTAAGAAGAAACAAATTTAACAATCACTATGTACCAACAATCATAAGTGTGTAACACTCCCTTATACAGAACCTGGAACCACCCACATACATGGCAACCAAATTCCTGTACTAACAATCACGATATGCATTTCTATTCATTCATAGGAACTGTCGTTACACATTTTTCTATTCAATGTTATACATATATATATATATTACAAAGTTTCATATCACTTAACATCATCATTGAAAAGTAGTATCATATCTTTACATTTACATGATAATCCAAAAGAGAACATTACATTATCCTTCATTATGTGTACATTCCAAAGGTGCTTTTACTCCTAGTGGTTGGCCTTGATCCCTACAGATGTTCCCTGTACCTCACTCCTATGACCTGTACCTACATGGATTAACACCTGTGCTAAGCTTGAAAGCTTAGTGGGAAAAATACTTAGTTTGGATGACCACTCACAGTAGTTATCAACCAAACACATATATTCATGAACATCATAACAAATATAAATAGTGATGGCATACTTAATCAAATACATAATGCAAACATGCTTCAATATGTTGTTCATATACCATAAATTCACCTTGAAAAGTCAAACATTGATATTCAGTGCTCAATAATACAAATGTAAATGCTCATTAATATTGATTATTTATGTTGTCATGTCGTATTTCTTATTTATATCCGTTTATTTTATTTTTGTGTTAGGCTTGCACATTCCTGTAGGTGTGGATAATAGGATTTGTGGATATTCGAAGATATCAAACTGTGGATACTCGAAGGCATGAAATTGTGGATACTCGAAGGCATCAAATTGTGGAGACATTATAGTCTTGAAATGAAGACACCATTGGTGTCAAACTATAACAGTTACACTGTATCCCTATAGGGATGCCTATCTATCTACCACTAAGACAATAGAGCATGCACAGTAACATTTCCTTTAACTATTTTCCAATTTCACAATTCATATATTGACAAGTCATATGATACTCAAGTCATAAAATCTGTATCTGTGTTCATAAATGCAAGCTATAACTTACCAATATTATAAGGTTGTCAAAATCACACTTATATAATCATACTATACACATATAAGCAATAATATGCATACAAATCATTTATGTACATATAAGTTTTCTTTGGAATGCATTATGCTCAATCTTAAATTCCAATGTTCAATCACATGATTCACATATGATAAGTCCTATTTCATTTATTTCTAAGTGTTTGAAAAGTTTCATATACATTAAAAAAGGTTAAAAATTGGAAACAAAAACAAACTCAAAATAGTGCAATTTGGGCTAATCCCATGGTGGTCTAAAAATAGGCAAACAATCAGTCCAGAAACAAATCACATGACAGACTTCAGTTATTCCTTACTATGCATATATAAAACGTGAATTAGGTTTTGAGGTCTTCTAGACATTTGTTTTCCTATGCCTCTAGTTTCCATAGCACCAACAATCAGACCATTTGAACTTTCGAATCATGATATATAATCACAAGCTGCTCCAAAACAGGGGCAACATTAGGTTGTCATTTTCGATCCCATTTCCAATGTCATAAAGTAAGAATTAAGTCCGAGTCTCCTCTATATATTTTTATTTCTATATCTTAGGTTTCATATTTAACTAAAATCACAGAATTTAGAGGTTTGTATGCTGAGTTATGACCTAAACAATGTGATTGGTTCAACAAATCCTAGACAGAATTCCACTACACGATACTCTTTTGTTATATTTAACCAATTCTATGCAAGATAACACAAAAATAACACCAAAGCATTATCCCAACAACTATTCCACATCCAAATGAATCTTTATACACATTCAAATATACACAAATACAGAAATTAACTAAGTAGAGTCCAAAACCTTAAAATTAGCAAGGTAGTTCATCTAACGCCTTTTTTTCCCTTCCTCTTTGGCTTTGCTTGACTCACCAAATGAAAAATGATGGGATGAAGAAAGTGAAATAGAGAGGAGAAAAATTTGAAGTTAATCTATCAAAATGTAGTCCATCTTCCCTCTCCATATGCCTTTTGATGAATTCTTTAGTCTTAGACACATGTTTCAATCCCATTGGACCATATGTTACAATCCTTTTAGACCATGTGTTACAATCCTATTGGACCACGTGTTACAATTCTATTAGGCCAAGTGTTACAATTATATTGGACCATGTGTTACAATTTTATTGGACCAAGTGTGATAATTCTATTGGACACACACAAGCTTTAATGATATTAGTCACACATGCTTTACTCCAATTGTTCTATGCATTAACTTTAGAAAAAATCGCATATTGGTCCTTATTCTTCCTTTAATTCCCACATTGGCCTATATTATTATCAATTAATTTCATTCCTCTATGTCTTAAGTTTCTAATGGCGTAAATTTCATGCAATTTGGTTAATCATATCGGGAGTTATACCTAAAAAACTACAGGATGTTCGAAAATAAGGACAACAACTATAACTTAACTTCAAACCAAAATTAAAACATCTTAAAGGCACAATCAAATTTTGATTCCTTCATCAAAGTTTTAGATCTGTGTCTCTAGTTTAATCTCCAATTAGAATTATCCAATTTGGAGGTCTATAGGCCAATATATAGCCAAATTACAGAATTCCATTCCGTGAAACCTATCCATCCAGTAAGGTACACATCCCAAATCAACTAACTTCAGTCTTATCATGCAAGAGCAACACAAAAACACATCCAATTTAACCAATAACATTCCATAAGCAAATGGGATACTTCTTCTACCAATTCTCCTCACATCACGTTCATAAATCCAAGCTAACATATCAAAAATACCCATCCATATTTCATGTCTAAGCATGTATGTCCATGTCGAAACGAACAAATTACCCATTTACTTATGTCTTTTACATTAAGTACCATTATGTCTCTCACTATACTTAGATGCACTTAATTCATTATGTTCACTTCTTAATACACCCTAGACATGCTATAATACTTCTAGGGTATATGTTGGGGCCTTACAAAGTATACCAAACCTTTTTCTTTAAAATTCTTAAATATAATCCAGGTTTCAAACAATCAAGTAAATGTAAATCCTTCAGGGTTAAAAAATAATGAAAGGTTTTCAAGAAAAATAGGGAAAAAGTTATCAATGTGTCTATAATCAATTAAAAGGCTATGTCTCAAAAATGGTTACTCCTAAAGGACAAAAATAGGTTGGATAATAATTAAAGAAAATAGACTAAAACAAATCTAAGTGCCTTTATCATTGCAATTCCTCTAGTTTAAAAAATTATCTCAGCATAAATAATAAAAGCAAGTTTTAGAATCATCCAATAATGTATGATAACACAAAATTAAAAAATAAGAGAGCATAAAATAATGATACATTGTTCATAGGCTCAAAAGCTCATAAATAGGTCTCACGGGTGTAAATAATATGCAATTTTTATTCAAATTAACTATCTTATGATAACTTTACATATGAATTATAAAAGCAAGTCTATTATAACTTTCTTTCGTATACTAATTTAATTCAACAAAGTATTTCTACCATATTTTAATTAAATCAAGATGTCAGTAAATAAGAATAAATGATGAAGATTATAATAAGCTTAAGAAATTTGAATTTTTTTTTTCAAAATTTCTATTAACCCATTCCTTATAGTTATAAGGTGGATAGGTAAAAGGATAGAGGGTCCCCTTGTCTTAGTTCCCTAGCTCACTTTATTAGTCTTTTTGGCTCCCCATTTACTAGAACTCTAAAAGAAACAATTGTAACACATTGAGCAATCCAATTGATGGATGGATCAACAATTCCAAATGCCTATAAGGTGTTTAATAGGAAGCTCCAGTCAACAGATTTCTAGATATAAACTTCAATAGTGCAATTTGTAGTTGTATTATTCCTATTATATCCCTTGAATAACTTTTGCACTAGAAGAATAATATCTCTTATTAATCTTCCCCTTATAAAAACACTTTGAGAGCCATCAATTATTTTTTTAATTACTAACTTCAATCTGTTAGTGAGCAACTTAGCAATGATTTTATAGATTTTATTACAACATGATCTAGGGTGATGATCCTTAATAGAGTTTGGGAAATTTACCTTGGGAATCAAGCAAATGTATGGCTTATTTATCTCTTTTAACGTGCTTCCTTCCCTAAAGAATTCTAGAGTTGCTTCAGCCACCATAGTTTTGGTCTAGCTCCATGACTGATGAAAGAAATAGGCATTATATCCATCTGGCCTATGTGTGATGTAAGGAAAGTAAAGCTTTCTACATATCGTCAACATCAAAAGGATAGATTAAGAACATATTAGGATCATATTTACTTAAACTATCAATAGTAAATTTGATCAATGGGTTAATATCTAATAAATTCACCTAATTATGCAAATGTATTTTTAAATAATTTAAATAATTCTATTAGCCATTATAGCAAAAGAACATAATAGTTACAAAGGTAACCTAGGAAGCTTAAAACACTTTTGCTTTATGGTTTAGTGAAGCATGATCCTCACAGAATACTGTAGGTGTTATTCAAGATCTTCTTGATTGGGATCTTTTGTTTGTGAAGACTAAGGTGTATTCTAATTTTCTTGCTTAACTTATCGATAAAGACCTCACTATTTCTTTACAAGTCTTTGAAGACTCTCCAATTTCTCTCATTCTGTAAGGCAATTAGTAAGTAAGATATAACTACCCTATAGATCCATTCATGCTCTTTATTTGTATATTGAAGTTTATTGCTCCAATCAATTATCTCCTATCATGTATACAGTGTGTATGCAATTTCACACCTCTAGACTATCACATTTCATGCCTTATTTAAAAAAGGGCATTGGAAAATAGATAGTCAATAGAATCTAGGCCAAATTTACACAAATAGCACCTATTAGGGAATCAATAGAAATTTTGGTATTTTTTTAGTGGTTGACAACTTCCTTTTGAATGCTATCCATTAAGTGTGCAATGCACGTGGATGTGCATATTTGATCCATATCAATTCGTGCCATTCCACAATTTGTTGGCTTCCCTTAATAATACCCTCATAGTTTTGTTGGAGTATTTTCCAGATTTAGTTAGTGTCCAAAAAGCTTCATCTTCCTTTCCAAAGGTCAAAGATACATTAAGTAGGAGACTCAACATATTAGGATATGAAGTAATTCACTTATTAATATAGAATTTACGTACAATATACAAAATGCACAAGAAGGGGGAGGGGGGGTTGAATTGTGTATTCTTTTCGTGAATACTAAAACCTTTGATATTTCTTGAAAATAACTTTTTCAAACTATTAAGTGAATACCAAAAATAGCTACGTGATTAAATCACAAATAACTTCTATATACTTGTTTAAGAACAATAGAAATTAAAGTAAAAGGTTAGATGATAGACACTGCGATTTTATACTGGTTCACCCCAAATCTTGGGCTACGTCTAGTCCTTAGAGTTCATCTAAGATTTCACTATACTTCTTCAATTTACAAGTATTCTTTACTCTCTTTTAGAGCCTCTTTAGGTCTCTTACACCAAGTATTCTTTATGCTATCTTAGCTCTTGAGGCTCTTAGCCTTTTCTCTTTCTCACTAGAAAGATGTTGTGAACTTTTTGTTACAGTAGAGTTTGCTCTCATGTATCGCACTTTGAATATAGAATTTTTCTTTGTAAGCGACAACTTGAAAGCTAAACGTTCAAAAACCAAAATTGTTTAGTCTTCGACTACGACTAGTATTTATGGCCTAAGTCTCCAACTGCTTCTTGTTTCTTGTAGAAACCGTTATTTAGCTGAGTTCTGTAATTAACTCCAACTGACTAACTTTCCAACGTACTAGAGTATTTTCATCTCTGTATCGTCTATGTTTTCCTACTGCTTCTGTGTTTTGCTGCTTCATTTGTGTTTTGCACTTCTTCTGTGTTTTGCGCTTCTTCTGTGTTTTTTCGCTTCTTCTGTGTTTTGTACTTCTTCTGTGTTTTTCGCTTCTTTTGTGTTTTCCACTTCTTTTGTGTTTTTTACTTCTTCTGTGTTTTGCGTTTCTTCTATGTTTTCCACTTCTTCTGTGTTTTGCTCTTTTTCTGTGTTGTTCCGCTTCTTCTGTGTTTTGCACTTCTTTTGTGTTTTGCTGCAAGCTTAACACACTTATCAAAACAGTTCATTTATTTCTAATATTATTATTATTATTTGATTGTTACCAAAGTTAATAGACGCGAAGTCTTCTTGACTTAACAATCTCCTCCTTTTTGATGATAACAAATAATCATAATTTTAGAAAATAAAAATGATTAACCGAATATTGTTTGGATAGCGAATAAGAAGACAACAAAAGATATACACATGTGAAAAAGAAACTTGTAGTCAATACTATCTTCTTTTTCTTGTCTCTTTGTCTTTAGTCTCCCCATATACTATCTTTCTTCTGCTTCTACTCTTCTCCCCCTATTTGTTATTAATCAAAAAAACTTTACAGAAGATGCTTTATGATTTTAGAAAACATTTGTTGCATATCAATGCGGATCAACTTGAGGTCTTTTTCAATAGAAACTCGTAGATAAGCTACTTCCTCATGTAGATCACCCACTGATTCACTCAGATCATCAACCTTAGTATGAATTTCTTCAATTTCCTTTACTAAGGCTTCCTGACTCCCCTGCTGTGTGTG
>JANKOD010000193.1:22598194-22609373 GCA_026284645.1 Erythroxylum acuminatum | reverse complement strand
TATCACAATTTGTACAATCATAAGTATTCAATAATGCACATGTATGAAATGAATTATGTACAATGCATGTTCATGACCATCCCGGTTATCTTTCCTTCAATTCTCATTCTCTTGTCCAAAACTCATCTAAGTATAATTTATACTTAGGTTTATGCCTCACTAAAATCATTAAAATCTTTATTCTTTTCTCATTGAATCACTTCAGATCTTTCCAAGACACCCTATTTGGTCTACTGTTCACTGAAGTAAATCACTTGTTAATATAGAATTTACGTACAATATACAAAATGCACAAGAAGGGGGTTGAATTGTGTATTCTTTTCGTGAATACAAAAACCTTTAGTATTTCTTAAAAATAATTTTTTCATACTATTGAATGAATACCAAAAATGTTATACAACAATAGCTACGTGATTAAATCGCAAATGACTTCTATATACTAGAACAATAGAAATTAAAGTAAAAGGTTAGAGGATAGACACTGCAATTTTATACTGGTTCACCCCAAACCTTGGGCTACGTCTAGTCCTTAGAGTTCATCTAAGATTTCACTATACTTCTTCAATTTACAAGTATTCTTTCCTCTCTTTCAGAGCCTCTTCAGGTCTCTTACACCAAGTATTCTTTATGTTATCTTAGTCTCTTCAGGCTCTTAGCCTTTTCTCTCTCTCACTAGAAAGATATTGTGAACTTTTTGTTACAGTAGAGTTTGCTCTCATGTATCGCACTTTGAATACAGAATTTTTCTTTTTAAGTGATAACTTAAAAGCTAAACGTTCAAAAACCAAAGTCATTTAGTCTTTGACTACGACTAGTATTTATAGCCTAAGTCTCCAACTACTTCTTGATAACTGCTTTTTGTTTCTTGTAGAAACCGTTATCCAGTTGAGTTCTGTAACTAACTCCAACTGACTAACTGTCCAACGTACTAGAGTATCTTCATCTCTATATCGTCTGTGTTTTCCTGCTTCTTCTGTGTTTTTCGCTTCTTCTGTGTTTCCCGCTTCTTCTGTGTTTTTCGCTTCTTTTATGTTTTGCATTTCTTCTATGTTTTCCGCTTCTTCTGTATTTTGTGCTTCTTCTGTGTTTTTCGCTTCTTCTGTGTTTTCGCTTCTTTTGTATTTTGCACTTCTTCCGTGTTTTGCGCTTCTTCTGTATTTTGCGCTTCTTCTGTGTTTTATGCTTCTTCTATGTTTTCACTTCTTCTGTGTTTTTCAGCTTCTTCTGTGTTTTACGCTTTTTCTGTGTTTTTTACTTCTTCTGTGATTTGCGCTTCTTCTGTGTTTTTCGCTTCTTCTGTATTTTTGTTTCTTCTGTGTTTTGCGCTTCTTCTGTGTTTTGTGCTTCTTCTATGTTTTTCACTTTTTCTATGTTTTGCACTTTTTTTTGTATTTTTCACTTCTTCTGTGTTTTTGCTGCACGCTTAACACACTCATCAAAACAGTTCATTTATTTCTATTATTATTATTATTTGATTATCACCAAAATTAATAGACATGAAGTCTTCTTGACTTAACAAGATCTACAGTCAAAATCAACAGTTCCTCCTTGTTGGATAGAACTTTATTAATTGTCGCATTTCCAAGATACTTATCTTTTAGTTGTAGAACATATTGGCATTCTAAAGGGCCATAGGAAGACCAACAATTGTACTAAAAAGATAGGCTTTTTCCATCCTTAATTTTGTAGAATATTAATTGTCTTAACATGCTCCTTAAATTTATTAAACATTATCATATTGATGAGGCATTCGTAGGGCAACCCATATTCCATATATTTGAATCCTTTATGTAATAACAATGCACCAACTTAACTTATAGAGAACTCTAATCGTTAACAAGTCTCCAAATTTTCTTAGTTAGGATTGTTGCATTCATCAATTTTAAAGGAGTCAAACCCAACCCACCTTGCTTTTATGACTACATACTCCCCTCCACCTAACCATTACCTTTATGCCAACCTCATTCCCACTATTACATTGGAACTTCCTTAGTAATTTCTCAATTAATTTAATAACAAAGTATGCTAAAGTTAGGTGAGAGGCCCAGTACAAAATTAATGAGTTTAGCATAGAGGATTACTGAATAATTTTAATCAAGTCACTAAGGATGTTATAGAGTGATGATCAACTTTGAGAAAAGGAATGCATCATCATTATAATTAAGGTAAAGAATCCCACTCTTCTTATTTTTGATATAGTATTTGAACTTATATTCCTTTCTACCACCTTTGTAAGTAGTCTAATAAGTACCTCTATGCTAGTACAAAACAACTATGTTAAGATAAGGTCACATTGTCTAAGACCTCTCAAGCTTTTGATATATTTGATGGTCACCATTGACCGGTATATTAGATAAAACTTTAGTGATGCGTTGCTCAATCTACTTAATGTATATTTTTGGAATTTTTAGGCCTTTAGGCACTAAAGAATGAAATTCTAGTCTATAAAGTCATAGTCCTTTTGGAAATAAACTTTCAACGAGCAATTCCTACCTCTTCTCTTTCTTATATAGCTCCTAAAAAGTTCTTGAGCTAGTTGAATATTATCACCCACCTATCTTCCTGGGATATAGGGACCCTTTTGGTGACCAATATGAGCAGGCAAAAACTTTTTCATCCTTTTGCTAAGACTTTTGATATAATCTTGTTTGTGGAGTTACAATATGTTATAGGACTAAAATCCTTTATGGATTTTAGTTTACTACATTTTGGTACTAAGCTGATAAAGGTTCTGTGTATCTTCCTTAGAAGTTTCCTTTCTCTAAGGAGCTCCCTTATTGATGCTATCATTAAGTCTCTTATTATAGCCCAAGTTTTCTGGAAAAAGAATATATTTATGCCATTTGGCCCTGAAGCCTTGAAAGGGTTAAAGCTTTTAAGAGCATGCTCAATTTCTAACAGGGAGACAAGTTTGGAGAGTATATCCATTTATGTAGGGGATAACTAATCTCGGATTATCTCCTTATTGAAGTGGACAGAGGAAGTAGCATCTAATAGAGAACCTAGTGTGCTAGTGAAATACTCCTTAACTTCTTTCATTATGTTTTCCTAAGTGGTAATTATGGTTTCACTATTTCATACAAAGACAATTATGTTTTTATACTAAAAGTAGAATCTTTGGAATTTATGTATCATGTTGTATATTCCATCTTAGGGTTGTTAAAACACTTATTTTTATGAGCACTTTGGTTATGATAAATTGTTAGATCCAAAAGAGAAATTCATTGTATAATTCATTTAAGTTCTTATTCATATTCTCATATTGTTTTATGTTCCTTTCCTTTTAGATTGCATAAACTATGTAGTTGAAACCAAGTATAAAAATAATTATGTGCCTTTTTAAAAACTTTTTGCTATTATCCCATTATATGATCAGAAGCATTTAACTTTCCAAAGCAAACTAACCTTTTATTTGGAATACTGAATAACAACCACTTCTTAGACCATCTTGATTAATAACAAGGTAACTAAGAAATTCAAAAGTTGTAAAGGAATTATATAAAGATATCCTCTCTCCCCCTACACATTCTCAATATGCATTGAATATCTAAACAAATTAATTACTAGTGAAATAGAAGAAGGTAGGAGATTTTCTTACCATAACTAGTATAAGAAGTTGAAACTCTTCAATCTATCATTTGCTAATGATATATTATTATTTTTTGGAGTTGATATTTATTATAACAAATTGTTACTTTTTGTACATGTATTTAATTGCCGGGTCTAGGCATTTACTACTTTATATTTGAAGTGCTTTAAATTATTTTTTGTCTTCTTGTAATTTCCTTTTGTATTTTAAAGCTTTAAAACCCTGAACCTCAGTTTAAAGACCTTTAGTCATTGAATTTTCATACTATAATAGATTAACCAAATGATTGAAGAATCTAAAAGGTGTGACTTTAGATTTTTGGTGTTAAAAATGATACTTCTATAGTAGTATGATTCAAGCATATATAGGGTTGAATTGAGCCTTGCTAAAAGTGAGCTGAGTTAATCATTATGAATTTACCAAGACGGTATTAAGATTTTTCTTGATTGGTCTTACACCAATTTGATTGTTATTATAGGTATAGAATTGGCACTGAAATATAAGATTTACTAGCTAAATTGTGCAATTGAGAAAATCATCTGTATAGTGTCTTAAACTTATATGTTCTTTTTCAACCTCATTAGTATACAAAGTGCCACTGAAATCTCTAAACACTATCCTTAGTTTGTCGAATTGGTTTTGGCTATGCAAGATCTTAAGGTCCTCGCATAAATATTGCCTGTACAATGTTAAGTTAGCATTATACACATAATTGATGTACATTTGTCTATCATTATATTTTGGCGTCACCTATACATCAAGATATTGATTTGAAAATTGATGGAGTAGTACTTGAATTTCACTGGGAACATAAGCTATTACAATCCTCCCATTAAAATAAGCATGATGATTGCTCAAAGTTATCCATCCTTAATGACCTTTTACTTTTTAGGATAATTTATATCGATTACATTCCATGCTACTATGATTAATAACGCAAGAGAGAGTTATTGCAAACTTTATCTTATTCTTCCTACCTGATCTCCTTCTATAATTAGAAGAATTCCTTTTGTGTGTTGGTTTCCTTAATTTTTGCAAGATTAATAGTTTAATTTGATATAGGTTTATGGTTTGGCTTATGATTGAGATTATTATAAGCTAAGATAATAGAAGTTTCTTAAGCTTTTGTACGTTCCTTACTCTTTTTAGCCACATTAACTTCAGTGGTATCATTAATTACTAATTCCATGTTATATGCCTCAGTTGTGTCATAGCTTATAAACCACTATCTATTATAAAGTTAGTTGCTTTAGTTGAGACATTAAGTTTGTAATTTTTTTTGGTTGTTGTAAGAGTTTGATTATCTTTTGCTTAAGTGGCATTTACTTCAAATTAAATATTTGAATTAGTAGCTATTTAAGTATCTATTATACCAGGTATATCATTTACTTTTGCTTCAGTTATAAGTTGCTTTTCTTCCTTATTTTATAATCCCATCACCTTATTATATAGTCAAGTGAAATATGATTTACGAGTTGGTCTCCAAGTTTGCATATGTAGTGCCTTGGTTTTCAAAAATAAGATATCTCTATTTCAACATCTTTTAACCCTCCCTTATTATCAAGTTTTCTTCATCTGATTGTTTTTAGAAGTTCTTTGTTGATATCTACTTCAACATAAACTTTAAATGCCCAATTCTCTTAAGCTAATAGTATATTTATCTACTGAATTGGCAAGATAACGTAGTCCTATAGTTAATTAATATTTCAGTAAAATGTTAAGAAAGTTTATCTATATAAGAATAGGGTTTAAGTGAGCTTTACTTAATTTCAAACTTGGCCTCTATATTTGCAAGAGTGTTGGCTTGTTACTATTGAATTTGAAGAGAAAGTAATCCTCTTTATTGATCATTGTGCTTTCTAATCCATACTTTTTTCATTTTGCATTTGCTTATAATTACATGTGGGGAAGGATAGTATTTTTTATAAGAAGATTCTAACTAATATACCACTCTGCTTTATTGCACCAATCTTCATAATTTTAATAGGTGGTAAAACTATTTGTTCCACATCACTAGCAATTGGAGGAATATATTTTAGCCTTTTCTATGCTGAGTTTTCTCTCACTCCTTACACCATGTAATCTTGGTAAAGAGAAGATCTGAGAGGTTATGTTAGAATATGTGACTTTGAAACTGTCAAAGATATTATCAGAATATTATCTTTAAGTTCAGATTTTATTTTATGCTGATTTAGATTGATTTAGATTAGATATTATTTGATATTTGAATTTTAGTTAGAAAAACAATGTATAAATAGACAAACTTCTATTCAATAAAAATTGAGAAAGTCTTCTTCACATAAAAAAACCAACAGGTTAGAAGGGAGAAGCAAGGAAGAGGAGACAGGTGCTACAAAAGAGGACGTGAAAGAGAAAGTGTTGTGAGACATAGGAGAGGAGTTAAGTGCACTGGGCTCCTCAAAATTTCAAAAAATTAAATATTATATATATATACATATATGATGATGAAATTATTTGAGGGCTAGTAGTATATTGAGCCCCTCAAAATTTAAAAAAATTAAATATTTGGATCCTCTTATTATAAATTTCTGACTCCGTTACTGTCTGTACGTTAATTCATCCTATCTCTGATGAATAATATGTAGTTGTTGGATTAAGGGTATTTGAGGCCCTTCACTCATTAAGATAAAACCTAAGAATGACATACTCACTTCAAAACACAAAGAGGATTGTAGAACAAAGACCTGTTATGCTTCAAATCATGCATCGTTCTGCGAAGAGGATTGTAAAACAAAGACCTGTTATGCTTCAAATCATGTATCGTTCTGCGTGTCCTTTTGATCATATAATGAACATATTTACACGTCAAGTAACTGAAAATTTGTCTCAGTCCCTCACTCATAATATTCCTGATGGACAGTTCTTGTTGTTGATGGGTGCCTATGCCTACCAACCAAAATCTCTATCCACACATCGACACAATAATGTGCACATGGTCAGACAGCTGCTAGCCAACAAAGCATTTGTCAGGGAATAATATCTTCAAAGTCTCACTACTCCAAGATTTAATATGGTTGCAGATACGACCACACCGCCATATGTGTGCGCTGTTCATTACATGTTTAAGTTTTAACAGAGCATTACGTAGATTTAATATCATTTTTTTACTTCGTCTCGATTGACTAACATGGAAAATCTTCAGAGAATCATACCTATGGTTGTCGCTACAATGCTTGCATAAACAATGACGCCAGGTTTCCCTTATGGGGGGAGTTCACAAATTCCAGCTTGATTGGATGTGCATCTTCACCGAGTGTGTCCAATTTGGTCATGATTTGTGAAATGAAAGTAACCCGATACCAGAATGGTCCAAAAAGAACACTGATATAAATAAATTAACGGAAAGGTAGTTAAAAGTCTGTCTCGGTGGGCTGCTCGTATTTTCGAGAACATCAGTAGATCATTATGTAGTACTAGGGATGAAAATAGATAATATTCGATTCAGGTATTACTCTACTCATATTCATATCTATTTTTTATGATTCAATCTATTATCTATTTAAAATTCATCAGTTTTTGGAGTTACTATCTATATCTAAATCTATTGGATTGTTTGAGTTTTTGGATTGTTTGAGTTTTTGGATATCCATCAAGTTACATAGCACATAAAAATATAACTTCTAAATAGAAAATATCAAGAACAGATTTTTGCGAACATTGCAAATTAAAAATAATTTAATAATAATAAGTCAAGATTTTGATTTGTATATCTTAAAAAACTATAAAATTGGAATAATAAAAATCATTATGTCTAGTGCAAAGACAACAGAATTAGAACAAAGACAGAAATATCTAAAGCTTTGAATTGTCTTTGTGTCAACTCCACAACATTCAAAACTCCATCTTTATATTATTTGCATTATTATCGTCCTATAAGAAAAGAAAACATGATAAAAAATGGTAAGGACAGAGGAGTAAAGTGAGAATTTTAAAGTTATTTTTCTAAGAAAATATTAGTATTTTATTATATTTAATCATAAATATTCAAGAAAAAACAGAAAAATAGAGTTAATAAAAAATAGATTGAGTATGGGTATCCATCAGTTCGGGTTATCACTAGAGTCATTTTCAAATCCATATTCACGTCCATTTTTCAGCATCCATTTAAAATTTATTTTTTAATCTCCATGTCTATTTTTTCGAGTCGAATGGTGCAAATATTAATCAGGTTGAAAATTCAATGTCATCTCTCATAGTAGCCGATACTTATAAGACAAACGCTCATTTATTATATAAAGAATGAATTAATTGCCAAAAGAGGAAGTAATTACATGAAAAAGGTGGCCTGTTAGTTTTAAGTATTGAGAAATATTCAGTCACCGCTCGATTTGAACAAGCATGGTAACCTTACTGTACATTTGAGTGCACGGGACCAGAAACCACAAACTTAGTATTGTTTCAAAAACGATTGGCTAAAACCAATTTATGCTGAAGATACCAATCATAGTAGTCGAATGATTAAATTTGAGAATTTCCGTATTTAATATTTAGTTTTTCAATTAAAATACACTGTGGAAATGAAACAGGAATAACTCATCTTTGAATTAGGAATAGTTACAATTCCCCTACTTTCATTTAATTAGTCAGCTATTACCAATTTAATTAATCTGTGCATAAAAGTTCGGTGATATTATGAGTTCTCCTAACATTTAAACAAGTAGTTTAACTTAATACCTTTTAAGCACACATGTCAATAGCAATAGGGGGATTACTTTCTACAGATAAGAGAACATGGCTATAGTAGCTACCGTTGATGCTATATCGTCCTAAACTTACTAATTAAACTAGGTTGATTTTATACGCTGCTGCAGTAGGCGGAAAAGGTTGGCCGGCCGGCGTCATGTTCACCACAAGTCTTGGTTGGACAATAATATTTTTCTTCATCCTGTTATATTACACTGCCACATCGATGCTTACTACTAATTAATTTAAGGCACAGTTTTTTTTCTTATTTTCTTTTAAGCATTAAAAACTTGATGTCTACTTTTAGAATTTTCATGCATGTAACGCGAGAAAAGCTATTTTCATATATATATATACCTTTTAGATGTGCATGAGTATACATGACTGAATATAAAATTATTTATTGATTCGCCTGAATTTAAGTTTAGTTAATCAAAGAATGTATACTCCTTAAACGCACATATCAAAAAGAGTGTCCAATACCAAAGTACTTTCTCAAAGCCTTGAAATCCACGAACCGATTTAATTCTTTTCTTCAAAATAATGTTGTTTTGATTAGTTACACCGAAACAACATTGTTTTGGGATGGTTCAAGTCTACCCTGATTTCGAATCTACTTGGACCGCTTGTTGAAGGGTTGACTCGAGCTAAGCGACGGGTTAAGTTAGGGCTGAGCATGCTTAATCTGACATTAGTGATAAATTGTTGAAAAATCGAAGGGGATTAATTATTTCACAAACTTTTCGCAAATTTATTTAGCACTAATAAAATAAAAACAAGCAAAACCGAAACAATAAAAACACCAGAAATTTAGTAACACAGTTCGGCACACCTTGCCTACGTCTGCAGGGCCCTCACCCAACTTAGTAACTTTCACTGAAGTACAATAGATTTACCCAAGGCTTTACTGAGCCGACACCACTAAACCATTGACACTATCCCTCAACCTCACTTCTCGTGAAAGAATTTCACACCCAATAGTACGACCTTCTCGTACTAACCTCGTCAAAGGATTTATCTAACTACTTTCACTCAAAACAATAATAAATAAAAATAGCTCAAGTATTTAATCAACTGAAAATTAAATAACAAAAATACTTGAGATAAAGAAGACTTCTCTATGAATTTGTCTTCTCAAAATAACCCATCAGAAAATCTTATCCATAGCTGATTCGTTCTTCACTGCAAATAATATTCACTTTGCTCACAAAACAATTTTCAAGAGGCATGCGCTTACTGCTTCACATATATATCGGCCATTGAAACAAAACTCAGCCCACAAAAAAAGCGTAGCCAATCTATCTGCTCTTAATTCAAAACCAATGTAACTTCATAAAACTCACGTAATCTTCACCTCAACCACCAAATCCACGCAGGCTGCTTCCACACACGTAACTAACGCTTTATGAACAATACCCACACTACAGAATTTTTGCCGCAAGCAGTTATCTTCAACAACATATATCACCAACAACTTGAATAGATATACATGGATTGCTTTTCGTGTATTAACCGTGAGACAAAGTGCATCACCAACAACCATGCGCAGCCAGCCAAAACTCCTTATTTCACACGTGACCAAAGCAACATCAACAATACACCACAGGTAGTGACGGAGGCAGAAATTTATAATAGAAAGGTCCAAATATTTAATTTTTTTAAATTTTGGGGGGGCCAATATACTACTAGCCCTCAAATAACTTCATCCTCATATATGTATATATATATAATATTTAATTTTTTAAAATTTTGGGGGGCCCAGTGGTACGTCTCTGGCTGAGTTGTTCTCCTAGGGTATTCAAACCTCTTAGGTGCTTTTTCCATCTTTTCAGCTTTCAAGGCTAATTGGTAGGCCTCCTCTATGCCTTTCACTTATGGATGATCTTAATCCTCTAAGATACCTTGAAACTTGTTGCATGTCGGATTCTTCAAGATTGCGTGTTGCCAACCTCAAGAACTCAGAATGATACTCCTCCACACTTTTAGAACCTTGGACACAACTTTGATAAAGATCAAATAAGTGCAGCTCATAATCAGGGGGTAAAAATCTAAGGAAACGTGCTTGTTTCAATTTCCTCCAAGATTTGATTGGTGGTTTTCCATTCCTCTCCTGATTTTTTTTAAGATTACTCCACCAAACTTTACCACCATTTGTTAATTTATAGCCCACAATTCTCACTAGTTTATCATCTGTGACTTTCATCATCTCTTGAAAACTTTCCACCTCATCAATGCAATCAAGAAAGCCTTCAATGCTTAGATTTCCACTAAAGTAAGGCACTTCAACTTTAATCTTGTAGTCATCTTTATCCCTTTTGCCTCTTCTTGGTTGGTCTTGGTCTAGAATTTCTTCATCCGAACTATCTTCCATAAGAGGCATCTGATTCTAACGTTGAGCTCTCCTATTTTCTGCATTCCTTGGAAGATCAGGTCTGCCAATAAGTTGGGGTTGAGGTAAACCTCTGCCTTGAGCTCCATTATTTGGTATTCCTCCATTATTGGCTTGATTACGACCCATAATGGTTAGAAGATGATCCATACGAGTCGCTTATCCATTAATAGCCTCCAAAACTTCGTCAAATCTCTGGTTATTTCATTGATCAGCTATTTATACTGGTTGGTCAAAACTGAAAAGGTTTGGTTTGACTTTTTTGGGTTTTGGGTGAATTTTTAGGGGTTTTTTTTTTGCGTTGGTAGGGTTGGTGATGGAGGTCCATCTAGCCAAGTTTATGAAGACATTGCCAACATGGGCCTTGGTCCGGTTACTTCTAGTGCAAGTGATGGAGGTGACATTGATTCAATTGATGAGGAGCTTGAGGAAGAAGATGTTAATCTAATCCTAAAGCTACAGGTCTTGTTGAGGCCTTTTGGGACTCACAAATGTGT
>JANKOD010000193.1:22587103-22598094 GCA_026284645.1 Erythroxylum acuminatum | reverse complement strand
GTCTAACTACTTTCACTCAAAACAATAATAAATAAAAATAACTCAAGTAATAAATCAACTGAAAATTAAATAACAAAAATACTTGAGACAAAGAAGACTTCTCTATAAATTTGTCTTCTCAAAATAACCCAGCAGAAAATCTTATCCATGGCTTATTCGTTCTTCACTATAGATAATATTCAATTTGCTCACAAAACAATTTTCCAGAGGCACACGCTTACTGCTTCACATATATATCAACCATTGAAACAAAACTCAGCCCACAAAAAAAAAAACATGTGCAGCCAATCTATCTGCTTTCAATTCACAACCAATGTAACTTTATAAAACTCACGCGATCTTCACCTCAACTACCAAATCCACGCAGGTTGCTTCCACACACGTGACTAACGCTTCATGAACAATACCCACACTACAGAATTTTTGCCGCAAACAGTTATTTTCAATAACATATATCACCAGCAACTTGAATAGACATATGTGGATTGCTTTTCATGTACTAACCGTGAGACAAAGTGCAGTACCAACAGCCATGCGCAGCCAGCCAAAACTCCTTTCACGCGTGACCAATGCAACATCAACAGCACACCACAGGCCTGTTTTTGCCGCAAAACTCACTACTAGATTTTTCCCACTTGCGTAATCCCATAGACATCATTCACAACAAGGAGATATGCAGATATATGGATAGACTTTAAAGAGTCCACCGTAAATAGGATGCATATTTGAGATAGATTTCTTCAGTGATAAAGATATGTAGCAACAAACACCTTTTGAATTACTACCTTAGATGCAATCTTCAATCCATATAATAATTCCAATTATCTTATATGTTCAATGTAAAATGCCCAAACTAAATAAGATATATAAAAAATATATCCTAACAATTGTCAATAAAAATCATTTAATAAACAAATATTAACATTAAGAATGAAGCTATAAATTTTAAATTATTTTGAAAATTTTATGAGTAGGTTCGTACCTTAAATGAAAACAGTAATAGGGCCGGGGTGTGGGGGTGTTTAGGGTGGGCGATTCCACCTTTTGAGATCAAGTAATAAGGATGTCCAACGACAGACGACGTAGGTTTCGATAATTGGTAATTCCAACATCTGAGTAGCAATCACAATTCACAATGAGTAGGGCAATCAAAGTATGTTAGTCTTCTCCACCCCAATTCGAAGCATATATGTTCCTTTATTGTAATATAATCTTTTTAGGTCTTCGTTAGTTAAACGATAAGAGTAATTATTAATGCTACTAACACATTAATCATGGGTGACTATGAACGAATTGTTCTAATGTTTGCACTCGTTGCTACCGAATGTACGTTGCTATTAATATTCACATTAAACATTAGTGTCATGTATAATATATACACTCCCTCTATTTGGTCATATTTCAGAGGCCAAAATATTGATTTGTGCAAAGCATATGTCCATATTTTGTACTAAAATCATCTTCTTATGACCTATTTTCAGTCTAATAAATATAATTTTACTTCTTCAGTACATTACATAAATTTTATCACTACTTTGTTGAGTTCTACTTCAATTTGGTTGTTCTTTTCCCTTATAACACAAGTTTTGAGTTATATATAAATTTAATATGAAGTCATCTCGTCGTATCTTGGTCTTGGAGCACCAGAAAAAGCTGTACACCGGAGGAGAAAATTTGGACGGAAAATCCAAGAGAAACAACGTAACTATATAATTCTTCCTTCAATGCGATGGGAAACACATACCTAACTCAACCACGTGAGAGAAGTGAAGAGCTGGAATATTTATTCTTTAGGGACCATGTAAACAAACACACGTGTCACATTTTCAACACTGAACAACCCCTCTCTTAATCCCATCGTATATATACGTATATCAGTCAAGAACACTGAGTCCTAGGTAGGCAAAATTTTGTCTCTTTTAGAACCCAAACAAAACAGCTTATCCTGAGGTTATAAATATCAACTCTCGAGGTCCAGAAAGAGGAAACTTGGTAAAGGGCGTACATGAAGATGATATTTTCCTCCTTCAAATCTTTGTCAAGATCTGTCCATCAAGAGCATGAAGAAGCTGAGACAAAAACAGATGGCACCATCTTTTCATTGACTGTGTGGAGAAAATCACTTGTACTGAGTTGCAAAGGGTTTACAGTCATCAATTCCAACGGAGACTTAATTTACAGGGTGGACAGTTACGCTGGTCGACCTGAGGAACTCCTTCTCATGGATGGATTAGGGAAGTCTGTCCTCACTGTGCGTCGACGAAAGGTAATATTATATAAGCAACTGCAAGTTTCTTCCATAAATCTTTTTGTTTGTTAAAGCCAACCCAGATTGTCATTCTTGCTTGTTTCTCACCCAAGTACAACCGTAGCATTACCGATCCTGATGAATTTAAATATTACCATGAACCTAAGATGCATATCGTTTGCAGGACAAAAAGGTTGGATCTTTCATCCATATACATAGATAAAATCGAAAAATGGTTGAAATAATGTATTGATTAGATATCGATATTAACGAGAATAATACAGATCAGATCAGATCAGTTTTTTCATGTTAATTATATGTAAATTTAATTTGGCAGAAGCTTGGAGTATTACTGGATAGCTGGTTTGTGTATGAAGGAGGAGATACTTGTGCAACAAACCAAGTATCAAGCAACCCTACTTGGCATGTAATAAAACACATTAACTTACTAAAGCCCAACCAGAAAGCACTGGCACATGTTTTCCGAGGGAGATCAGAGAGAGGGCATTGTTATGTGATAGAAGGCTCTTACACGCATAGATCTTGTAAAATATTAGATGGGTCGAGAAAGGAAGTGGCTGAGATCAAGCGCAAAGAAGCCAGCATCAATGGTGTTTCTTTCGGGTTAGAGGTTTTCCTTCTGGTGGTAGAGCTAGGTTTTGATCCTGGATTTGCTATGGCTCTAGTATTGATATTGGATCAAATGTTTTCGTAGGTTTAGTTTCTAAAATATTGTTTTGCTTGCTGTGCTGTAACTTAATTGTTGAATGAGGATGAGGATGAGGATGCTACATACGTGTATGGCAAATTTTTTTAGCAACAGTAGAAATGATCAAATATAACTTTAAATTTCAATCTTTGTTTGAGAGGTTACTTGGAAGGGTGCAATGAAAATTAGGGGAGAGGATCTTTTTCCATGCAAAGATTTTAGATTTTCAGTCAACAAAGAAAAAGAGGGAAAGCAAAAGAAACACTGCAACTTTTGACCGCTCTTTAATCGTTGGGACAAGAAAACCCTAAGATTTTTTACGTCCGACGAAAGTTAAAAGTATGGAGATGCGGGGTATCGATCCCCGTACCTCTCGCATGCTAAGCGAGCGCTCTACCATCTGAGCTACATCCCCTGTTTGTTTGACCTCTCAGCTTGTTTTACATAATATGTAAACAAGTTATTACTTTTTCTCCACCAAGTGTTGCAGTAATCCATTTCAGCCGCTTTAAGCAGAAGAAATTGAAATGCCAACGTTTCTATTGCCTCATCAAAATGCTTTACACAAGGCAAAGAATTTCCTCCTGTAAACTACAACTGTCCCTTTAATGTTACAACATTGATAACGTTGTCCATCATCACCCCTGCCGTACAGATGAACACTTGCAACAAATCCGTACCCACGTGTAATTTAAATACCGATATATACATATCCAACCCAGTTTGCCTACTAAGACAAAGACAAACAGTATTGGTTATTGATAAAAATGCCCATCATCATCAGCCCTGCTCGTTACATTCCCTGTACCACTCCACTTTCATCAGTTTACGGAATTTAGGTTGCCCATTGCAGGTTCTATTCAAAGATTTTGCAGGTGGTGGCTTCATACACGATTGCTTTATTGTGTATGCTGCGTGCCTCCTAGTTTCTGCCACTGGCCTACTTGATTTCATGGGTGCAGACCTACTTGATCTTGGGGCAGACCAATCAATTACCCCTTTCCTTACACTATTGATCTGAATCAAATCCTCTCTGTCCTCAGATGCTAAGAGTTTAGACCTCCGAATCAAACCGCGACTTCTCACCACCTGGTCAGACTTGGTTAAGGAAGTTGTCGCCGACAATATATCTTCACATTTTTTATTAGACTTCAATTTGCAAGCCTTCATCACCTTTTGCGAAGGCTTCTTGGCCCACTCCATCATTCTATCCTGATTTAGCCTTGAGATATGAGTAGAAAAATCATACAAAGTTTGAGCAGCTGCCATCAACTTTGGACAATGTTCAGCTGTTTCAGAGAAAAAAGCATTGCGTAAGTGCAACGAATATGTGCAAGTGACAATTCAGGCAAATATAGTGTGTTGTGAAGTATTGAGTTGCCAAGTATTTCAAATTTAGCACAAGGAAGATTGCTGGTAGCCACAAATCATACCTTTCCCTTGATCCTTCAGATCACCGCTAGGTTCTGCATTTATGGGAAAAATGAGAAAAGAAAAACTTGTTACTTCTTTTAACTTAAATTAAAATCCCTGTGAGAACAAAGGCCAACAATTAGTTCTCACCAAGTGAAGGAGCATAGGGTGTTCCAAGACCTGCATCTGAAAATGGACACAATTTCACTGAAGGCACTGATCGAGATGAGGCTACACAACTTTCCAGCATATTAGGCTTGGTTCCAAAAGAAGGAACTAAAGATTCACAGAAAGTAAGCGATTCCAACTTCGTAAAACTTTCAGAAACATTTCCAACAGAACTAACAATGTTCCCTATTTTTACCCATCTACCATGGCAAGTGCTCCTACTTGATAATAGTTTAGCTGCATCAGAATTGGTTTTACACTGTCCATTAAGTATGTGTGACCAAGCAAAAGGAGGCAAGAAAGTGCGGCGAGGTATCTGCTTTCCCTGACGTTGGTCAGTAGTGCTCCTTGACATTAGAACAGGTTTGGCTGCATCCAGAAGCAAGGACTCCAAATCCTTGGGTGGAGGAAGTCCCAATTTCTCCAAAGTATCTTTTGGTTGACTAAAGGGAAAATCAAGCAAATTAATAGAAGTCCCAGGCTTGTAGCAAGAATCCTGAATGTTGAGAAGCAAAGAAAAAAAGCATTGACATCAACATCATTGTATTGAATATAATTGTCCAATAAAACTAACCCTAACATTATGACCAGAAAAAACCTAAACATCCTTTTAAGTGAAGCCTAAAGAAAGTTAATTCCCTGTCATATATCCTAACAATATAAGTAAGCTCTGTCAAACTACTCTTGCACAAAAGTAGAAGAAATGTCCAGAAATTATTTAAGAATCTTCGAAGGAAAAAATTGAGTGAAGAGAAGAAAGAGAGAGATGGGGTGATAGGATTGGAAGTTCAATTGATGTGCAAAGGGAAAAATCAAACTTTCTCAATCAAATGAATCACATGTAATTGAGAGGAGAAAAACAGAGGGCCACCGGGAGGAGGAATTTCAGTTGATTTGGAGTGCCAATCAATGTTATGGTTCGGTTCAACTGCATCACATGTATTGCTAACAATCTTTATACACTCTCCTGCTACTGGCCCATTCTCTCCAGGGAGTAATATTTAAGATTCTGATACGACCCATAGGAGTCCAAAAATTAGGTTCACTTACCATAGAAGAAAGACCAAGGCATTGGAGGGGTAGGCTTTGTCACATTAGGACAAGTGGTGGGCAAAGTTGTCATAGGAGTGGAAAGTTAGTTAGCTGACAGTGGAATAAAACAGTACGGGAGTGAGGGGAATGTCATGCATTTTTGTTTTGTCATTTTACGTAGAGTTGAGCCTAAGGCTGGAGGAGCTAGGACCTCGAATTCTAGCACATTTACCTTTGTCTTTTTACTGGTTTTGGAGATCAATCAATATAGATACTATTTCTGGCATTGCTGTTTTTGCCATATTTGTGTTTTGCTTGTGTGCTTTTGCTGTGGGTGGAGAACTTTGTGCAGGTTCTATCAGATTCACTAACCTTTTTAGAAGGTGATAGGTCTGTTTGTAATGAACTCCCATTATCTCCATTTGCCATGATAGAGATAGATGAGCATGTATGTGCTTTGTCATTACAATTGCTATCTATCTCCATAAGAGTTTGGGACCGGGCAGGCCTAAGGACCTGAAGGGCAGAACAAGCACTTCTAACAGATTGCAGAATACTTTCAGTCATATTTGCTGCCTTCTTACCCTTATCTTTGCCCAAGCTAGAACAATTGCAAGTTCCAACAAGGAGATCATCCAATGATAAGTCATCTACAAACTTTGTGATGTCATGAACATCTGTTTTTAAACCATACAAGCCTGGCACTCACAAAAACACACACACATATGAGATTCATGTATGCCAGCCAAAAAAAGAAACAATAATCATTAAAGAAGTGGAATAGTATGTCAAGTGTGAGAAGATGAAATTCATCATAATCGAGTTTTCACCAAGAACTTTCATAGAAAGTGCATATCATACACTAAGATGCAAGGGTCTACTAATCTTTTTGTAAGATATTGCCTTAGACCTAATAGGTTGTAGCACACTCTTTAGCTTACTTTCTATATTTACCAGGTCCACTGTAACCAGCAACAGCCGAAAGAGGAAATTGGATAGACATAATCAAAACTAAAAATAGAGAAAAATGGATGCCATATTGATGAAATGGCATTCCCTTTAGATTATATGAACTTCAATATTTCCAAAGAACAGGAAGCCAAGGCATTAGGTCATTAACAGGCTGGTGAGGTCATCTGTTAAAAAGGTTTGTGGCTCCGGAGATATCATAAACACCCTTTTTCTGGATAGATTAATTCATTGTTTCCACTAAGTATCCCCAACAATCCCCAGGGAAAAAAACAAATTCAAGATTGCTACAGACATACAAGCAATAAAAGGTAGTCAGAAATGCCAAGGAACAAGTTTATTATCGCATCAACCGCATAGAATCATCACAAAGTACAAACTAGTTTTGCCAAGTTATGTGCAGCAACTTCTTTAAAATTGTATAATCAGAAAGTAGGCAATACAACAAAGAAAGCTCCAAGTACATAATGCAAATGGGAGATGATTGCCAAATTCTTGGCAAATGTTAGCATACCAAAAATGTTGCTCCCTCCACCAGATGCGCTGAAGCTCCCCAGACCTGCCTTCACAGAGTAAAAATCATGTTTATTCTTCGTGGAAACTTTGGAATTTCTCCTGTCCACACGCTTGTTCCCAAAGTTATTCCTCTGTTTTGTCAATCGATTTTTCTCTAGATGGAATATACAGAAACGGGATTGTTATTGCAAAAAATGCCAAAAATCTACTCTTAGATCATGTAATTAAAGCAATCGAATTTTTATCTACAGCTTTTAGAGTAATTTACAATGGTTTATACCATTACCTCAAATATGTTTCTGAATCACGCTTCAAAATAGTAATAGTTTTAATCAACGCTATTAACTACCAATAGAATATCTTCAGTAGGAAACTTTGACAGAAATTCTATGCAAAAGTGACCATCTTGGAAATTATACATGACAGAGTACTTCTTTCATGGTCTCCGAAACTACATCCAGGTATAAAACAGGTGCTTAGAAGAGTAATAACATAAATGTAGAAATGCTATGATTCTGCAATAACACACATAAATGACATCAAGATTTTTGCACAACAGCGGATTTCTCTTCTACAAACAAAACTTTGATTTTGTTACCACTAACTGGGGCATCTACAAAACAAGTACAGATTTCAGCAAATATATTACCTTGAAAGTCAGATTTTGTGTCAAACGATCCCAGCTTATCATTTACATCTTTCATATCATCAACCCCAGTTGGCATTATATCATCATCTGATTGTGTGATCCGCTGCCTCTTAGAGCACACACCATTACTTCTCAACAACTTTCCTGCCTTCCTTTGTACTCTCACATCCTCTGGCTTGGAAACCCACGGAGTAGTTGCACCACTGCAATAGCGCTTATTAGACAATTCCTCACAAGGAGAACTTGGCAGCTGTCTTGTGTACGGACAAAGTTCCGAGGGCAAAGTCTTGTCCCATGAAGTTGGCTCCAATGCGTTAATTGAGCTCTTTGAATCTGCCAATTCACCATATTGAGTTAGATGGGATGACAAAGTAAGTTCCAAATTGATTATTAAGTCATAAAACTCTTGGATACATTAAGAACAAGCATTTCTAGGGCCAGACCAACTCTAAAAAGCTCTACCAACAGATATTAAAGTGCTTATCCCTCTTGCATAATTAGCAAACCAGTTCATAACATCATACCACTATGTCAACAAGCCCTAACTAACTGCATAACTCGGTATTATTAAGAAATGAAAATACAGAAATCAGAACCAACGAGTTAGCTACAGCACTGCAAAGCGCCAAGCATCCATCTTTTACGGCTAGGACCCATAGGGTAAGAACAACAACGGCGAAAACACTCTGCTGGGCAGACACTCGTCAAACTAATCCAATCATTCCCATTTCAGAATATGTAACAGGACGACAGCATAACATATATATGGGATCAAGACATCCACCAATCATTGAGCTAGAGTTTTAAGAAATTAAGACCAAAACAAGGCAAAAGATGCAACCTTTCTCGCCAAACCCCTCCGATCCCTCAAGCTTGGGCGTCACATCCACCAGATAATTTAACTTCACCGCGTCCATTACCACTATTCCTCCTCACACGTACTCAAACAGCTACGCCGCATGATTCTTGTGGATTTGGAGCTTCAGCTGGTGGGTGAGGGAAAGTGGGGGAACTGTTTAGGTCGTGAAGGAGGCGCAAAACAGAGGAACTATGGGTTTTAGGGCACGAAAGACCGGCTATTTATAGTTTTCGGGATTTTGGACATAGCAACTCTCCGGTCTCCAATATTCCCTACCTCATCCATAAGGCCTGCTTTTGTTCTGTACCTATTTTCGTCATTTCAGTTGGACATCTTCCCATTCTGGGATCGTTTCAGCAATCATTTTCCTCAACGTTTCAGGTCAAGGACATTTATGTTGATATGATTTTACTGAAATAACCTCATGAGGTGAAAAAAAGGGTTCGTCAGTTTTCAAGTTTGGTTCATAAAACCAAACAGCCTGCGTCATGTATTGTAAATAAATGTTAAATCAGAACAGTAAGACTAAGAGGCCAATTTTTTAACTTCAAGTTACAGTGCATTTAACGACATGAGTTACCGATTCCTGTTACGTACACGAAGGTAGAGATGGTACCATACGCTCGTAGTCCAGCCTAAACTTTGTTATGTTAAGCAAACCTTTCAATCGGTTACAGCAAAAGGGTAAATCACGTAAAAGAGTTTATATGATATATTTGATTATTCATCTTAGTTCTTATGTTTTTGATTCGTTCACCTTAGTCCTTGTATTTTTTATTCTCATTCAAGATACCTAATTGATTGTTTTCGGACAAATTTACCCTTGATTATTTAAACCTAACATCTACCATCTCTTCTTCATCTCGGCTGCTTTCCTCTTTCTAACTATACTCTCTTGTCTCTCTCTCTCTCTCTCTCTGGTACCTTCTAGGTTCAGGCCTTGTAATATTGAGCTTTTATAACTTGACAATCGCAACTTGTTTCTCATGCATGGTTGTGTAGTTACAGAGGAATATGGGCAGTGATTTTCTATCGAATTTGAACTTCTTTATTTGTCCTCCTTTGAATTCAGTCCCATCCCATGTTGAAAGCACAAGTAAAGCTCATTAGAAAATAAAATTAGAGATCAAGAAGTTAACTCAGTTGCAGACTTGAAGGATAAAAAACGTTTCAGAGAGAGAATCAACAATACACAATAAAGAGATGCCTAAATGTGTTTTTCAACTTCAATTTCCCCTACGAACTAGAAGGAAGAAGACTAGCCCTCTATAGATCTCAACGAACAAGTGTTTTGCCTCCTTTCGTGCTTCTAAAACTGATTCATCTTATGTTTTCTAGGAAAAATACATGGTTGCTGGTGATGGGCAAGTTTTGCAATTTATAACCTTCAAAATATGCAAGCGCACAAGTTGTGGGTGTAGTATGTGAGGTGTCGATCCCCTTGAGAAGTAGTGAACTAATTTAATTCTAAGTTATTTAAGGCCCTAAGAATTATAAAGATGAAAATAAAAAGTAGACAAAAAAGTAAACACATGAAGATAATTGGCAGAAAATTAATTTCTAAATTAACATAAAAAAATTGAGCTATACCAAATTCACAATTAAAAATCACACAAGAAGAAGTTCCAAATTATGAGAAAGGGAGATTTTTCCTATCATTAATGCTAACGTAGTCATTTATTATGTGTTATTGAGGTATCAGTTCTAGACTCTCGAAGGGAGTATTACTCTCTCTCAAGTTATAATCACAAACCCTAATTAATAGTCCCTAATTAGGTTAAATACCAAACATGTAATCTCTCAATTATGAATAGCTCTAACCCTAATCAGTTCTTAAGCTTTCTAAAAAAACAACAGGGTCTCACACGAGATCTCTCTCTGTATAATAACCGATTTGATTAATTGTGTAGTTTATTGGATTGTTTAACTCTCATTAACCCAACCAAATTATTTTGCATTCAATTCACTCTCTCGATTTATTAATGAAGCATGAAGTTACAACAATTAATCATAACACCCAAATGATTAAACACAAAAATAACTAGATTAACATTAAATCAAGTCAAAATCCTTAAAGAAAATTAGAATATCATGATCAAACCCAAATCCATAACATATTCATATCTGAAAAACTGAAGGGGGTTAAATAGTTTCGCAAACTTTCCGCAAATTTCCTTGGCATCAATAAAATATAAAAACAAGCAAAACCGAAATAATAAAAACACCAAAAATTTGGTAACGCAGTTCGGAACACCTTGCCTACGTCTGCGGGGCCCTCACCTAGCTTAATCACTTTCACAAAAATACAATAGATTTACCCAAAGCTTTACTGAGCCGACACCACTCAACCTTTAGCACTATCTCTCAACCTCACTTCCCGTGAAAGAATTCACACCCAATAACACGACCGACTCGTGTTAACCTCAAC
>JANKOD010000193.1:22546869-22572979 GCA_026284645.1 Erythroxylum acuminatum | reverse complement strand
TTACAAATACACTTCAAATAAATATTGATACAATTATAAAATAATCAATGAATTACATCTTTCCAATATATTATACTACAGGGGCATTTTCGTCATTAACACTGTTTTTTGTTCTGTGCACTGCAACCAAACACATTTCTGTCTTCAGGACGAAGACAATTTTCTCTGTTCTGTCCACCGCAACCAAACATCCCACTGTTTTCAATTCTTATTCTGTTCCGTCTCCAGATTTCCATCTCGTCCCGTCTCTACAAGTTGAAGACGCTAACCAAATGCAGCGAAAGTATCACAGATCTCCACAAAATTTGCAAGATGGGCGTTGGGATCTTCGTTAGACAGCCCATAAAATTGCACATTGCTCTGAAGTATGTTGAGGAGTGCCGGCTTGATCTCAAAATTATTGGCTTGAATCGCTAGCCTTGCAACTCCTTAAGGACTTAAACATGGCCTCATAAAGTCCATCAATATCCTTTTAGCTGCTCCTTGCTCTCCTTCTTCTGCCATATTCCTTTGTATTTTGTCTTGGCGTCTAGCTCTTCTTAGCTCTCTTTTGTGCCTTGTAATATCTTAAAGCTCTTCTTCACTAAGCTCGTTAGACCTTCTTGTGCTCCTTGTGTTTATACACCTGCAAATATGTTAGGAAAAGTATCAAACACTCTTAAATCAAAGTCACCTAAACTAAACAAGATGTCAAACCCTGGCAACGGCACCAAAAACTTGTTGATTGCAAAACCAATTACTTGTTTTACGCTAAAATCGCAAGTATACAGCTCGTTACTTATAGTAAAAAGCATATATTGTCCCTCATAGATTGTGCTTAGTCACCACTTAATTCAGGTTGTGCTTTGTTTAAGACTCAAATTCGAATATTAAACTAAAAAGTAAACTAAATCAAAACAAACTAGAAACAATCGAATAATGTAACAATGGAAATTCGTACAGAGAATTAATCAAGTTGTGGGAGAGGGGATTTTACCTATCATTAATGTTAATCTAGCTTTTTATGTGTTTATGGAGTATCGGTTCTAGACAATCGTAAGGTTGATTACTCTCTCTCGAGTTATAATCATTCCCTAAATTGTAAACCTCAATCGAATTATGGACTTGCAATCTCTCAATTCACAAATTACCTACAACTCTAATTAGTTCTAAAGCTCTTTAATAAATAATCAGGTCTCGTAGAGGATCTCTCTCCATGAAATTACCAACTAGATTGATTAAGTGGTCAATTCTAACTCTCATTAATTCAATCTAATCATTTTTATCCGACTCACAACCTTGGTTTGTTACCGAAATATGCAAATACGTTAATCAATCACAACACCTAAATCAAATAAACACAATTAAACTAGATTAACATTAAATATAAGCAAAATCTCGAAGGAAAAGTTAGAACATCATTAACAACTCAAAATCCATAACCATACAACCCATCTTAATCTTACATGTTAAATGAATAAAAAGATAAATGGGGAGGAAATGAAACTTAGGTTGGATGATTCAGGAAAGTAGTGGTGTCGGAAGATCACCTATTATCACCTATTCCAGGAAGCTTCAATGTTAAAACTCTCCTCCTCTTCTTCTTCTTCTTTTCTCTCTCTCTTCTTTCTCTCTCTCTTTTGGGTTTCCAAATGTAGGCTCAATGTAGACTCTCTTTTAAGGTTATATCCTAATCCTTTTTATAGTATTTACCAATTAAGGTAACTTTAGTGTCTTTCTGGGGTCTAAAATGTGTAAAATGTCCCTCGAAAACTCGAATCTGAATGTGACTCTGCGTCTGTCTACGTTCAGGCCACGATCGTGGCCCCTTAGTGCAATATCGTGGCCTGTTTATCTACTCTTTGTCACAATCGTGACAAACTCCCCACGATCGTGGCCCTATGCTCGAGCTTCTGTCACGATCGTGCCAGATTCCTCACGATTATGGCCCTGTATTTTGGTTTAGGTTTCTTCCAAAACTCTTCCGAATATCCTGAAACACTAACAAACTCATCACATCACCTTATATATATAAAATTGAAGCTCAAAAACATGTTCTTACCCAAAGAACACTTAAAACACAAATATTTATAAGCTAACATAATTCTTAACCTAAACACACACTAAACAATCAAATTAACCACTAAATATGTATCAAATTACTTTAAAAATACAATACAATCTACACCTATCAGTATACTTGCATACGAATGTCTTTTTTAAAACTAGAAATGATGCTGATATGTTTGACAGTTGTAGGAATTCCATAAAGTAAGAATTTAACCTGTCAAATCTTGGAATGTCAAATCATTTCCTTAATCTAGAAGTGTCACAAACACCAAGTAGAGTCTTTATTTATTAAAAAAGTATATACTTGATGTTATTAACAAATTAAAATGAAGAATTGCAATTCCGTTTCAATAACAATAGAGAAAGATGTGAAATTAGTGAAAGATCGTAGAGGTGGAACTTTGGGCAATTTACGATGCTTGATGTATAACATTGTCACTCGACAAGATGTAATGTATAGTTATAGGCCTTGTTTGGATGATAGCTGATCAGCTAATAATCAGCTGATTGACTAACATCAGCGGTTTGACTTTGTCAAACCAGCCATAAAATTTGTTTGGTAAGTGGCTGGTTGGGTCAGCTGATTGAACCCAACCAGCCGAAAATGAAAAGCTGCTCAGTAGCAGCGTTTGGGGTAATCAGCTGATTACCCCAAACTCAAATATCAATTTTGGCCTTACGTCTGAATCACTCTCGCTTTTGGGCTCATTTTCTCGTTTTGCAATTTCTTAGTTTCAGACTTTCAGTGCTCGGATCCCAGATCATTTACCGTAATCAAAGCTTCTTCGGCAGTTTGATCAACACAAATCATGGCGGTAGCTGCTAGAGTTCCTCAGCTTACTTGCTTCTCTTCAATCCACAACAGCAAACGGCCTTCTTCTTCTCAACCCACCTCTTGACGAGAAAAATTGGAACGAAACAAAAGAAAATCAATATTATAGAATGTTTTCATTGTTGTTGATGTGTTCTCTCACATGGGTTTGGTGCTAACAGTCATGGATTGCAACGAGTTTTGAAGGATATGGCAAAGCTGGGATCAAAACAAGGGTTGGTGGCACTGTTGACCAGTCAAAATTGTATGTGGAAGGGCCAAGAAATGCGTATCCTCCTTCTTCTTCTGAGTCTGGTGGGAAGAAAAGCGGTGGTAGTGATCGTGTTAATGTATATGGTAGTGCGAAAATTCACTTCTGTTTTGGGATTCCTTATGGTGAGTGTTAGAAAAGGATCGGTAATGTAAGGCCATACACAAACCCCCGAATGAGAGTAGTAATTTACATTAAATCTAAAGTTTTATTCGAAGTTGTAATAACCTAAATAAAGAATTGTTATTATTATTATTAGTATTATATATTCTATATTTTTTATTAGAGTCTTAAGCTTAACTTTTGTAGTATTTAATATTTAAAATCTAAATTCTTATAAAAATATTTAACAAAATACTAAGATATATAATATTTATACCTTTATAAATTTTTTTTAAATTCATGTCCTTATAAGTCATTTTACACAGAAACAGTTAATACTAAACAGCTAATTTTACCAAACATCAAATGACAAACAGCTAATGCAATCAGCTGGTCAAATCAGCTGATATAATCAGCTATCAGCTAACAGCTGACAGAATCAGCTAACAGCTAATATAATCAGCTGGTTGCCAAACAGGGCCATAGTGTGATTTGCAGGTTGGTGGAAAAGCTAAAGCAATAACACTTTTTAGTTCTGGTAGAGGATGGTGGTATAAAATTGGTCCATTACAACACATCATATATATATATATTCACTAAATCCCCGAAGACAACATTTAACAAGATAGGAAAGATGATCGGAGTTTGTAACATTACAGATGTATTGCAATTAAAGGAATTTAGAAGCTTTAAAATGAACTTAAGAGAGGGTAAATAGAGCAATAGCAGTTAGATGCCGCTGATGTATTTTGCATCCAGCACAACATTAAGAATGATTACTAGAGATTAATATAATAGTTTAAGATATTTTATTTTAAATTAAGTTTGTTATTGAATTTGCTAGCCTTTATTCAGAGGTTGTATCTGTCAGTTGTTCTATAGAAACTTGTAGGATTAGTGGAGTCTTGATTTTTAAGTTTAGGATGGATAAAAAAAGTTGTTGGATTATTTATTTATTTATATAAAAATGGTTTTTAATGTAATTCAATTCATTAAACTAATGTAAATATAATAATTTTATTTTAAATTAATTTATTATAGTATTTAATAAATTAAAATATTAAATATAAACTTAATTTTGAATGATTAAATATATAGTTAGAATCTATAAACAAAATAATAGTCTCTTTTAATTAATTAATTTAAAGAAATTTAATCTATTATGCTCTTCATCGACGCGATCCACTTGCTCATTCCGTTTGCCGTATGTGCAGAAACCACATGGGTTACTCGCTAGTTCGCCGATGAACTAACTGATTAGCTATGAAGTGCCGATCTGTGGCGTGTATATGGTCTGGTACTCCTCCGTCTCATAGAGTTACTGCTACCGCAGCACTAAACCACCCACCCACCCTCTACACTGGCGGATCCGATGGCTCCATTTTCTGGTGGAACCTCTCTTCTTTCGACTCTAACACGGTCAGTGGCTTAGTTTAGCGCTGCTTTTTGGCTCTTCAATTCAAATCTGTTAGCATTTATTAATTCTGTTCTCTGTTCTTTCTGAGTGTTTCCTTCATGTACTTGATTGTAGTTCATAACTTTGGTTTGATGATTTTTATAATAATTTTAGTTGACGGTGTTCTTAATGAGATTGGGACAATTCCTCAGATAATTTGTACTGATTAATGATCCTCTCGCTGTTGTTTGATATGAGTGATTTCTGTTTCTAGAATGAATCAATTTAAGTGCTTCAATGCAATTTTACTTGGTGATTAACGAAATGGTTAAATTTTAACAGGAAATAAAACCAGTTGCTATGTTGTGTGGTCATGCCGCGCCTATAGCAGACCTCAGTATCTGTTACCCTATAGGGAATTCAAGAGATGAGAAAATAGAGGATTTAAACAATTGTGCTACAAGCTCACGATCTGACACGTATGGTGCACTGATTAGTTCATGCGTGGATGGAGTGCTGTGCATCTGGAGTAGAGGCAGTGGGCATTGCAGACGGAGGAGAAAGCTGCCTCCATGGGTTGGAAGTCCTTCCATCATTTGTACCTTGCCCATGAGTCCTCGATATGTTTGTATTGGATGTTGTTTTGTTGACCCTGTGCATCTGCATGATCATGATTCTATTGATTCTTCTTTGGATAAAGAAGCTCAGCACGGAAAGCCTCCAAGGTGCACTGTCGTAATTGTAGATACATATAGTCTTGCAATTGTACAAACTGTTTTTCATGGTAATTTATCAATTGGTCCTATGAAGTTTATGGATGTAGTATTGGTGGGTGAGGATGGCGAGAAGCATTCTGTTTTTATGGCTGATTCTTTTGGTAGAGTACAGTTGGTTCAGATTTTAAAGGAATCAAACCCAGATGGTGATGGTGGGAGTGGATTGCATAAGAATTCTCAGTTGGATGTGTCTCTGTGGGGCAATGGTTTGAATGAAGGAGGTCAGGTCATGTTTGTAGCAACCCATGGAGACCTAATTGCTCTTGTGTTTAAGAATCGTTGTATCTTTAGGCTATTGACTAGCGACGCTACAATTGGGGAAATTTCCTTTTCCAAAAATTTTACTCAATCAAACCTATTGGGTGGGATCTTTCTGGAAAGTAGTGATGCTGTTCATATGCAAAATATCCCTGAAGGCTATGACAATGTTTGTGAGAGTTTTGTTGTTTGGAACAGTGTTGGCTCTGCAAAGTTGTATTTCATATCATTTATAAATGGTAAATTTAATTATGACAACCTCTGTGAAATTCCAGCTGTTTCATATTCTGTTGACATGAAAATCCCAGTTGCTTTCATTCAGTTGAAAGCTTATGTACTTAGAATTGAATCAGTTTGCTTTGGTGTTGAAGAGCCATTACGGTGGAAACCTGATGTATCAATCTGGTCGCTACATCAGAGAGATAATAACCAGAGACAGTTGTCCCTTGAATGCAAAATGGTTGGACGAAGTGATTCTTTTGTTGACTGGATCTCACACTCAAAGTTGCTTCCTGAATGTAATAATGAGAATGGCAGAATGATAACTCTTTGTGGAAGTTCTACTGCAAGTTCAGAAAAGGAGTGTAATAAGCACAGTGATTACCAAATTTACAGTTCTGTCCATCAAGGACAAACTGTATCTTCTTCCATGGTCATCTCTGAAAGTCATTTTGTTCCTTATGCTGTTGTTTATGGATTTTTCAGTGGAGAAATAGAGGTTTTATATTTTGATGTGCTTCTGGGACCAGACTCCCAGGGTGGAGGTCCACGCAACAAGATAGATTCTCATGCATCAAGACAGCATCTTCGAGGGCACACTGGTCCTGTACTTTGTCTGGCAGCACATCGGATGTTAAGTGTTGATAAAGGATGGAGTTTTATTCATCTCTTAGTTTCTGGAAGCATGGACTGCACAATTTGCATCTGGGATCTTGACACAGGAAATCTTATCAAAGTAATGCACCAACATGTTGCTCCAGTTTGTCAAATAATCTTTCCTCCAGCCTGGACCGAACATCCTTGGAACGATTGCTTTCTCTCTGTTGGGGAGGATTCATGTGTCACTCTTGCTTCACTTGAAACTTTACAAGTGGAAAGAATGTTTCCTGGACACCCGAGCTATCCTGAGAAAGTTGTTTGGGATGGAAGAAGAGGTTATATTGCATGCCTATGCAGAAACAATTCAGCAACCTCCGATGTTGTTGATGTTCTGTACATTTGGGATGTAAAGACAGGTGTTCGAGAGCGGGTTCTTCGTGGGACAGCTTCTCATTCTATGTTGGATCATTTCTGTAAAAGCATTGGTGCCAATTCTATATCTGGCTCTATATCAAATGCGAATACTTCAGTCTCCTCATTACGTCTTCCAATAATCGAAGATGGAAGCTTTTCACATTTTCAGAAAGGAAATCTGGACAATAGGGTTATCTCCCCAAACATGACGTCAAGTATGACTAAGATAATGCAGAGTGCCACTCCCCAATCACAAGTTAAGAAAGGAAGTTTTGTGAGCCATTCTCTTTCGAGATCATTCATCATGCAAACCAACAAGCATCCTATCAGATGCACTACTCCATTCCCAGGGATTACTAGTCTAAGTTTTGACCTTGCTTCATTGGTGTGTTCTTACAATGACATTGAATCTTTGACAAATGGCAATGACAAACAACAGTATACCAATATGAAGGAACAGGAGACCAGCACCTCAAGTCCCCACCATATGGCCAATGGTGATGGTCCTGATAAAAATGAAACTCCATCTGACCATTTAGAGGATAATGATTGGATTAAGGAATTAAAAGAATGTCTACTCCGGTTTAGCTTGTCATTTTTGCATTTTTGGAATATTGACAATGAACTTGATAAATTGCTAGTGGCAGACATAAAAGTTCAGAGGCCAGAAAATCTTATAGTCAGTTCTGGATTGGAAGGTGACAAAGGGTCTTTAACTTTGACATTTCCTTACTTAAGTGCCAACCTTGAGGTAATAATGGAAGTTCTATTATTCTTTCTTTGGCCTTTTTCTTTTCTTATTTGACTTGTTTCAACTTTCCTAAGTCACCAAAAGCTCATTTCAGTTGTGGAAATCATCATCAGAGTTTTCCGCCATGAGAAGTCTAACAATGGTGTCTATTGCTCAATGCATGCTTAGCTTGTCCCATTCCACTTCAGTTGCTAGCAGGTATTATTCTGGCTACTAAAAGAATTGCTGCATGAAGTTATTGTAATTCTTTAACTGATCTCCAAAATTTCTTTCCAAAAACTTTAAAAATTTTGAGGTTGTTCAAGTCTCTCTTAGGTCAATCTAGTACGTTTTATTGCAAACAAAAATTTCACTGGACTTTGTAATGGAATTTTGGTGTATTAAAATTGGGATGCAGATTCTAAGTTGTACTTAATTCTCCTGACAAGCTTTACCTTTTTATTTATTATGGTACATGATTTTTTTTTCTCCTTGCTGATTTGGAATGCAACTTGAGGCTTTATTTTATTATTGGATTCCCTAACGGAGGACAAATATATTATGTCATGTTACATTACAAATAAACAAATAGGGTCTATGATTATCTCTTTGTGGTTCGCAAACCAACTATTGTTTGTTGGTTTAACTTCACCATGGTCTTTAAGATTTTTCGTTTCTGTTGCTTTTACACAACTTGCTGTTTGGCAGTGTTTAATATACTATGTTGCCCTTGAATTGCTGCTGGGAAGCATATGTACATACTTTTGTCTTACGTTTTTGAAAGTAATGTTCATTTTTGCTTAAATCCACTTAGTTCCATCTAATGGTTATACCTGCAGTGCTTTATCAGCATTCTATATTCGGTATTTGGCTGACAGAATTCCAGACATGAAGCCGCATTTGCTCCAGGTTACTTCTTATATTATTCATTTTGATGCATTAACTAACTTCTGTTTTTATGTGAAATCAATTTTTGAGCAGAATGATCAGTGACTGTTTTCTGAATTCTTAGAACTTATACTATTGATCAACTGTTTTAAGTACTTTGTAAATATATTTTTAACCAGAGAATCATATTTTCTTTTCTTTTTTTTTTGCTAAACAGCTCTTGGTAAGTTTTTGGCAAGATGAAAATGAACATATACGCATGGCTGCACGGACTCTTTTCCACTGCTCTGCTTCACGAGCTATACCACTTCCTTTATGTGGTGAAAATGCAGAAGACCATGTAAATCTCATGAGATCTTTGAGTGGAATTGGAAGAGAGAGAGATGTATGCTCAAAAGAAGTAGGTTCAGCAAATCATGTGGCTTCTGATGTGTCACCTGAACCACATGAAATCTCTCATGTCAAAGTATCGTCTGATGACTTGTGTGAGACAAAAAAGACCACTCAGCCAGAAGAATCTGAAATACTTGCATGGCTGGAATCATTTGAAGTGCAAGATTGGATTTCATGTGTAGGAGGGACGAGCCAAGATGCCATGACATCTCATATTATTGTTGCAGCAGCACTAGCTGTTTGGTATCCTAGCCTTGTGAAAAAAAGTCTTGCAGCTCTAGTAATACAGCCCTTGATTAAGTTGGTTATGGCCATGAATGAAAGATATAGTTCAACAGCAGCAGAGCTCCTTGCAGAAGGTATGGAAAGCACGTGGATAGCATGCTGTAGTTCTGAAATACCTCGCCTGATTGGGGATATATTCTTCCAAATTGAAGTTGTAAGTGGTTCATCAGCAGGACACTCTCCAGCTAGACCACCTTCAATTCGGGAAACTTTGGTTGGAGTTCTTCTTCCAAGTTTAGCAATGGCTGATATACTGGGGTTTTTAAATGTTATAGAGAGACAAATATGGTCTACAGCATCTGATTCTCCTGTTCATTTGACAGCCCTCACTACTCTCATCAGGGTTGTGCGCAGTTCTCCTAGATCCTTAGTTCAGTACCTTGATAAGGTTAGTATAACAAATTCCAATTGCCTGAGACTTTCATGCAGATAACAAGACAAATCATTTCAATACTATAAATTTTCATATGACTTGTGGACAGACCTGCAGGTGGTTAACTTTATTCTACACACCATGGACCCTAGCAATATAGTCATGCGCAAAACTTGCCTTCAGAGTTCAATGATAGCTCTGAAGGAAGTTGTGCATGTATTTCCTATGGTAGCTCTGAGTAATTCGTCTACCAAACTGGCAGTTGGGGATGCAGTTGGAGAGATTGATAATGCTAGCATTTCAGTGTATGACTTGCAAAGGTATTAATTAATACGATAGAGCTTTTTGGTTTAAAGCAATACTTTATAAGTTTGAAAAGATGCTATGGAGTCAACCAATAATGCCTCTTGAGAGTTAAATTTGTTAAATTTGCATTATTCTTGGATTTCATAACTCTCATAGCTGGAGAGATGAATTTGTGTTGTGGTTATTACTTTAGCCTTTTTAGTAACTGTCTCAGCTCAGTGAGCAGAAAGTTTCATAGTCCCTTTATTTACTTTTAAGGAAGGCTAATGAAAAGGGGTATTTTGAGATATATGTCTGAAGAATGATTTTCCAACTTCACAGACTGATTTTGGATGGCTTTTCTGAATCAGGCAATAATTGAAATCCATGCTCATATAATTTGATGCGAAGCAGAATGGTGTTTTCTCATTAGCTTTTGTGGGCTTGTAATAATAACAATTGTTTACTTTGTGTCTTGATGATTACCTCAGTTCAAGTTTCTTCGAGTGTGGTAGATGGTAGCTGAAACTTGAAAACCATTATATTCTCTACTTGAATCATATGTTAAGAGACCCTTAATTTCCCTTTTGACCTGGAATGCCCACTGGGTCAAATCATACTATGATTCATCGCTCTTCCTAGCAGGCCCAGCCTGAACTTCATTTCTAAACATTTAGTTGTTAAACTGAAGGATCCTCGCAATGGAATTAAGGTTTCTGCTATTTAATGTATGACAGCGTATATCAATTTTTAGAGAATGTGGATGAGCGTACACTTTTCTTTTTTAATTTGAGTGGTATTTTGTGTGAATATTACTAGGAATTCAATCTCTTATTTGTTGCTAATGGATTGAAGTTACTCTCAACTTTGTGTTTAATTTCTGAAGACAAGGATGTGTATTCGGAGAAATCAGTCTCCACTCTCCTTCCAAATTCCTTTCCTCCTGAAGGAAAAACAAAGAAATAAATCCCAAACTCATAGTTTTTGTGAGTATATTTTCATCTTTACCTGAATGACTCTTGAAGAGAGCCCCCATAGACTATGCGAAACAGGAACATGTATGATTTTTCTCTGAAATTTTCATTTGAACTCACCAACCTCCTAAACACACATATAACAAAAAAGTGATGCAGTCATGAGTGTCTGGAGAAGAACTTAATGAAATAAAATGGAATTGAGGGTGAAAAAGAATAGAAGATATAATGTAACGAGGTAAATTATGTAATAGGAAGTGGGTAGTTAAAATGCATGATTTCAAGCATGCTTAGTGGGGATTCCATTGCATTACAGCTTTTATGCTCAACCAAACAATGAATCAATGATGTAATGGAATAATGATTGTATCGCTATCTTATAACATTATACTATATACCCCACCTAAAAGTTATGTTTCTCTATAGTTTACAACTCTGCAGAAAGTAGAGTTTGTGAGATTTAATAATATTGGTAGTGAAGAAGGTTATAGGAGAATTTTGTTTTCTGGTTTCGGTTTATATGAACTTCCAATTCTAATCTGCTAGTTATGTTTGTGATATGACTATCTCACATCTTGCTTATGATTCATGTTATATGTACTATGAGTGTAGATATGATGAGTTTCACCTTAATTTATGATTGTTTGCTCATATAGTGGGATGAAAGTTAAGATTTTAGATGCAAGTGCACCACCTGGACTTCCAAATTTGCTTCCAGGAGCTTCAGAAGCAACAATGGCAACAGTGATTTCTGCTCTGAGCTTTTCCCCAGATGGAGAGGTATCCATTCTTGTTCTCATGCCTCACAGGGATATAGCTTCATTCTTGTAAAATATTTTTTAACATCTCGTATGTTTATGCACATTTCACTTCATATTAGTGGAGAGATCAGAAAATGTTGAAGTATATTAAGAAGGAGCTGTCCTGTATAGGATGATTATAAGTCTTAAGTAGTATCAGGAAACCTAATTTCCGTACATTATTTATTTCTCTTAAATGTTATAAATAGGATTCCCTTGTACATAGTTTAAAGATATGACAAACTGTAGTTGCTCGCAACTGAAAACAATTGGTAAGTCTGAATTAAACCTATAGTGTAGTAGTTCAAAATTTTTTTCCCCGATTTTATGCTAATGAGATACATTGTTTGCTGATGCATCATAAGTTGTTCTATCAGGACGACATGCCAACTTTTTTGTTATTTTCTTATGATGATAAAAATAATTATAAACCTTTAAACTTCTCAATTAAGTTAAAAATATTTTGATAGTGTTTCTAATCAAGTTACTGTTTAAATTCAACTCTGAATCTTGTCCGATTGTTTAAGCTACTAGGTTCAATGGTTTGTTAACATGGTATCTTGTCCTTTATGACTAAGAGGTCTTGAATTTAAAGTCATGCAACTGCCATCTTTGTTAATAAGTGACTTCAGATTGAGCATAAGGTTGACTTATGGTTCCCAGAGGATATATCAATGCATGATCCAGTTTTGGTTCTTACCAAACCGTTAAAGTTTTTGAGTTTGCACGTTTTATTCATGTTATTGAATCTCAAATGCTTTTTTGGTCATCTGCAAGCATAAGGCTCCACAAATATTTGAGTACTGATAAAGGATTTTCTTAAAACCTCCTTTCTATTTGAAGCTCAGTGGTATCTACTAGCCATATATTTGTTCAAGATTTATTTGGGCACAATGTCGAGGAAAAAATGGGTGATTAATATGAAAAATCATCATAAAGATTTTGGAATTTAAATGTTTATTAATTGGTTGATTAGAAAAATCTATGACTTGATTGTAAAAAATTCAAAAGGTTTAGGACCTATATTTTTGTTGATATGAGCTAAAATATTCAAATGCCAATGTGTCATATGCATCGATTATGTTGGCACAACATAAAACTATGACATTGATGCGACATCATCATCAACATATTCATACTGGTGTTTTGAACTGTTTGTATATGCATTTCGACAGTATCTTAAGCTAATTAAAAAAATAAAAAGATTTAAGATTAAAAGGATGTGGATGGTTTAACTAGAGTATGGTCATTCCATGCGCCTTTGCTTATGTGTGGGAAATATGCTGGAACAAATATTATTGGTAGTCGTTTGTCAATATTGATCTAAACGTACAAACTTTCAGCCTGTGAAAGGAAAATTTTAATCTTAAGCTTTTACAATAAAGAAAGGATGATGATAATAAGTCGGAAACATATGAGATCATTATGGATTCTCATTGAGGTGGGAAAGATATGTTTATGATATTATTTTTGAGATCAAACACGACTTATACTGCTGTTTATGACAAAAGATCATACCACTTCTTGTCTGTTTCAAATATCGAGGTATTGTTGGTTGGTACTGCTTATTTTGTGCTTCAGTAATGTGCTTACCGTGTATTCTTTTACTTCAAGCTGCTGTTGATTTTCCATGCAACTTGTGGTTTCATAATTACTATTTAGTTAGTCTGGAGGATTAACATTTGGATGACTTCAGAGCATCTTTCTGCAGTTGACTAGATTTGTCCAATTACATTACAGGGGCTAGTTGCTTTTTCCGAATATGGACTGATGATCAGATGGTGGTCACTGGGATCAGTGTGGTGGGAGAAACTGAGCCGGAGCCTTGTTCCTGTCCAGTGCACCAAATTGATATTTGTGCCTCCATGGGAAGGATTCTCCCCCAATTCGTCTAGATCCAGCATAATGGCAAGCATTTTGGGACAAGATAGGCAGGCCAGTTTGCAGGTAGTTTTCTGTACTTGCCTGGTAGTTTTCTTACTTGCCTGGAGCAGTGTCTTTATTGTACATATTTTGTGGCCGAGTAAAATTGGCTTTGGGATGTTTTGAAGCTTTGACTGGTTAATTGTGAATCATCTATATAGGAGCATGATAGAACTGAAGCTTTAACCAAAGAAAAAGAGTTGGGCGCTGTCCATGTTGTATTTAGTAGAGTTGGAGGGATGAATTTGGAATGTTGATTCTATTAGATCATGGTTTACTGATGGGTATTGTAAGTTTAGGTTCCTTTAGTACTCTCTGAAAATGAAAAAAAAAATCAATGCCTCGTAACAAATGCATGCAAGTTGAAAGTGCTTTTTTGTGGTAGTTCTTTGGGATGCTAGGTAAGTGATGAATTGAAGTTGACTTGTGGTAAGGGCTAGGCATTCGAAAGACAATCTGGAAAAGTTTTAGAAGGAACCTGATTGTGCAATATCGAAAACATCATGAAGAAAACATGCATATGCTATCTCTAAACTAACTAACGTGGATATTTGATTTATATTGTTTCATCTTGCTTTATTAGATGATGAAACACCTATCAATTATATTTGCTTGTCCGCAAAGTGACTCGGCTGATTAGCACTAGTGCCATGAATAACAGTTTTGAGTGAGCTCACTAATTTTGATTTAATGGGTACTGCATGTGAATTTTACATTACTTTCCGTAGGGGTTTAGCTGAAATCTTTCTAAAGGTGCATCCGTTTGATAATTTCCATTCAGAAGCACTTCATAATGGTTTTATGATAAATAATACCTTCATCCTCTTTTATGTAGGAGAGCGCTAAGGGGTTGAGTTACACAGACAGTTTGAAACTTCTAATCCACAATCTAGACCTCTCTTACAGGCTTGAATGGATTGGTGAAAGGAAGATACTTCTTACAAGGCAAGGCCAGGACTTGGGAACTTTCCCATTATGAGCATGCTTTCATCTTTCCATGGACGTCATACAGTTTCCTTAGCTGGTATTAGCACTGCATTACTTTTCAGAACGTCTTTCCGTCATAAAGTACAGATCCTCTAGCTGTTAATCACAAGGAGGCGCAGATGCCTTCAAACGGAGGCAAAAATTTTCTTAGGTGCTTACAACGGTTCAGGCATTTAGTCTACAGTTACTGGTTTCCCAGACCAATCAGAAGTGTGCAGTGGACGCAGAACATTTCAACATAATGCTCCCCTTGCCAGAAGTAGATGCACATCTATGCGATGATATTAACTGGTTATTCTTTAAGCACCGAGTTAGGGGATTTTGCAGTCTACATTAATAAGACATACCAGTAACCATCGTTTTCTTAAAACAAGCCATTAATTGCTGATGTGGTTGGCTACTTTTAAATGCTTTGGCCCAGGTTTACTGGTTATTGGTTGATCAAGCTATCAAAAACTTCCATTCTTAGTACATTTAATCATCTTAGGCTTTTGCTTTTTCTTCTTTTTCCCCCTTAAATCTTTGTATGGACAAATTGTATGCAGTTCTTTATGTTTTGGTGTGAGTAAATATTTTAAAAGTAGAAATAATAAAATTTATTTTATTATTATGAGTGTTGGTGTGAATGATCAAAAATATTTGTTAAAATTATTCAAATCTGAATAATTTACCATTATAACCTTTTTGGCGATTTTTCGTCCCTGCCAACCAAGAAAACGACTCGAAATACAGGAACTTACTAAAAAATATATACGGTCAAGCTCAATATTTTTTTTATTTTTTGGTAAATAAAAGAGCTAACAACTAGCTAAATCTAATAACAGAATTAATGTGCCGAGTGCGACTAACACCTATGCGATCATCATTGAGAGTTTGCACTATAACAGTTGGGCGTTGTTATAAAACCACCGTACTCAAAGGCACCTCAGGTCTGATCCGAGCCATAGCATCAGCTGTTGCGTTTCCCTCTCTAAAAACGTGACGAAGCGTGACTTGCCACCTGCGGGATATCAGCTCCCGAATGCTGCAGATGAGTGCATTGTCCGTACTCTCCTGATTATGGTAATTGAGCCATTGAATCACCGACATGTTATCACTCTCAACCTCGACCTTGTTGATGCCCATACTCCAAGCGATTTGTAAGCCATCGAGCAGCCCCCATAGCTCCGCATTTGTAACCGAACAGATTCCAAGATTGTGAGCAAAACCAGCCGGTCACGAACGATTGGTGCTGCGTACGACGCCACCCGCAGCAGCAGCCCCAGCCAACGGATCGACGGCGCCGTCCACAAATGGTTTAAGGTAATGTTAACCGTAGTAGTTATAAGAAATGACTTAAAAATCGTATGGGAATGGTTGATTCAGTCAAGTGAATTGGGAGGTTCAATTATTGATAAAAACTCCTAAAACTTATAATTGATTTGTTGAGAAGTAAATCAATTTTATAAAATTTTAAAAATTGTCAAAATCAGTTCAGAGGGTTACACGACGTTGGAAAATGTAAAAGAGGTTATGACTGTTATGCTTTTGATCTTGATTTATTTTGTTATTGGTATGCGTAGTTTAGCCTTTAGAGTCATCCTCCAAAAAGTCTAGAAAATAAGCAAATGAATTAGTGTTAATATAGCAACAAGTTTCTTGGTGCAACTTTTGTTATTAGACTCGAAGTATTTTGTTATCCTCATTGTATTTTTTTAATTTGGGAATCTCAAAAATAATTTCCTTTTATACAACCTTGTCTTGTTAATAGTTAAATCTTAAAAAGGACATGCTAAAAACTTAAAGTCTAAAACTCGACTCCAAATCTTATGTCTAATATTACCCTTTTTAACTCTGTCTAATTCAAAAGATGTCGCAGTTTTATTCAAAGACTTATTTTCTTTTGCTTCCAACGCGGCGGCTAATATAATAATAATAAAATTAATCAATTTTTAAATTTAGTTTAATATTTTCTATAATTTATAAATTAATTAAACAATTTTAATAAATTAATACATTTTTTAAAATTAAATTTTTATCTTAAAAATTTTTATTTAGAAAAATAAAATTTAAATAATAAAGAAAACAAAATCAAAAAATGTGTCACGGGCGTGACCAAGTGTCACCCGCATGGCACAATTTTTAAATTTTAATGTTTTATCTTAGAAATTTTATCTAAAAAATTAAAATTAAAATAATAAAAAAATGTGTGACAAGCGCGTTTAATTTTTTAAAAAAAATTTATAAGATAATTATGTAATCTCTGTTCAATTTCCCTTTTAAAAAAAATTAGTGGGCTTACTCAACTTGTTTGCCTATAAATTGTGCAAAATTTTAAAAGCTATTTACTTTCTTCAATTATGACAAACCACTTTACTAATAAAGTAAACCATAAAAGGCTTATTAAGCATTATCTCAAAAATTAATCAAAAGCCAAACTTCTCATACTTAATTAAATTCATAGGAAAATAAAGAAGAAAAAACAATGATCTTGATCTTTTTGGATTCAAGATATGTAATTGTAAATCACATGAATGTATTGTGAAATTGCAAAAAAAAAGAATAATTATTGAGAAAATAATACAAATGAGAACAAGTCCTAAAAGGGAACTTTTTCTAGTAAAAAAGAAAGTATGGCTCAGGTTTCAAGGCTAGGCAATAAGTTGGGTTGTTGGAAGAAGTTAGTGTTGCCTAACCACACAAAAGGGGTCAACATATACATGCATGAGGCCATTCGTTGATAATTAAAAAATTCAACTAATCCGTTCAACATTTTGATTTGGTTTTAAATTTTTTGATTCCATTTATTTAATCTCTTGTTGTTAAAAACTGATTTGGTTATTAATTAATTTAAAAAATTTTCATAAATTAATAAGTTTTTATAAATTTAAATAAATAAATTATTTTTTATTTAATAACTCTTTTTTTCAATTAAACTTTAAATTCTTCTATTAATAAGAACATTATCTTTTAATCATATTTAAAATTCTTTAATTTTATTTAATCTTTAGCTAATTTTATAATGGTCTAATATCTATTGAACCTTTAAACCATAAACTTCTTATCTTACAGGTTTAATTTTCGATACGAATTTTAAAACATTGTCATTTACAAAGTGTTGTTACGTGCAGAGACGGAGCTACTTGTATGGGAGGGGGGGCCTTTCAATTTTTTTTTAAATTTACCTATATAATTTTTTAATAAATAAGAAATTTTTTTAAATATTAGCCCCCGGCCTCCCCCTTAGAGTTAGCCCCCGGCTTCCGGCCCCCCCTTAAACTTGAGTCTGACTCCGTCCCTGGTTACGTGGAAATCAAGAAACTCAAGATTGCATTATAATTCGAGACCCATATATAACTTATACATTCGTGCGGCCATTTACAATACCCATTGATACTGGTAAGTACTTGAATTTCAGCTAAATATTGGGCGGTACCGTGAAGTTTAAAAACTTTAGGGACTGATTTGTAGGAAAAGAAAATTAACCTAATAAAATAAACCCCACCCATGTAATGTGTTGTTCTTCACAACGTTAGGTATAACGATGTTTTTCATGGTGGGTTTTCGCTAGCTTAAGGTGGAAGCCTTTAAGGGTTTGGTTGGTTAGTATCAGAGGTGAAAAGCTCAAGGTTGGAGATGAAACTGTCCATAGAAGTGAAGTCAGGCAAGAGGTGTTGTTTGATAAGTTCCATAGTTGAAGATTTATCCGAGGAAGCCATTAAAAGCGTAGATGGTGATGAGAGGATATTTGTGTTCAAACTTCAAGGATACAGAAGAATGTTTTATTGAGTGAAATGAGAGAGTATATAACGGGAAGAAGAACACAAGAGACGTAGAGAAAAAGGAGGCTTCTGAGTAGGTTTCATGGCCTAGATAAATGATAGTGCATAAGTATTCTATAAATCTCTTAATTTTAGCTTTTCAAAAAATTGTATTTTAATTTTAAAAAACCTAATTCTACTTTAGAAGTATTTTTGTAATTTACAGTTAAATACTTATTTTTTCTTTAAAAAACATTTGCTCTAAAAAAAAAATACTTTTAGGATTTTCAAAGGTTAGAGCCAATTAGGTGCTAAATTTTAATGCCCGCGGTTCATTTACAGGGTAAAGATAAAAACTGTCTATCTCATTTAGTGTCAATTAAAAATACTATTTTGTGCCTTAAAATAATTAAAAATAATTTTGTACCGAAAATATTAAAACAAAAAATTCTAATACTTTTTGTTGCTTTAAAATAATTAAAAACATTTAATGTACTAAAAATATTAAAACAGATTTGATGTATATGTTAAATTTTATATATGCAATATAATTGTAAATATCTTTGTTCCAGATTTTATTTCTAATTAATTCTTAGACATGAACTATTGTTGTAAATTGTAATAATTAAATAGTTATGAATATTTATTATTCTTTTTATTCAATGTTTTGATGTAATTATTATTTATTATATAATAAAATTATAACATTTTAAGTATTTTGTATTGTCACTAATTTTATATTTGTATAATTATTAAATAATTTTTTCATATTGTTTGAAGTACTTGTTTATATATGAAATATATGAAAAGTAATATTAATAAAAATAAATAAATTTATTATTTTAAATTTTTGTTATTATGATTTTTAAAGGCATGATTAATATATAATATATTGAGAAACTATCTTTCAATTTATAAAAAATTAAAGACTACTTTATAAATTTTAAAATTTTCTGAAAATAATGACTGCGATACAGTATCATATTATAATTAAATTTAATATTAATATTAGTACGATATTCGTAACATTGAAATAAATTTAGTACGCTTAGTGCGAGCTCCCGTAGCGAGTCCAGATTAGTCGAGCACCCACGTGGTACCGGAAATCGGATGGTTTACACCAAAAATTAAAAAAAAAACATTGAAATAAATTGCCAAGGTTAGTCTAAAACGTATTTTTAAACACAATCGGGTCTCCAATATAATTTTCTCTTAACAAAATTTGAAAAAGGAACCGCCTGCAGTTTCTCCCGCTAATTACTGATCTGGGATCCGATTCCCTGCAAAAGGTCCATGAAATTCTTCTCCGATCAGCAACTCTGCTACGCCGATTTCCTCCCTCCTTCCGAGGTTACCATTCGCCATCTATTCCGCACTCTTCTAATTGTGCTTGCTTTTGATTTTCTCTTGTCTTGTTTAGGTCCGCGCCAGAATTGAAGTTGCAGTCCTCAGATTTCTTAAGATCTTGAATTCTTCCAATCCCGCCATCTCTCAGCTTCCTCTCGTATGCTTTGAGTTCTATTCTCTTCTTTCACTTTCATTTGATTCTACGAGACAACGAAATCAATTTTATTTCATTTTTTATGTGAAAATTGTGTGCATGAGCATGATATGGTTAAAATTGTAAGCTTATTATGTGTATTGTTAGATACACCGGAAATCCAGTAATACACTAGTGAGCCAAGGATTATTGAGTGATGATTCGTGGATTTTCCTTTCTCACTCGTTCTGTAAAAGGTCGTTGATGAGAGCAAATGCTGCCAAAGCATTTGTTAGAGGTACATTCACTGATCAAGAACCAATTTTAGGTCTCGTTTTATTCTCTTTCTTTAGAGATTCAAGTTTTATTTCGGGTTCTTTTTGCTTGTGCAGTGTGGAAGGTGACGGGATTGTGCTTGCAGATTCTGGTTCAGGGAAAGCGAGTAACGCAGAGGGAGCTCTTTTACAAGTTATTATGTGATTCACCTAGTTATTTCTCATCTCAGTTGCAGGTTAATAGGACAATACAAGGTTTGTTGATCTCTCGCCTCATGAGCTATCTTTGTCAAGTGATATTATTTTTTATTTTTTTCCTTTTCATTTTTTGGTACATATGAAAGCACCAAAATGGTTTATAGACCAAACTCCAAATGATTTCTTTGATTGGTTCTGATTGTTACTGTTGAACTGATTTGTGACTGCAGATGTTGTGGCTTTGCTTCAGTGCAGTCGATTCAGTCTTGGAATCATGGCTTCTAGCAGAGGAGTTGTTGCTGGACGCCTGTTATTGCAGGCCCGTTATTTCTTCTGATTTCTGTTTCTCTACCTGTTGAGATGGATCCATTCTTGATCTTTCCTTCTGGAAATCGTTTATAGGAGCCTGACCAAGAGGTTATTGATTGTTCTACGTGTGGATCTTCTGGGTATGCAATTTCTGGTGATCTGAATTTGCTAGACAAACTGAATATGAATACAGATGCTCGATATGTCATCGTAGTGGAGAAGGTATCTAGGCAGTTTTTTAAAATGTAGTATAATTGGATACCAGCTTCAAAGCAGTAATATTTGCCGTGCTCGTACAGCATGCCATATTTCATCGTTTGGCTGAAGATCGTTTGTTCGATCAGATTCCGAGCATTCTCATAACAGCTAAAGGGTACCCAGATATAGCCACAAGGTAATTTATTAATATTTCTCTGAAGCAGCAATATGAAGTTTTAGTTAATGTTTTTGCAGATGCTTTACGTAAATCACTAGCACAGTATCAAATGCAATATAGGTTTCTTCTTCATCGGATCACCCGAGCTTTTCCAGATTTGCCAATCTTAGCGCTAGTTGACTGGTATGGATTACTTTTCCACATTTTTTCCTCCACAAGATACGAATATTTTAGTAACTCTTGGGGTCAATTTTATAAGGAACCCAGCTGGACTAGGGATACTGTGCACCTTCAAGTTCGGAAGTATAGGAATGGGATTGGAAGCATACAGATATGGTGCTTTTCACCATTTTGAACATCGTCCATAGGTTTCCGAATCTAGTAGCATAAACTGATTGGTGCTAATTTTCAGCATGCAACGTAAAATGGTTGGGGCTGCGGGCAGAGGATCTGGAACTCATACCTGAAGAGTCTTTAATCCCACTGAAGCCACGGGACTTCCAGATTGCTAAAAGCCTAATGTCCTCAGAAATCTTACAGGTACGGCTGCAGGCAGATTGTTCCCAATTTGCTTATACGATGTAGGAACTGTTTATACTAATTGGTAATTAGCAGGAGAATCACAAAGAAGAGTTGATGTTAATGATTGAGGGTGGCAAAAGAGCAGAGATACAATCTCTCTTCGTCCATGGCTACGACCATTTGGGGAAATACATCGCCCAGAAAATTGTGCAGGGAAGGTACATTTAGGCTGTAAACATCAACGTACGGACAACTTCTAAGCTGGAAAGAATGCATGTCTGCTGATAATAAGAACCTACTGTTGGATTATCATGTAGAGATAACTAATACATACGTGAAACTATTTCGTATGCATTTGTTTGCACACAAGCTGAACGAGGTAGCTCTTGGCAATCAAAATTTAAAAGCATAATATGGCACTGTTCCTACGAAATAACTTTATATGGGAACAAAATCGTTGGGAAATTAACTGCTGGTCAATTTGGTTGGTAGGCGACAGATTCTTGGTTTTGACAATCCCAGAATAAATGTAAAAGTTGTCAAGTCAAAAATCGGAATTGTTTCCTATACACAGCATACAAATAGTTCTCAATTCGTGTTCAATGCTCAAGACTCAGCCATGAAGCCACCCTCATATTAGGTAGCTCACGCTTTCAAAGTGGCAATATATCTATAATGCTATCAAAAGTGATTCTCCTAAAGACCACCATAGTTTTTGCTCATTTTCTATTTCTCAACGCATTACTTCAATAATTCTCTATAAGTCCGCAAATAATCATTTTACCAACATTGATGCCACGGCAATTTTACAAGAAGACACAAGCAGAAGTCTTTTCACCAAAAATTTATAATTACTACATAAAACTTGGAGTAACGGTTTTGAGTAAATTGGACACGTCACCTTTCCCCGTAAGAAAACACCTCATTACTAGAATGAATCCAATAAATACGCCGTGCAAGTATGCAATTGCTTATGAATACCCCAGCTGCAATAATCTGCTGAAGACATCTAAATAGTGGCAAAACTTTATGCTGCTCTTGCGAGACTCACTCTCTTCCCATCCACAAAGAATGTCGGACTACCTTCCAACTGCAACGAGGACCAGAATATGTGAGAAACAAGAAAAATGACATAAGGAGATCAAAGTCGCAGCAAAGTGTATCTTCTGGCTTGTCAAAAGAATGCTAACAAATAGTAAGTCTATGTTAAAAAGCTACAAAATAGTCATCATCTAAATGAAAATTTTGAAATGAGTAGGGAATTTCAGCAAATGACAAGATTGCAACATGAAAAGGCGCTCAAAATTTTCTCCAACAATATGGGGGGATGAGACCGCCACTTGTAGCTGAGTATCCACACATTCTGTACCTTTCTTTTCAAGTAAGCAAGAGCATCCCTCTTGGAACCAAAATTTGAGAAAACTAATGGTGCATGATCTTCAATAAGAACTTTCAGCTTTTTCAGCTTCAAAGAATGTACCTGATATACAAAGTTAGTTAATGAAAATGATCTTTTTATTATTCCAAAAGGATAGTATTATAGCACTGATGAATGTCAGACCTCACCAAGAAGCTGTTTACACAACTTTTTCAACTTCACTTTTGGTTCGCATATGGCTTTTGCTTCCAAAAGATCATGCTTTCTTTTTGTTGAGTGAATGTGATCACCATAATTTTCACGAAGTTTTTCTTTATCATCTTCAAGAAGCTTTTGTTTATCAATTTTCTCCAAGACTTGCATGCTATCACAGTTTTGCTCAGCTAAGGGATTTCCATCAACAGAATCCTTCTCTTTATCATCGTCATCATCAGTCAGATATTCATCAGAAGCTGAATCTTCATCATCACTGTTGCTAAAGGATGTCTTTTTTCCCAGAAAGTGAACACCAGCTGTTTTCTTTGGCCGATCCTTGATACCAAGTCCTTGCTTTCCAGTCGTAGCTTTGTCCTAGAGACACTCGAAAGCAGAGAAAGACATCAATGGTTAGCAAAACCTTGGTCCCACTTCTCTCATATCTGTGAATGCTACTATATATTCAAATATTGATTGCAACAAGAAAAGCATTGGTGATGGTAGTAAGTGTTTAACAGGTGGTGGTATTTAGTGTTTAACAAATTCATCTCTTCCACATCTATAATTTGCACCCCAAGTACATTGTAGTATCCACTGAAAATACTGTCCAAAAATTAAAAAAAAAAAGGAACTGAAGAAGTGAAACAAATTTAAAATAGGACATCTACTTGAACAAGTTTGTAAAGATTCTCTTGATCTTCTTCAAAAAAGGCACTTCTTTCATTACGTTGATGTTCTTTTGCTTTCGACTTCTTTTTAGATTGTGCCCCAAGAAAACCTCCAGATACAAATCCATAATTAGATCCCCACCATTCTTGAAAAACTTTTCCATCTTTATCTCCTGAAAAGCAAAGTTATAAATGAAAATATATTTCCAGGAAGCAGCTAAATCATGACAATGAGAAACATAAAGATATTGAGAAGCATTTACTAGTAACTTATAACAAGTCCACACAGAGATACACAAGTGTTAAAGGGTGATAAACTTGTTTTTATTTGAATCATGATTTCCATGGATCAAAGTGACAACGTCAATTTACCCTGCAAACCTCGTCAAGAACAAACCACCTCAAATAAAGAATCTTAAAATTTGATAGCTTAATCTGATTACAGCCTGTTTTGAAGATCACACAAAGCAATTGCATGTGTCCCAGAAAAACACTAACGGAAATCACCATATGCCTAGATGTGACATCAAACAATCACAGAATCATCATCCTGATACTGAAAATGCCTTTAAGAAGTCAAACAATAAAAAGAAAAGAAAAGCAGAAGTAAACACAACTAGTATGAGAATATACAATTCTCTACACCAATACAAGGGAATTTACAATCACATCAAAACAATTTCAATACCAGTTGAAGCGTCTTTAAGATAACAAACTTCATTCTCCAACGGCTCTATACACTCGATTTCACCACCAACAGTGCAATTTGCCTCAGGTGACTCCTCAGCCTTTTTCACCTGAGACAAGTAAGACATTGTAAATTTGCAGTAAAAGGTATAAAAAGCAGATGCTTTTAGAACATTCTGACAGAAAATAACATAACACAAATATGGGACATGCTGCTCCTATGATGTACCTCATATGTCAGAATGAAAATACTTCACAAAGTGAAACTTACGAGAATCGCTTCAAGGTCCTTTGTAGAATATGCACGTACATGCTTTCCATTTTCTCTTCTTTTATACCTGATAAAAATTACAGAAAGTAAAAGGCGGAGAAACTAAGTACAAGGCGTAAACGTAATGAATTGATAAGTGATACACATCGACAATTCTGCTCAACTAAGCCTTCATGCCACGCTAGCGGATGACATGAAGTCCAAGGCCGTGGGGAAACATACAATGATAAATTAACCCTATTGAACAAACCTTCCTCTTGCTCGAGTAGCCTTGACAACTGGTTGCTGAACCTCTGTGTAGGCATCAATCTCAGCTCCGACTTGTGCTCTGTTTTTCTCGGCAACTGTCAACCACAAAGAACAGTGCTCTTACTACCAAAAACAGAATAAGGAATATAATCCAAAAATCCCAGCAACTTAACAATAACATCGACATGCCATACCTTCATTAGTGGTGCTGGTTTGTGCCGCTTGCTGGAAAGAAAAGCATCAATATCATGAAATTGGTTCTAATCAGATTGAAAATTGGACTAGTTAACGCAACGTACCACTTTCAATCTTTTGAGAATATTATCAAATTGGGAGGTATCAAATGCCCAGCTGTTTTGCTTCTCGGTGCCAATACCTGTTTCAACTTTTCAAGTCAACTAGACTAGCAAGCAACACACTGATTTGGGTCAATCAAGAAAATAAAGAAAAGGAGGAAAATGAAACAGAGAAGGTAAGGAACCAGCAGTGTCCTGTTTATTCTTGACTCTAACGTATCCCTTGATCCCCTGCTTGTCTTTTCCTAGCCCCTCTCCTTCTTCCCAACCCTGCACATAAACAAACAAATCAACCAAAAATCCTAACCAAATTCATAAAGACCATCTCAATGGGAAAGCATATACCATTTGTTTCATGAGCCGAAAAGCAGGGGATTCCCTCGTAATACCCACGTAACATATAGGAGCTTCAGCCGTCGACATCTTTCCGACTCTTTTGCTACTCCTCCGTCTTCCTCTTCGCCGCCGGATCTTTCAAGCGGAGGAGATGGAAGATACTTTTACGTTTTTTGAAAACCTAGAACAAACGGGAGGTTTAGGCCCTGTTTGGTTTGAGGGTTAATAATGAAATTGAATGGAACGTAACACACTTTCATCGTTTATTTGAAGGTTTTATAATGGAATGGAATAGAATGAGATGTAAGCGTAGGGTTTCATGTTATGTTCTATTCTATCTTAAATAGTGATAATAAGAAACCTCCGATTCGGAAGGTTTAGGATGGAATGTAACCTAATAAATACATATTACCTAATATACCCTTAATAATTCTTCGTAATATCAACTATCACCAAACCATAATATTCTTCAATTATTTGTATATATTTGTATATAAATAAATTATTTTTAATATAAAACACATAAAATAAAATAAAATATATTAAATAATTAATACTAATATTTTTATATAATTAATAATAAAATAATAAACCTC
>JANKOD010000193.1:22516782-22541063 GCA_026284645.1 Erythroxylum acuminatum | reverse complement strand
TCACAAACAGATAACACTTCTATGTCATCGCTTCCAATACATCGGACCATCTGTCCGGAACCCATAGTCAGAACACAATCACTAATCCACCATTATCTCCACAGTGAACATATAGTAATTGAGAGAGAGCTATCTAGGTCACTCACCTATAGCTTCTGAGCTAATACCGGGAAGTCTCAGCAACGTCGGTGGATCGACGCTCTAAATGTGCCTCTATAATGATCAAAGTATGTAAACATTACCAACAGTCAAATCAGAAATATTTAATGATGCACATGTAGTGATTAAAATGTGTACAATGCATGTTCGTGACATTCCTGGCACTTTTCAAAATATTATCATCACAAAAATTTCGTCTAAAAATTAGAAATCTAACGACACCAAAATCACTAAATTCGGATCTCTATAGGTCCAAAAATTAATAAAACAAGGACCAGAAAAATAATTATCCGGCCCTCTCACTTTGGCCTAGCCAATTCACGTCAATATCAACTCTAAAAAAATCCCAATTTTGCATTGAAATGAAATTAAATATTGCTCGAATCTGATGCCTTGAGAATCAGGTCAATCGGACGTTGGACGGAAAAATTATTCCCAAAAGAAGGCAAAAATCCAAAATTAAAACAAAAAATCGCATATATATATAATTAACGTTTTGGCTCGCGAGGGCGACGCGAAACAACTCGCCTCGCGCGCGCCTCGCCCTCGCGAGGGGCGAGCTTCCAGAATCAATTTTCATTTTCCTTTCTTTTTAACACTAAAAATCCTTCTTTTCTAACATGCATAACTTCTGATATAGAAGTCCAATTCTTGCAAATTTGGTGTCTATGGAAAGAGAAAAGAGAGTTCTACAAGTTATATGAAGAACACAAATACCAATTTCACCTCTAAGGGTGTCAAAATGCAACCCAATGTACTGCCTTCACAATATTTCCCAAAATAGTTTACCATTTTGCAAAAATCATAACTTTCCATTCCTTTTGCTAAAAATTACAAGCTTTATGTCAAAAGAAATATCACAACATGTCCTACAACTTTCATGAACAACATGGAACCAAATTCCAGCTCTAAATGGTTCAAAAACTCAATTAAAGATTTTGCCCACACATTTCACTTGAACAGTACTACAATTTTCTAAAAATCATAACTCCTTACCCAATTGTCCAAAAAATCCCTACTTTATACCAATGAAAAGATCAGACAACATACTATAATTTTCATGAAGAGCTTAGAAGCCAACTCCACTTCTAACTATGTCAATTTTGCCCATGAATGTGGCTGCCCTGGTAAAGGAGTGTTAACTAGCAGATTGCCTAAATCAGGTCTACTCTTTGAAAATTCATAACTCTCAACTCTTACATCCAACATTAGCATACTATGCCTCATTTTAAAGTTAATTCATTCCTCTACAACTTTCCATAAGACCACATGAGCTAATTAGAATCACAACAGTCCAGAATTTAGCTTCAATGTACAATCACCACAAAACCTATACTTTAACACATTTTCCAGCACCAAGCATATTAACATTAAAAAATCAACAGGTCATAACTCTCAACCTAGAAATCAAAAAATTGCATACTTAGTGGCAATAAAAAGATATCAGGTACCTCTTCAAGTTTCATGAAGACCAAATTTGCAAAATTTGTCTCTAACACTCTAGCGAAATGCCTCAAAGTTTCAGGTCATCAAGTTCGGATTACTGTTCATACAGCACATATCACTCACTTTCAAGACCAAATTCAAACCCCTTCAAGCCACAATTTGGCAGAACTTCCTTCATAAGAAATGTGGCCAAATTCCTCAAGTTTAATTCAAGACAAGCCTCACCTCATTTGCTCAATCACAAAAAAGAGCTATGATCAAAACATTGACATCTATACACATTCCATTTTTCAGCTTTTCCACCTACTTCCATTCCTATCATTCCACTACCAATTCTACTCCAATTAGCCTGCAATTTATCTAAGAAATTAGCCACAATTTCATCCAAACTTTCACTTACATACATAGTCACAAAAATGGCAGCACTCACACGATTGTCTTTCCTTAACTTTCCATTCATCTAGCATTCCAAAAATCAATCCAAAACCAAGCCAAAACCAATCTAAACCATGTTAATTCATTCATCCTCACACTAACATGAACTTATACCCAAACAATCAAACCACAAGTTTCATGAAATTAATGCACAATAAATTATAATTAATGCACAATAACTCCCAATTAATGCATCTAACTACTAATTAAAGGACATATAATTAAATTCTCACCTAACCAAGCTTCAAATCTTCAATTCTTCAATTAAAACACCAACCCTCTACTTCTCAACATCTCACACGACAATCACTAGGGGAAAGGAGGTAGGTGATTTACACTTAAACACATAAAAAGTAAGCACTTAAGGTGGAAGAGGAGAGTGATTTAGCTGGGGTTAATGAAGAAACCAATGAAGAAGAAGGAGAGGAAGTAGGTTTCGGATGGGAGAGAACCAAAAGCAAGCTTCCAATTTTTGTTTTTCAAATGATAGTGTCGTGAATGAATGGTGGAACACAAGCATTAAATTGGCTAAAGAGTGTCATGACACATGTCATGGCACTTGCCATTTTCTTATTAAAAGAAGAAATTAAATTAATGAATTTGTAATAAAAGACCCCTAAAAAATTTAATCTTTGGTTCATCCAATTCCAATGACTCAAATTACAATTCCACAATCATGTACCCAATATTTCTGTGCCATTGGATAGAAATTTTCAGTACCGAAAAATAATTCAGTCCGCCACTTGGCGATTTTTTCGGTTCAGAAATTTTCTCCGAAAATTTCCAGAAAACTCCCAAAATTGCCTAAAAATGCAAAACACATAACAGTCCACTCCAAATAATTTTTCAAGCATGAAATCATATTTTTCCACCAAAAAATTACATTTAGGCACATATACCGGGAAATGTCATGAATGCATGTATAGTTATTTTCATGTGCAAATTTCACTACTCACGTGTAAGGGTATGCATGAATATTTTAGAACATTCCTAAACACTCTCAGCCATTTCTAAATTACTATTCAACCCTTCCCATCGAGGGTGGGATGTTACACCCGTCGGGTTGATCCTTTTGTGGTTTCTCATGTTTTTCCATTTGGTACAGTAGAGATACAAAGCTTAAAAATATAAAAGACATTTACAGTGAATGGTCATCACCTAAAGCCATATTATTAAGGCTTCTAAACAGAGAATGTGGAGGTAGTGATGCTTGAGACCCAAATAACATCATTTGAATAGGAAAACATCGAGTCAAGGCAACGATCATAAACAAAGGTGTTGGTTGGGAGGCAACCTAAGGGAAGTTTGTTTCTTTTCCTTTATATTTTTGCATTTGTTGTTTTTGTTGAATGCTCCATTTCTTACATTTGATGTTATATTGGGAACAATGTAAGTTTTAAGTGCGGGGATGTAAATCTTGGTTATCATGTGCATTTTTAAGTTTTTTAAATATTTTTCTCATGTGTTAAAAAAGAAGAAAAAAAGGAATTATCAAAGAGGAAAGTCATTAGTTTTGCAAAGTAATTCATGATTAGTCTTTCCTCCTAAAGTTGTATGGAATAAGTAATTTGATTATGATGCAAATAAGGGAGAAGTTGGTTTTAAATTTGAGGGTGGGGATCTTGGTTATCATGTGCATTTTTAAGTTTGTTTGTTTCTTATGTGTTTAAAAGAATTAAACAAACAAACATATAATTTCTATTTTTCTATTGCTTGTAGGATTACATAGTTATAATTCGAGAGTAAAAATTAACTAGAAAAATTCATAGCAACTTAGACTTGTAATTTTTGTAGTGTGATTTGCCAATGTACATTATCTTTAGAAGAGTAGTGACTAGTGGGTAGACATAAGCTAGTGAGATTTTGAGCCTTTTTATACTTACACATCGATATTAGTCTCATCATCTTTTATTCATGTGTGATCTTCATGACATATACATTCTAACTTTGCTTTGATTTTCTATCTGACACCATATTTCTATCACATGTATTAAAATGAAAATGATAGAGGCATTTTTTGGTTTACAAGTTATATTAACCAAATCGCCTACTTATTGATATGATTTTTCCTTTTGTTTATCCTCCTTAAGCTTTATTACTTTTTTCTTTTTGTGCTAACCACATTACAAGCCTTTAATCAGACAGCGCGTGTCGAGTGCACTACAAAATTTATAGTTATAGTGAGTTGGGATCAAATCCACCAGGAATTGTCGGTTAATTTCTGTAACGAAATTAATTAATGCAAGGAAAATATAACAAGGGGTTTGGGATTTTAAGCAATTTAGAAGGCAAACTATCGAAAACAAATTAAAGCAAGCAATCGAAAATGATTAAAATGTTGAATATAAGTAAGGTCTAGTTTTAGGGTGAATTGCAACCTAAACATGATTAAACATATCCCATCATCCTAATGTCTTTATTGAATGCTAAGTTTTAATCTAATTAAAACCCTCAACTACCGTAAGTGCATGGGCTGTGAATTGTAGTAAAAGAGGGGTCGATCTCACAAGGAGGTGTGAACTAATTTAATCCTAAGTTCTCTAAGGCTTGGAAAAATTAATAAAATGAAAAGAAAAATAGAAAAGAAAAGTAAACACGAGAATATGATTGTTGAAAAATTAACTTGTAAAAATAACCCAAAGCGAATTGAAGTTGAGCAACACAAAAGTCACAATTGAAAATCAACCAAGAGAATTAACCAGTTATAAAGGAAGGGATTTATCTTATCATCAATGCTAATCTAGTCATTTATGTATTAATATGGTGTCAGTTCTAGACTATCAAGGGGTGGATTACTCTCTCGAGTTATAATCACTAAACCCTAACTGATATTAATCCCTAATTAAGTCGAGTAACTGAAAATGTAATTTCTCAATTAACGATCAACCCACAACCTAATTAGTTCGTAAGTGTTCTAATGAACAACCAGGTCCTCACTCAAGATTACCAATTTGATTAATCGCATGGTCTATTGAGTCACTTAACTCTCATTAATCTAACCCAATTATTTTTATTTGTTTCACCCTTTCAGTTTATTAATGAAACATGCAAGCACCGCAATTAATCACAACATCCAATCAATCAACACAGAGGTAACTAGATTAACATTGAATCAATTCAAAATCCCTAAAGAAAAGTTCATCAACAATCCAAAACCCATAATCATCATTCTCATATTCATCTTAACATTCAAAGTAAAAGAATACAAAGATGAAAAGAAACGATCATTTGGAAGGGATCGAACGACTCAGGAAAGACAGTAGTTGTGAAGACCCGCTTCCTCTCTCCTCCTTTTCATCTTCTCTCTTTCTCTTTCTCTCTCTTGGAGTCTTCCAAATGTGGCAGAATGTAAAGCTTACTTTCTAGGTCATTTCTCTTTCTTTATATAACATTTCCTATTTAGGGTAAATCCTAGGTTTACCCGTGCTCTAAAGATCCAAAATATCCCTACAAAATGAGGTTTGGAAAGTTGGTGCACGTTGTCTGTCATGCAGGCTACAATTATGGTCCACCCAAATAGCTTTTGTCACAATCGTGGCTTATTGGCCACAATCATGGCCTCGGTTTGGCTTCGGGCTTTCTCTGAATCTTCTCCGTTCTTTGATATATGCCCTGCATCACTAGCAAACATATCAAAGCACCTCAAATATACAACATTGAAGCTTAAAAGCATGCTTTAACCTATAAAGCATTCAAAACACAAGTAACTAAATAATACAATCCTAACCTAAACATGCACTAACTGATCAAATTAACAACTAAACACATTCTAAACTACCCATTAAAACAATATGCAATCTACCACTATTAGTCTTTACACCTCTCTTTGAAATATTGATATGAGACTAATAGTATGCTCTGTTAATCCTAGTTTTCCCTTAGGTTGTGTTTAATTAAGATACGATCGTTAATTAAACCTAGTTACCCAATAACCTAGGATATGATCTCTAGATTCAATTAGATAATCGCATTACGAAGTAGAAATTGATCAATATAGGCAGTAACCTCACACTTTCGAGTTATCTAACCTATGTTATGTTGTTCTTAGGGATTCAAGGCCATTAGATGCTACTAACAAACATCACATGTAATGATTACTGATTACATTCAACATTATAGCCATAATTGGTTTTAATTCCTTCTTTCTCTAAAAATGTTGGTCCTTACTTAAGCTTTATATGTGTAAGGCTTGTTTTGAATTTCTTCTCCAATATAAAGATGTTGAAATCATGGAACAAAACTCACATGTGCTTATTTCCTAAAATAAAAAATCCTAATAGTTTAGAGGTTTTAGACACATTGAAATGTAACACCTTCTGTAATTTGATTGTCAAACTCCTTGCTAATAGGTTAAAGATAGTTCTCCCTTACTTTGTTAATGGAACTTAGGCTGGATGTATATTAGTGACAACATCCTTCTTGTATAGGAACTAGTTAAGAACTACCATATTAGAGGATCAAAATCCAATTATGCAATCAAAGTTGATTTGCATAAGTCAATTGATTCAATTGCTAAAGGCTTTTGGTTTTTCAGCTCTCTGTATCGCTTAGATAAGGCAATGTATCAAAACAACATCATTCAACATCACTTTCAATGGTAAAGCTTCCAAACTATTTAAAAGGGCTAAGGGAATTAGATAAGGTGATTCCATATACCCTTACGTGTTATCTCGATTAATATCTACCGATATTGGTCAGCAAGCTAACTTCTAATCTATAAGAAATGTGAGCAACTTAGGATATGTAATATCTCCTTTACTGATGACAGCATGATAATTTTGTAAACTAACCTTTCATCAATCTCTTGCCCTATCAAATTGTTTAATAAATTCATTGAATTATCGAATCTAAAAGTTAATAAAGTTAAAAGCTAGCTATATTGATGCTGCTTGTTTTGATCGTATTCTAGCTGACAAATCCAACTTACCACTAAAACTACTTCATTTCTCTTATCCTGGTGTGATAATAACCTCTACAAGAATCTCTTACAATGATTATCAAAAGTTGTAGGATATAGTAAGAAACAAAATTGGCCTTTGGTGTAACAAAACTTTATACTTTTCAGTTAGCCTTTAACTTATATCCTCTATGCTTAACAACTTGTATATTTACTGGTCTACACACACTTATCTACCTAAAAGATATGTAAGGATATTGAGAAGCACTTTAGGAACTTCCTTTGGCTAAGGGAAGCATTCAAAAACCCCTATGTTATGGTGGTGTTGAAAACAGTCTGTTTACCAAAGCAGGAAGAAGGCCTAGGGTTACACTCTATAAGGGTTATGTAAAAGGTGCTATTGGCCAAAATTTTATGGAAACTACTTCAGAACAAATATATTATATGGGTTAAAGTGATCCATGAATAATACATGGGGAAAAAAAACCTTTGGACACTAAAAAATAATAAAGACTCGTAATTGATATTTGTCTAATCCTTCTGTAAAGATGTTGGATGCATTCTCACATCAAGTCTTGCATCGGGAATGGAAGCCAAACATGACTTTTGTTTAATAACTAGAGTAAACTGGGACCCTAATATAGGATTCCAAATCACCATAATGCGAAGCGTCTTAATCTTGAAACATCTAAGGTAAATATGCTCATCAAGTATGATTATACCTTATTTAAACAACTTTTTGTAACATAATCTACTCAATTTGCTAGGAAAGGAACTCCAAATTATTGGGAGGGAAAATAGCAAAATGTTAAAGTAGACATCCAACTCAAAATTAATAGGTTTAGGGAAATGATCTTGTCTTGAAATTGAACTCTACTCCTATCCTCAAAAGTAGCTCATGGAGATTTTAACAAGGAAATCCTAGAATTCAGGGTGCAACCACCTTAATAAGCTCATCTAAACTGACACTTAATAAGTACAGATACTCGTGTTTGACAAAAAAAAAAGGATTGTTTGCACGCAAGCTATTTTATGGACAAATTAATAGTTTAAACAAAAAAAATTATGATAAAAATTTATGTTAATCCATAAGATTACTCTTCACGTGATGGGACATTTTCTTTACCAGAAAGATATCAATTATGCATGAGACTGAAGCTTTGGTAGTTCTACTACAGTGCGATTACGCTGTGTCTCTGTTTATGAATAATTACTTTCTAAAAACTAGTTTTTTTTTTCCCCCTGTCCTTCGATTTCAGCCATTTCTTACGAAAAGCAAATCAAGCCTTTGCGGGAAGAATATACAGAGAAGTTGACAAATTAATTTCGGAACTTGATAAAACATCGTTTCATTGGAACAATACAAGAAAAATTTTGATGCATTAAAAGGAGACGAAGAATTGAAACAAAGTTGGATAATTATTGTTGGCTGCAAGGGCATAAACCAGCAATTATTACCAACATTCATACAAGTTAACATCCACCCGAAGCCTGAAATAAACGTCACCCTCAAATGCATCCGTTATCAAAGTGGCAACTCCTCTAGCCATGAAGAAATCTCCAGTACCACCAATTACCGAAATGTCCCTAGTCTTGTTCAATAATGGATCAGCGCCTGCGAAGTTTAAGCTTCCCTTATGTTGGGTGGAGTTGAAAACAAAAGAGAACCCTAGCCAAGCGGTGAAGATACTTTTGCCGTCGTAGAAGTAGACGCCTTGAGCACGACCTACGGGGCTTGAGTGCAGATTGTTGTCCAAGGTAATGGGGTCGTCAAACACCACCAAATCTCCAAAATGGTTTTGACCAGCCAATATTGTCTTATTTGCCCAAACGGGTGCGGCTACAATTGCTGAAGTTGCATTTTTTGAGTTCTTGCCGTTGAAAATGATGTCGTGGAAGTAAAAGACTAGACTTTTGCAAGGCTTACGAGTACGGACTTTTCGGGTTGGTAAGGCGTTGGATGTAAAGAGCAATGTAAGAAGAAAGAGAGCTAAACTTAGCCTTTTAGCTTGCATTGCTCGAGTACGTGGAAATGTGTAAGATGGTGTTACTTGGAAAGGATGATGGTAGGCAAAACTTGGTTTGTTTATATAGGAATAGGAGTACGTAAAAGTTGATCTTGTTATAAACTATGCACTAAAGCTTGGCTGTAAAGGAATTATACTATTATAGGTAAAGAGTCATTGGGTGTGACCACCGTGGACCTTCTGCTAACTTGATTTTCACGCCTAAAATAATGATTGAACGAGACTTTCTTCGCCAATAAGGTTGGACGGATGATGCGTAGCTTTAGCCTGTGTAAGGAGTAATGTAAAAGGAAACTCAATAATAAAAATGGTCCTTGGGGGACTAATAATCGAACACAAAAACTCTTATTTTCAAATTCTACTAACTATTTACACTTAAATGAGCTGAGGGGTCCGAGGCCCGTTAACGAACGTCAAGGCGTCAGGAATCTGGGCCCAACTATATGTAAAGAACAAGACCAAGGAATCAAATAAGTCTCCCACTAACTAGCTGGGCAACGTGGGCGGAATTGGCCTCCTCTCAATTGCAACTATCAGGACAGGAGATTCGAGAATTCCCGTGGCTACCCAGCTGTCTCGTAATTAGAATTCAGATCTTCTGTCTAATATTATTCTATCTTATTTTGTTTCATTGAATTTCAGCCATTTATTTTACGGAACCCACGTAAGTTTCATGCGGAACCCACATAAAATAAATAGTTGAGATTTATTAAATATAATAAGATACCATAATATTAGACAGAGGATTTCGTAATTGACGTATTCTCAATTACAATGATCAAAACCTTACTTTTATCCATATTTCACCCGACCTAAGCGGGACCTTTTCTATTAGTTCAACATGAATCTCATTTATCTTGCGCGAGTTGGACAATGAAAAAGGCTCTTTATCTTCAATCTTTAAATAATTCAGGCTTCAACGAGAATAATGAAAGACAAATCTTGAATTTTGAATCCAAATAGTCTTGTGAACTTTGTAAACCTAATAAAGAGTACCAGACAACAATTATTCTCAAATCACTTCCTCAATAACTACTAATTAACCCTTTCGTATATAAAACTCTCTTCCCGTTAAAGAAATCTACCGTGATATAAAGGATTACAATGGACTGGCCTAACATCCAGTTTTAGATGTTTTTAATAGGTTGACTCATGGGTCAGAATCAAGTCCAGATCGATTTCAAATTTAACTATCTCAAACAAAACGATATCATTTTGTTTATGTTACGGTTTGATCTAATTGCAAGATATAGGACTTGAATCTCATATTGGTTAAATACAAAACTGATATGAAATTTATAATTAAGAGCTTTGCGCTTTCTACCCTCATAAGCTAGCCTTTGGGGTGTGACTCTCCTAAAATCCTTATCAATTGGTGTCAAAGTCGGTCTTGGAGTGGTGGCCTGGGATTGCCAACCGTGACCAACGTAGCCGTGACCAACAAAGACCTCATAGTGGTGGCCCATGGAGTGATGACCTGAAAGTGTCAGTCGTGACCAACATGGCCGTACCAATGAGGACATTGGTCCTTATGGGGGGACGAATGTTACGGTTTGATCTAATTGTAAGGTATGAGACTTGAATCCCATATTTGTTAAATACAAAACTGATTTGAAATTTATAAGGGCTTTGGGCTCTCTACCCTCATAAGCTAGCTTTTGGGGTGTGGCTCTCCTAAAGTCCTTATCAGTTTAAAATAAGTAGTCCTCGAGTAGGCCCGAGTTTGGACAGCCTAGGCTTGAATTTAATTAAAAAAATTTATTATATATTTTTAATTTTGACAAAATTATTTAAAAAATTTGGTAGAGGCCAACCATTGCCATCCCTAGCAATGTAATTATTATAATTTTTAATATGGGTATAGTGTAAAGTTCATCAATAAGAATTGAACTTAGTTTAACCATTGTCAAAATTGGAAAGTAAAGGATAAGAATTGAAAATTGAAAATCTAAGCATCTCAATAAAAAATATATTTAGAAGAACAATGAAATTATAATTAAATTGTATTTTTAACTTTTAAATTTAAAATTTGAAAACTAAAAAGGATCTAATTGAAGAATGAATGGCAAATTTTTGAAGGCTAAAATAAAATATATGGAAATATGATTACAAATAAAATATTTGATAATATTTAAGTGAAAATTAAATTATGAAAGATTTAATTGTTTACTTTTAAAACTTAAAGAGTTGATTCATCTTTAAAATGAAATAATTTATATTTAACTATTTTAAAATTTTATTAAAGTTTGTCATTCTCATTAACCATTATGTTATTATCTCTTATTTCACATTTCCTCTAACCCAAAGAGTCATTAGACCAACGGCGTCACCTTAATCCGATCGACTTGAACTGATCTCCTCGATGCCAATGCTTTCATTGTAATAATAGTTTATCTTTAACAGAAGTGGTGAAGATGGGTTGTGTTACAAATGATCAAAGGAAAGACTATGGAAAAAAGTTAAGGAAAAGGCAAGAAGGTTGCTGCTTTGGATTAATCAAGTTGAATCATCTTGAAGCCTAATTTTCTCTGTCAAATAGTCATCCTTTTCTGTCTACTTCCTGATAAAAACCTTATAGGGCAATACTTTTTTTTCATTATAAGCGAATTTATTGCCTTAATAACCCTGTGTTATTAAAAAGTTGCTAAAAAAATCATGACATATAAAAATTAGTAAAAAAAACCCTGAGTTGAAATTTTATTAACTTACAGTCCCTTAACAACACACGGCTAAGGGTTTTTTTTACAGCAAAATTGAAAACATAGGTTAATAAAGTAACATTTTATATCTCATGGTTTAATTAGCTACTTTCGTATAACACAGGGTCGCTACAACAATTTTGTCCGTTATAAACGTTAAGACTCGAAATTGAGTTTGGGAAAGAGAACTGAAGAAACATACCTCACCTGTCGGTCCTCAAATCATGTCGTGGAAGGACACTCCTGACACCATGCAAATGCTACAAAACCACACTGAATTTCACTCAAAATTATCAGAAATATACTGGATTCTGTGTGTTATTCTACCAACTTTCGTAGAATTTGACATGAACACACAACCTATATTTAACTTCACCTTCAAATAAATTAGTCCTTATGGTTGCAACACCCCTATGCATTAAGAGATCTCCAGTGCCTCCAACCACCGATATATCTCTAATCTTTACCATACTTGGGTTGGTTCCAACGAAATTTATGGTGCCCTGAAGGCGAGTGTTGTCAAGAACAAAGGTGAAGCCTAGCGAGACAGCGAAGGTGTTTTTGGTATCGTACACGTACATGCCCTGTGCTCTTCCAACTGGTATCGAATGAAGATTGTACTTGTCAAGTGAAATGGGTCATCAAAACCTGCTATTTTCCCGAAATGGAACTGGCCTGCTATAAGATGGTTCTATATAGCTCCTTCAGCCGCCACAATAGCCGAAGTGGCGTTTTCCAACATTCTTGACCATTTCCTTGCAGTTTTATGCTGCCTCTGGCTTCGATAGGCAGGCAGAAGATACAGCAAGGAATGCTGAGATTTGGCGAGAACAAAGCTGAGAATGGGAAAGAACTTCTAGTGATGTGCTAGTCCTAAGATTTAATTGTGATTTCGCTCATTAGCTCATGCCCCTTGAATAAATCTTTAATTTCGTGTAGCTAATATCGTGGTGGCTGGAGGAAAGTTTACATGGCTTCTTGTTATACGTAACATCCCATTCACACAACAACGATACTTTCCTTGACAATATAAGATATGTGCTCCAACAAGTTATAGTTGACTGCCACCAACTGCCGTCACATTAAAGAATGTAAATCGAAAGCAAAACGTATTTTCACATTGTCCTGCGTTGTGTTCTGAAAAGAAACTTCCTGAACAATTAACCGAGTTGTTTATAGCTAGGACAACTAATTTGCAATAATTAAAGCTTTCAAAACACAATAATGGCAACCATGATAGGCAACAGCTAAGGTCAAATCAAATCATTACTATCTAATTGTAAACCATTAAAAGACTGCTATGCCTGGAGGAGCAGCTAGCCATCCTTTAAAAATGCTGAAAGCATAAAGTATAAACATTTTGATGATAGCAGTTAGTGCTGGATAAGACTTAAAAAAAGAGTATTTAACTTCACTTGCAGTTTATGAAGGCAAGTGTATCCTTCTTTGACTTGGGTGATAAATTTAATTAGTTGACTTGTATGCAGCATAGAATTTAGTGAGACAGTAGTTATTTAACATGCCTCAAGTTGTAATTAAAAAATTATTTTGTGATCAATTATTAATGGCCATGTATGATCATTTGTGTCAAGTAAAATAAAAATATGATAAAGGATATTCTAATTGGTAAGAGAAAATATGTAAATTACCTTCGAAACAACTTGTTTTCTCCGTCTTCTCTGTCTTGATTTTCTTTTTTTCCCCCCTTCCGTCTCCAAATAAGATATTGATGTAATTGTTGGAACTTGAAGGTGAGAATGACCACTTTTTTCTACAACATAGTTGTTCCATCCATTTTTTCATTGAAATTCTCTTTTTCTTCTTCCCCTTATCTCCATTAAAGATGTTTATGTAGTTATTGAAGCTTGAAGGTGGATAATATATTCAAAGTTAATCTCTAGATTATGAGTTTATTATTCTCATAGAGAGTGAGTAAAGTAGAGTTTGAAAAGAAGAATAAACAAGAAGATCACACATTTTAGAGCTTACGTATGTGGAAAAAATTTACATCTTTACATGTATTAGGTAATAGCATGACTAAAAAATATTATTGGTTGTTCATTTCAAATAAGTAACATTTGTACTTGTGTTAGGTAATAGCATGACTAAGTATAAGTAATTTTGTAGTTTAATATAAACCATACCAGTACTCAATATATGTAATACATGTGAAATGTGCAAAAAGTACCAAAAGTTATAAAAATAAATATGACGTACACTTTACAAATGAATACCTTTTCTAAGTACAAACTATATTCTCCTCAATACAAACTATATTAGTACTCTATTTATTAATATTGCATGTCTATATTAAAAAATATTTTTCATTCATTACAATTATGCAAGGTATACACTTTCAAATGGTAAAATGTTAACTAAATGAAAAGAATATCATAACTCAATATAAACAATATTAACACACAATAAATACAATACCACCAGTATAAATGAAAGCTACAACCATGCATTTTAAATTATTAATAGCTTTAGTAAAATAGGAATACTATCTTTAGGTACAAATTATACCTTACCTTAGTACAAACTATTATAGTACTTTATCTATTTAATACCACATCCAAGTAAAAAGTACTATAATTCATTATACATAAGGAAGACATACACGTTTAAATATGAATATATTGATTGAATAGAAAGAGCATCATGTCTCAATACAAACTATGACAACACTTAAGGATTGCTTTATCGATTTGTGAATCTCGTTATTAGGTTTGACCCTTATCTAGAGGATTTATGTCAACCTATCTCTAAGTTTGTAATCAACTCTTTTTAATTATGGTAGATCTATTCAAATACAGGATTTCTCAATTTATATGTTATGAAATCATATTATATAGTAATATTTTGGATTTATTAGAACATACATAAAAACACAAATTGAATCATAATAGATCAATCAAAATAATTGCATTAAATAAAAAAAATAAAAATATTATTATCCAAACTAGGGTTCATCACACCTACACACTAAAAAGCGTTTAGCTACATATACTAGAAAATTAAATCAAATATAAAATTGGAAGAAAAACAAATAGAAAATAAAGGAATCATAATTCTAAATCTCTCTTTCTCTTATATCGAATGTTGTTGCAAGTTTGAGGTTTGATGTTATAATTTATTGGATCTCTTAATAAATTCTTCGCGTTCTTTACGTTTCTGGATCAATATCGACTCTTTTGTAAGCTCTCTACGTCTAGAATCGGCTCCAAAAGCCTGCTTTCCCAATTTTTCTCCACTTACGTATTTTTATGGTAAATTTTAGAGTTTTGAAAGATATACTGGTATGTACTAGACCGCTTATATTCAAACCTCTCCTAAATTGGCGATTTTGCACCGGTTGTGAGACTTACACAAGCATAAACACAGTTGTGTATCTCTAATTTACTTCAAAACTTTGTTTTATGTCACGTTTTCATTCGAATTCTTAAAGGCAGTTATTACCTATAAATGCACTTGGAGTGAATTAAGTACTAAAAATACAATAAAATTACAAAACATAAAGCAAAATACATCAAATATAGGTTTATAAATATAATCAAATATGCATCTATCAATTATATCACATCCTAAGTTCTGCCTACTTAAATCTATATCATAATTAGTTCATAATATCATAAAGAACATCCACACAAAAATAATAAAGAAAACAAGATAAAGAAACATATTCTTAAATCTTGAAATCTCCAAAGATCTGTTGCAATTATCTTCTATCTTTAAAGAATGGTAAATCCTTGATCAAGATCAATACAAAATAGCTCTAAGATGGCTCTTGAGTTGTCCCTAGCTAAAAAAATATATTTTCTACCACTCCTCTCATAAAAATATGAAAATTTTAATGAGCTACATAGTCCCATACATGAGTCCATTATAACTGGTTGTGCACTTTATATAATTCTCAAGACATTAACATCGACAACATGAGTATCTATATACATGAGATCGAGTATGACATCGTGTTCTTTGCATGGGAGGTAACATTGGACGTGTAGGGTGTTGGAGAAATAGAAGTAACCACTTTTATATGCAATTCTTAACATAGTACTGTGTACTGTGTCATGTTATGTGGTTCTACTTTAAATCTTCCAAAAGTGCTTCATCTGACTCTAATTCTTTTCAAGCTTTGCTTTATTTGATTGTATAGTTAGAAATATGACTTAAAATGATAAAACTTCTTAAATTAAGTATCGAATCTTTTAAATTAATTCAAAACACAAAAATATATGACATAAAAGAACTGCTAAAAATAATGAATGTCTAACATACATCATAGTACCAAATCAAGGTAATTTAAATAAAGGCATAGAATTTTGTTTGAAAGCATATGTATGCTATACGTAAATCAAATATCTTTAAAATTCATACAATTTAAAATATATTTATTTACAATGTTAAATATTTAATTATAAGTAATAACATTGGTTTTCTATCAATTAAAATATATATTGAAAAGTAAATATTAGTTTATGAATAAATTTAATAATTATTTATTTATTTACTAATTATTTTTAGTAAAATTTAATAATTATTTATTATTAATATTTATTAATAAACATTGTATAAAAGTTAAAATAAAATTAGTTACACATTTAGTTCTGAAAATTTATTTATTTATATTTATATTTAATATCAAATTATTATCAATATTGTTATTAATAATTAAAATTAAAAAACTTAAACAAAAATTCAAAACAAAAAACAAAAGTAAAACCAAAACCAAAACAGCCACTAAATAACCCACTCACAAAGACTCTTCTCTTAAGCAATCAATTAAAGAAGTTGACAAAAGAAAATTTTTAGGTTATAAATGCATCTCGTGGAATTTACCCAGTTTTTGACCCAAATATCAAATGAAATCTCTTAAAGAAAGATCTATAAACATACAAAATTTATTTCGACCAAAAGAGGATCATAAAAAATATAATAATTAAATTAATCGTTATAATTGTTAACTTTCAAAGTTAGTTATTCATAAAAATGGAACACCTCAGCTCAGCTAAGCTCAAACACTGAGAGAAGGTAAAATGTTTGTGTTTCTTATTGTTTCTAATGAATTGTCTGTTGGTGTTGACTCCAAGTCCAGGTTTAGGTAAAGAAAGGGCAGTCTCATACCATGCTACATAAGGAGCACCATAAGATGAAGGGCAAGCCCTACACTCCACCAAACTTTCATTATGGAACCAGGGTTCTAAAGCTACAAGGGGATTCCAAGACCCCTCTCCCACGGATGCTACTTGTTAATAAGGAAGTTCAGTTTAGATTCCATTATAAAGATTCCGAATTGAAAGGTGAAAAGTCAAATTGTGATGTATTGTTACTCATGTAAAGGATTAGTTGTGAGGTTAGACTAGTTGATGGGATAAATGTGTGTGTTGCAAGAAAGGAAGCTATTGGCAAAAGGGTTCTGTTATGTCCATCGTAGTGTAGATTTGGCTTGGTTTGATATGGGGGTTTGCATGATGATGGAAACTTTACAATGCTGTTTATGTTTTGAGAGTTTGGTTTGGAAAAGAGATTGTTGTTTGGGCAAACTCTAGCTGTACATAACATTTGATTATTTATAAATTTTTACTGATCTTCCAAAAAAATGGATGTTAGTTGCTCTATTTAATTTCTAAATATATGATAATTAAATTAATTATAACATCCTTGTTTTCAAACTCTATTTTAGGCCAAGCATTAGTAGGTTTTTGTAAGTTTTGGAAGCAGTTTCCTATTAAACTTCCTTATTTGTTAGGAATTGGTTCATCTGCAGATTCTAGGTGCCCCCTCTTATGAAGACTTTGGATTTTTCATTAATTCATTTTCAATTTTTTTTCAAAAAGAGAATGAATCTATTAATTTTCAAAAGGATAACAAAGAAACCATGAGTACTTAAATGAGGCGTAACAAACAAAAAGATAAAGAGAGTTACAAGCTGAGTTGGGAAAAGGAAGAACACTACACAATTAAGCTACTACATACATTAAGATTGATCATACTAAGATTGTTCAATCCATAAGGGATAGATGCTTTTTTTCTAGTTCAAATTCCATGAAGTTATTATAGGCAAATTGAACTTTCTTCTTTAGCCTTGAGCATTAGGGACTCAAGAATCCATACCAATGTTCTTTGATAGAATTCTAAGTAAAATATTTGATGTCTTTGAAAATTCTATGGTACTTTCAATTTAAATTGCATAAAATACATAAGTAAATGACATTTCAAAGATAGTGAAATTGTACCTTCACATGTTAAAATCACTTCCTAAGTAGTTTGAACATAATGCAGATTAAATTAATAAACAATTTATCCTTAATCATAAAGCTACAAAGAATGGGCATGTGAAGTAGAAATGGTCAAAATATGAAAGAGGTTCTAGGAGTATAACTGCCCTACTAGACTAGATTGTACCAAGGTACTTCTTATTCAGCTTGGACAAATAACTCCATACAAGATTTATCTGTAAAGGACTTGAATTTGTGTTTGGTCCAATTCCAAATGTCTAACTTATCATGATTAGGGTTAAGTATTGATAGTCTACTCTTGATTTCATTAAAGTTTCTATTAGCATGAGGGGGTATCTTTAATTCATCCCATTTATAATAATTACTACTCTTGTCAAGTCTAAGAATGATAGTCTTAAGGCATTATAGTTATGAAGTAAAAAGAAAAGGACCAAAGCGACGCCAATCATCAAACCAAAGTAAATTATCTCTTCCATGCACAATGATGTGTTTAAATTCCCTGATTATTGATTCCTAATGCTTGAGATTTGTCTGAGGGACCATGACATTTTTTTAAGGCTTAGTTATTCAAAAGTTGGAACCTTTAAGAAAATAGTTGTGATTTCATTCGTAAAGACTCTTTGTCAGTAAGGAGTTTCTAAATTCTTTTAACGAACAGTACTTTGTTCATAGTTTTTATCTTTTTTATTTCTAATCCCGCGTGATTCTCTGTCAAGGAAAGACAGTAATGCTTCAGGTAGTAAGATCAAGTAATCAGGTTATTCATTTTCAACTTTAAAAAAAGATGTTAATTGTTCACAAATATAAGGAGATCTAATATGTCGATTCATTATTTGAAGCCTCTAAGTCCATTGGTCTTAGAGTATATATAAAAATTTTGTGTTTTAGGTTTTAATCTAGTAAAATAATGTTTAATTTTCCGTAAACTAACCATCAATTGCTTGTAATTCACGGAAAAGGTAAATATAATTAAATTAGCAATTATAATTGTACCTAAGCAGGGTAAATTATTTTTATGATGTTATTTTTCTTTTCAGTCAATTACCATTAGGTGTAAATGAAATGTTTGTAAATGATACACAAAACCAATTTACACTCGTTAAAGTAAGAAATGCCATAAAAAAGCTTTCTCTCTCTAGTACCGCCATAGCCATTTCTCTCTACTTCATCAAAGGTAACACTGTTCCTAGGCGAGAGGTGACTCAGCGAGAGGCAACCTAGTAGATACAAGAGGTGGCCCAACTCTAAAGTAAAAGCGAGGTGATAATGTGGCAACCTAGCGCCATATTTGAAGAGGCGATAGCGAGGCAACCCACCTCTTAAAAAGCGAGGCGATAATGAGGACCTAGCTTCAGATCTGAAGAGCGAAGCGAGAGGTAAGACCCACGCAAGCTTCGATAAACTTTCATAAGACCCATGCATACTTTGTTGCTAGGACTTAAGTCTCCTTGCTATGACCCATGTGAATTTCATGGCAACGGATGGGGCGCCTTCACCCCTATGCATGGAGGAGTTTCCTGCGCTCCCCTAAGAGGTTGGTGCTTCTAAAAAGGGGGTAAGTTCACCAAGAGCTTCAAAGAAACCCTCACCCACTACTGGCGCTTGGATAAAGAAAATTCCATTGCAGCAACCTAAGATATACCTGAAATACTACCTAGACGTTATGAAGGATGGTGTTGTCAGTTCACTAATTGAATTGTTGCAAGCCGAAGAGAAGGCTTGGTCTACTACCCTGGTTGGCACTTTCTGGAGCAAGAGACCAGCATTTCCAGTCATCAATGTCTGGGACATTGCACGATGGGGTAAGAAAGGTTTGGAAAAATCTTTACTCATGGATGATGTCACTAATTTGTTTAAATTTACTATTGATAGCAATTTGAATGAACTACTGGAAATGGGACCTTGGCATATAGGAGGCCAACCCATGTTTATTTAGAAATGGAAACTTGGGATAACATTTGATAGGGAATGTGTGGAATTTTTTCTGTGTGGTGCATTTTTATAGTTTTCCACTAAAACTTTAGACAATTGAAGGATTGAGTTTTATAACAAGTTCTTTAGGTGAGCCTCTTTGTATGGATGTTCAAACATCCATAATGGAGCGAATTAGGTATGCAAAAATATGTATGGAGGTTGAAAGAAATGTTATACTACTTGATCTTCTACCAATTCTCAAGTTGGGTGAAATAAGGGAGCTTGTGAAGTTTGATATTAAGGTGACATATCCTTGGAAGCTTCATAATTCAACCAAAAAATTGGTCCCCATAGGAAAACTTTTTCAAACTGGATGGCATGATGAGCTATTAGGGGTTGAATCTTCTCCAGTGAATAATGATGAGGATGTGGGTGTACAAGTTGATGCTAATGAGAAGCAGGGTAACTCAGTTATAGATACTCCAGATACTAAAGGTGGAAAGCCCAATATAGCATTTGGACACACCTCTCGACTACAAGAATCTAATAACCAGGAATATGTAACTACTACATAAGATTCACAATCAGTGGAAGAAAAGATAGAAGATGAACCTAATCTATTGGAAAATGATCTAACGAGTTTTCATGAGAGTTCCCTTAACCCCAAAAGAAGATAAGCTAGAAGGAAAACCAAAAAGAAGGGGTACTCCCTTTAAATGATCATTCTAATATGAAACATAAGAGGGTTAAATGACCCGCTCAAATAGTCCATGATGGGAGAATTAATAATGAATAAGAAGTCAATTCTGGTTGACCTCTTTGAGACAAAAATGAAGACTCCACATATTTAAAAAAGACTGTATTTTTGGGTACTTAATGGAAGACAATTACTACTAATTTACTTCATTATAATGGTTAGATTATTTGCTTATACATGCAGCTTTTATTGCCAATAAAAAATAGAAATTTAGCTAAGTTGATTTGCTATAATAATTGATGTACTCTTTTTTTGTAACTACCAAAGGATTTTGAATTTGTAGGCAGATTAAGTGACTGATTGTAATGATGTTTTGTAGCTTTTGCTAGTATTAATACAATTCCTTTTATTTTTTTTCAAAAAATCCAATTTCCATGAAAAACCAATCAGAGAAGAAAAATGGTAAAAGATAAAGAAAAGCAGGAAGCGAAAGTCAATTTAAATGCAACCCAACTAGGGAGTCAAACAAAAAGGAAATATAAAAACAAATTTAATTAGTTGGTTAACCATTTGACTTTTTTGAGATGGCTATAAGTGATCTATGACTTATATAAGGATACAAGAACCTTTTGTAATTTAATTAAATTTAAACATAAATTATTTTTAAAAATTTTTAATCTTTTTTAGTTTTTAAAAAGTAAAAATAATAATGAAATATACGTAAGATCAATCAAAAGCTACAAATATATTAAATCAATTAAAATCTTAAATTTGACATAAATTAATTCAATGCTATTTAAATTAATAGTTTAAGATAATTATAATAAATTATTAATTTAATTTAAATTAATTAATATGAGTCAAATTTAACGGTTAAGTTAAATTATTATAATAATAACATTTAAGTGATTTCTCATATTATCTTTTTATAAATTATCCTTATATTTTTTATGTTCAAAATGAATATTTGAGTGATAAGAAGTTTTGGGGATGAGCGTTGAAAGGTTTTATATGAAGTTTAAGGATTGACAAAACTACATTGTGAATTCTGCATAACTGTTAGGGATGTTAAAAGTGTCTGCCCCGGCCTAATTTTAGCCCAGGTTGACCGGGCCACAGGCAGGCCATGACTTCAAAAACAACGTCATTTTTATGTTTTTCTTAAAAACATATATATGGTGAGTTAGGTTAGCTTGACAGGCCACGAGGTTGGGCCGAGCCAGGAGCAGCCTGGGCCCAGCTAGGCCCATTGACACCTCTAATAACTGTCATCCCAAGGAGAGAATTATAAACATCACGTGGAAAAGGGTGGGAAAAAAGTGTAGATATAAGGTTAATTAACTTGACACCTTACAAGTAGCTAATCGGTAAAATTTATTTTTAAAAAATGGTTTGTCTTTTACAAAAAGTGGTAATAGTTGAAAGTTTGTAAAAGGTACCTTAATGTAAGTGCCTTTGAAAAAATGCAATTCGAAGAAAGAATGTTTCTCATTTATAAATCATAAACAATCATATGTTCAAAATACAAGTATATATATACAAAAGCTTTTTACCTAGTCAACTGATTAAAAGTTTTTTAAATATTTTGAGAAATCATCTCATCATTTCCCCTACAACTAGCCGACACACATATATACAATTTCTATATGTAGCACCATTAATTAGGAACTAATTTTCTAATTTAGAATCTTCCCAACACTCCCACTCAAGTAGGATCTAGAAGATTAATATATCCAAGCTTGCTTAATAGATGTTGAAACTAAATTGAAGGTAGAACTTTGGTGAACAAATCTACTAATTGATCATTAGTCCACATATAACAAGTTTTAATTAACTTGTACTGAACCTGCTGACGATTATAATGACAATCAACTTTAATATGCTTTGTTCTTTAGTGAAACACTATATTTGTTGCTATATGTATAGTTGATTGGTTGTCATAAAACATATTCATTGGAATAGTATAAGGACAACCTAAATCTGAAAGAAGACTCTTAAGCTATATAAGTTCATAAGTTATAGTTGTTATGGCTAAATAGTCAGCTTCTGCACTAGATAGAGCTACCATATGTTGTTTCTTGCTTTTCCATGAGATAAGATTTCCTTCGACAAACATACAATAGCCTATAGTAAAGCGTCTATCAAGTGAAAGTCTAGCTCAATTTGAATATGTATAGCCTTCAATGTTTGTGTGCTCATTTTTTGACATTACAATTCCACAGTCAATTGATCCCTTTAAGTATCGCAAATTATGTTTAACTAGACTCAAATGATAGAATGTTGGAGCATGCATAAATTGGCTAAAAAGACTTATGAAAAATGAGATATCAAGTTGAGTGATGGTCAAATAAATGAGTTTCACCATAAGTTTTTGATAGTATGTAGGACATCTGAGAGCCTTTTTGGTTGAATCAATTTTTGATTTATTGTATAGAGGAGTTGGAGCATGTTTAGAATCCATCAATCCTGCCTTTTGAAGTAAATCTAGAATTTACTTATGCTAGTTAAGAAAAAATCCCTTACCAGAAGTTGCCATTTTGATTCCAAGAAATTATCTTTAAAGGATCAAGATATTTGACAGGAAATAATTGGATATCTTTTTAACTTGAAATTGAGTCTGTTACAATGAGATATTCTATATAAATAAGTACCATTAATTTTTTACTCTTTCCAAGTTGAACATATAGAGATGAATCAACAATACTTTTTAATAATCCAAGACCTTCAAGAGATGAACTTAACTTAGCATGGTAAGCTCGAGTACTCTACTTTAATATATAAGTGGATTTATGAAGTTTACTTGCCAAATTCAGATTACCACTTTGAGCATAACCAAAAGGAAGTTTCATGAATACTTCTTCTTTAAGATCACCATGGAAGAAGGCATTTTTGACATTCATTTGAGACAATCACCATCAATTATTGATAACTACAGACAAAAATACTCAAATAGTGATCATTTTTGTAATTCGAGTAAATGTCTTCTTATAATCTACTCCATATTTTTTAATAAAACCTTGTGCTATCCGACGAGCCTTATGATGATTGATGGATCCATCTAACTTAAACTTTGTTATATATATACCCATTGGAATCCAACTTCCCACTTTCCTTTATAAAGAGACATAATACTCCAAGTGTTATTTTCTACATGTGCCTTCGACTCATCTTCCTTTTCTTCCTTCCAAGCATATTAAGTTTGAGCATTTTGATAAGTTTTAGGTTCATGAACATTAGAAATGGCTGAAAGGTAAGCAAAGTATGAGGGAGATACCTTTTGGTAAGATATTTTGTAAGTGGATGCTTAACTAAGTAAGCAATATAGTATTTAACTTTTTTAGAAGTAAACAATTTCTTAGTGGATTTTATTGAGGAACATGTTTGTTCTTGATCAATAGATATCTCTTGATCATTTGAAGTGCCATTAGTGTAGCGCCCCCTCATCGTAGGGTACACAACGGAAAACCCGGAGGTTACTCCGACGTGTATCCCACGATAAGGTGCACCACCAGAACATTGCTACTATCAATCCTCATGGCATTGCAATAATTTAAACTACAACATCAGAAAACCAGTAAATTTTAAACAGTAAGTAACCACAAACCCATGTTCATAATAAACCATTTTCAATTATTACAGTCATCCAAGAATTTGCAAAGTCAGTCAATGAGTAAAACAATAGAACCACAATGGGCTCAGAAGAAATACAAAGCATTGCTATACAGTGATTGCGGAACACAATTCGATAAGACACTAATGCAGACG
>JANKOD010000193.1:22505228-22516682 GCA_026284645.1 Erythroxylum acuminatum | reverse complement strand
CATCCACATCGTCTTAGTTACTATTCATACTAAGATGATATTACTGTTCATCCACATCATCTTAGTTACTTTTCATATCCATCGTCTTAGTTACTGTTCATACTAAGATGATATTACTGTTCATCCACATCGTCTTAGTTACTATTCATACTAAGATGATATTACTGTTCATCCACATCATCTTAGTTACTTTTCATACCCATCGTCTTAGTTACTGTTCATACTAAGACGATATTACTGTTCATCCACATTACTGTTCATACTAAGACGATATTACTGTTCATCCACATCGTCTTAGTTACTGTTCATAACCGTCTTAGTTACTGTTCATCTTCTGTCTTCTGTTCCAGTTTTGATCATTCAGAAGATAGAATTTGTCTTCAAAGTCTTCATGAAAGTTGTAGCTCTTGAAGTCCTCTTTTGAACCATCCAAAGAACCTTAATCCAAAATTTCTAGAGAAAGTTATGGTTGTTTCCTCGAAACAGGTTCAATATGATTGAGGATAAAACCAAATTGGATTCTTTTGGGCATAACTTCTTCTCTAGACACCCAAATGACATGATTCCTGAACCATTGGATTTGTAAGACATTGCTCTACATCTCCACAAAAAAGCTATTCATTTTAAATGAAGTGAGAAAGATTGAGTGAAAAATGTGGGACGGGTGCAGTGTGTGTGTTCTTAAACATTATAAACTGGTGTTATTCTACTAAACATACTTCATTATTTTGATGATTTCTGGAACGGTAGAGCTCTAAATGAGATGATTTCTAATTTGTGGTAAACTAGAGACATGGAGCTACAAATGGTATGAAGAAATTAGAATCAAATTCATTCTCTAAGTTATTTAAATTTCATATGGAAGTTGTGCATAGTATACTGTTTTGGACAAGAGCAGTCCAAAAATGTTCAAAGTATATCTTTTGAGTCACTGAACCAAATTGAATGATTTTGGTGGCATTAGAAACTTAAGACAATGGGGGACAGTTTTCTAGAAGAATGTGTTATGTTAGATTGTTTAAGGGTATTGTTGGCAAGACACTTAAGTACAAAAGACATAAGGCATAAATGGAAGGGCAAATTGGACAATTCTCAATCATTAAGGGCATACTTGGAAAAAAAGTGTTGTCTTGCTTATAAATAAAGGAGAAAACGTAAATGAGAAGATTCTAGAAAAGCAAAATGCGTGGATGAGAAAAGAGATAAGAGAGAGAAAGCATGAAAAAGAATGAAAGAGGGAAAGAAGAGAAAACAAGCTAGGCTTTGAATTTCCTTAGCCTTCAAGAGAGATTTTGAAGTTGTTCAAGAAGAGAAAAAGGTAGAGGAAGAAAAGAGCTTCCATTTGTGCTAAAGATCTCTTCATTTGGTGAAGAATCAAGGTAAGATCATTTTAAATTTTTTGGATTTTTAAAAGGATTCTAGTTCATAGAGATTAGAAAATGCTTGGGTTTAAATATTCTAGAATCAATTTTGTGATTTGGCATTGTGGGATTTTTAAGGGGATTCCTATTGGATGAGAATTTGGATATTATGAGATCATGTGAGGTTAGAAAAGAGATGACAAGAAATTAAGTTATGATATAAAGTAACTAAGTGTGCATGAGATGTAAGCTTATGAATAAGCTGGACAGATGCAAAGGATAAAGATTGAAAGGAGAATTTAGAAAGATCAGGTACAAATGAAGTGTAAACCTAAGTTCACATAGACATGTATGAATTATGAAAAGGAAATGAGCTTAATATGTGATTTAGAACATATACCTGGGATTGTCATTGAACATGCATTGTACATAGCCCATATAACTATTTGGGCATAAATGAGTTTTGTAACGGGTGCAAATTGTGTATTTCATAAATTGTCATGTGCAGGTGAAACATTTGCATACAGGCATATTCAAAATGTGGAAGCAAATGCTATTTTGAAGCGTACTGTGAGTAGACTGAGACGGTCTTACTTTATTGTTTGTTTGCTTATATTATGAATTGAGTGATTATGAATAATTAAGAATGTGCTTGTTAAATATGTCAGGAATGTGTATTTGTATTTGTATCTGAATGAAAGTGTGAATTCTCCACTTCAATGTGGAATGTCGGACTCAGGTTCGATGATATAAGTTTCTGATTCAACATCATATGTGATATGACATGTTCAGTATGTGATGCACTTCATAAAATGCATGCTCAGATAAAGGTGTTGTGACTTGAGTAGCTAGTTTGGAGCGCTTCCACGTGAGTTTTGCTTCATGAACTCTGATTCTGCACGTGAGCTTTGCTCCGTGAACTCTGATTCTGCACGTATAGCTATGCTCCGTGAACTCTGTTCTGATTGAGCCCTATGGGCCAGTATTGGCACTCAGTCACAACAATAAGAATGAACCTGAGTCTCATGCACATTGCATATGCATAATATGAATGATTAAGTTTATTGAATGTGAAATAATGTGAAATATGAAATAGAGTGAGATGTATGAACTATGTGTTATGTGATTGGGTGAGCCATCGATGATGGTCACTCACTGAATTCGCAAAACTTACCCAAAATTTGAAAATATTTTTTTTAGGATCAGAAGAATACCCCGTTAAGCCAACGGGAGTATACCTACAGCAATCAAGTGAAGGATAGAGGTCGGGATCAGTTCGCATCTGCATTACATTTCTTTATTTGTATTGAATTGTTTATTCCACAACTTTTGTATAAATTTGTATTTCTAAACGACTCGAGTGTTTTATATTTTGAAAAGGGGCCCAATTGGCTATTAAAATTCCATTGATTGTATGGCGTTGATTGAAAATGTTTATGAGTGAATGTGGGCCCAATTTGAGTGTCAATTTTCACATATTGTGTTTGTGACAAAAAAAAATTATATCGATTTCTAACTGATCGAGTGCTTTAGAACGTCACCCTCGCAGGGCACGGACTCAGACATCACTATCGATGTCGCGTTCGGGTCATTGCGGGAGTGGGGTGCTACATTAACACTCAATAAGATCAAAAATATTTTACAACATTCATTTTAAGCATTATTGCTCTAGCTTTCTCCAACAAGTCTCTATTTTTCATTCAACAACCTCATTTTATTGGGAAATATTAACACAACTAGTTTGATTCACAATTCCTTTAAAAGATAAGAAATTAGTCATATTATGGGATGTATGTTCTGTTCCATTTCAGTTCAAAGAATCTTACCATAAGCTAAAAATTGATTAAAAATCATCACATGAAATTCTTTTAAGTGATTGAAGACATCACCTTTTGATTTTAGCAAATAAACCTAAGTATCTTTAGAAAAGTCGTCAATAAAAGTTACAAAGTACTTACATCCATCAATAGAAGAAAAAACAGGACCCTATAAGTTTGAATGTACTAATTGAAAAGGCTTAGTATTCTGTGACAATGATAAATTGAAAGGAAGTCTAGATGACTTAGAATAACGACAAATCGTATGATGGTGAGCTTTTTTAGACAAATCAGAAATTATTTTTAAGAAGACAGAATCGGAAGGATGAGATAAATAGTGATGCCATAAAAGTTGTTGACTTATAGAAGTTAAAAGGGCTTAAAAAATTTAGAGACTTAATTATTAGGAGTGAAATAGTAGAGTCCATTCAAGAAAAACACTTCACCAATGACCTTTTTGGTGGCACGGGCCTGAAACACAACCTTACAAGATGTGAATAGAATTTCACAATCAAGAGATTGAATTACTTTGGGAACATAGAGTAACAAAATGGGAAAGGAAGGAACATAGAGAACATTGGAGTTTATAGTGTTAGACAAAAGTTTGAATTTTCCTTTACCCTTTATGGTAACATTTTGGCAATTAACTAACACAATAAAGGACGTGGAAGAGAAATCACAACAATTCATTAGTTTATTAGACATCTCTGTTTTAAAAATCGGACCGGACCGGCCGGTCCGACCGGCTCGACCGGTGACCGGTCGGCTATCCAGTCCGGTTCAACCCAAAAAATCAGCTTTAAATTGGACCAGTATGAACCGGTCGGACCGGTCCGACCACTGGTTCAACAAAATTTTTATTTTATTTATTTTATTGTATTTTTTCCGGTCCGACTACTGGTTCAACAAAATTTTTATTTTTTTTATTTTATTGTATTTTTTTATTTTGTATTTTTAAAATATTATTAATATTATATATAATTAAATATAATTATTGTATAATTATGACGTCACACCGGTTCGACCGGTGGTTGAACCGGTCAAATCGGTGACCAGTAAGGTTTCCGATTCGATGGCCGGTCCGAGTTTCAGAACACTGTTAGACATGATCAGTGGTACTAGAATCTACAACCTATAAATCATGTAATGAACTAATTTCTAAAGTAGTCGTGAAGGTTGTCATAAAACAGTGACAATTCTCTATATTTGCACCAGCTAAAAAATCAGTAAATTTGCTAAAAAATGCAGTAGGTTCATGACAACTTTGTTCTCCATCTTGGACATTTCCCTGGCCATGTTTTTCTTACAAATAGCTAGCAAACTCATTTAGTAAAGCAAAAAGATTAGTTGAAAAAGATTCAACAATGTGAGCAACTAGATGAGCTTTAGGACTGGTCCTACACCTTTGATCACTTCCCACTTTATCCTTGCAAGATTTGAGTTCCGATTATAGAAGACTCCAACACCGATCCACCGTGTGTCCAATTTTGTTGCAGTGGTCACATTTTAGATCTGAACACTAACATTTATAAGGTTTTTTTGTCACCCTATGAGCAAGATAGTGGCATGAGTGTCTGAAGTACTAGAAATAGCACTACGTGGCATGATTTATCTGCGAACTTCATGTTGTACAGCTGCACAATCATTTTTCAAAGATGGCAATTCTGTTGTCATTAGAATGCGTCTCCTGAACTCTTCATAGTCAGAATCATAAGTGTTTCACACTCGGTCCTCTTCAACTCGTTTCTCAAAATAGTTGGATCAACAGTGTGAGGACGGTATACCTCTAATTCGTTCCACAGACTTTTCAATTTACCCAGAACACTAACAAATGATTTCCCTTCCTACTGAAGAATAGTAATTTCTCATTAAATCTGGAAAATTCGAGCAGCATTATTTTGATTTTCATACATAGCCCCCAACAGCTTCCCAAATATCTTGAGAAGAAGTCTTAGAATAATTGAAAATTTCAACTATATTACGGTCCGTAGAATTAAGCAACCATGACATAACCGTATGATCTTTTGAAAGCCAGGCATCATACTCGGGTGAGATTTCATCGGGGGCCTTTCCTTTGCCATTAATGAATCCCAATCTAGATTTTCCACTGAGAGCAATTATGACTGTCCGGGACCATGGAAGATAATTAAATTCATCCGACAACACAGGACAAAGTTTTTGAGATGTGCTGACGTCACCATCATAATTGTTGGAAGAGACAACCACCACTTCCCGTGTGATTCTTGCAACAGCCTTAGTATCAGCATGAGTCATCCTTGGTTAACTAAATGAAAAAGTTTCCTAAACATTCTGAGAAATTATGTCATCATTTCCCCTAATACAAGTATATATACAAGTAACTTATAGCAATAGAAAAATGATAAAAGTAATGCAATGCATATTTTCAATGTGATCGCAACGGGGACATGCAAAAAGTCTTCGTGTGGTGCATGCGGTTATAACCAAGTCAGTACACACCAATCCCATTTTCCCCCGTTCGATCTCTCTTCAAGGTTTTGGAAGGCATGGAATAATTTCGATGAAGTCAAAATCTTCAATGGGAAACTGGGTAGAATATGTATGTGAAATGAGATTTAGATAGACCTAGAATTACACGTCTTCATTTCAAGATGTTACGCAAAGACAGGACACGTACACGAGCCAGGAAGCACCAACACGCCACGGAAAGGATAGCTTGAAAACCTACACTGCCATAGATAGGCAAGCCAAAGAAATCCAGCATGCATATGGGTAAAGAGCAAAATAGTATACCACGAAGCCAAGTATCTTTGATGTTTCAAAGGGGTAACAGATTTTTTTATGGAACAATTATACGGACACTGTAGTTATTATTATTATTAAATAAAAAATATTTTTTATTTTATAAAAATTGTCCGTGTAGTTATTATTGTTATTAAATAAAAAATAATTTTTATTTTATAAAAATAATTTTTATAATAATGATGATCACTAAATTTTTTAATTTTATATATTTTGTCAGGAATCCCACATCGAACAAGTATAAGAGCATTTAACAATTTATAATAGTGTGCAAACCTCCCCTTCTTGAGCTAACTTTTGATGGTGAGTTAGGCCTTTCCAACATAGTATCAGAGTTAGGTTGTTTCGATGGTTTTGGGCGGTGCCCGATTATTTCCTTTTGTCCAATATATCCATCAGATGTCCAGTCTTGCCCTGGATTGAGGGGTGTGTTAGAAATCCCACATCGGACAAGTATAAGAGCATTTAATAATTTATAATAGTGTGCAAACCTCCCCCTCTTAAGCTAGCTTTTGGGGGTGAGTTAGGCCTTTCTAACATATTTTAATATAGATATATATTATTTACAATCTAATGACTTCTCACTTAATAATTAAAATTTATCATATTTAATGAAATGGATATGAATTACTCTTATAAATAACATATATCAAATTAATCAAAATTGTACTTTTTTTAAAAGAACAAGCATGTGCAAGCGGTGAGCTTGGTTACCCTTTTATTAATAAAATAGAAAAATTACAAGAAGAGAGGGGGGCACATAAACCTTACCTCTCGAAATTGAAAGAAATGATGTAGGCATTAATCATAGCATTTTGTGAAATCTGCGTTTGATTAGAGAGATTATGCAATAAATTAAAACCAAACAAATACAAAACATATGGTTCGCATTACTTAATAAGTCTAACATATGGAAAGCAATTCTGATCCAAAGTTAGAAGGTCGTGCATGTAGATCGGTAAATCTTTTGCCACACAAAATTGCTTAGGTTCCTGTGAAGAGCTTGCCATTTTAGAGAGGGCATAAGCTAAGGTGTTAGCTTCCCAGTAAGTGTTGAATGAGCACTTCAATACCAGTCATAAGAGTCTTTATTTCTTCAAGAATCTCCCAAAGTTTTCATGGACAAAGACTTTGACCATTCAAGATGTTAACCATTTGTAGGGAATCAAATTCTAAAATGATTTTAGATAACTGAATAGAAACATAAGCATGGAGACCTTCCTTTGCTACAAGAAATTCAGCCTAAAGACTTGTGGCTATGCCAGTCTTTTGTTCTAGCTAAAATCATTCCACCATTAACACTTCTAATTAAATCGAAATTGTACATAATTTGTTACATTAAACACACATTGAACGCAAGTATGCGAGAAGTAGGTGTCTTGGTGGAAAAGTTAGGTAGTTTTTTTTATTGTAATTATGTTAATTTAATTATTGAAATTAACGAACTACGTTAAAGTAATATTTATATACAAACAAGAAGTCTATAACGAAAATTTATATTTTTATTCAAATTTGAGATTAATCTTCGAACTTCTAAATAAAAAAACTACAGATGAAATCCAATTATATATAAATGATGTGAAAAAAATAAATTATAATATATTTATATTTGAAAAAAATTGTAGTCAACTTTCTAAGTATGCATAATTTTTAACAAGTTATTGTGGTTAACTATAAGGGCAAAGTACAAAGTTCTTTTAGAAAGTTATTATATTATTAATTTATTAACATTATGAATTTAGCTTATTAGTTTAAGACATAATCATAAAATTATCATATAATAAATATTATTATTTTATATAAATTTTATTGTATGATAAAAGTTGCTTCCTCCTACGAATTTCAGTTGTTGATAAGTAGGTCAAAGTACCATTCAAACTGTGTAAAATGTTTTCATATATATGTTTTGTTGAGGAAAAACGCAATGCAATAGAGAAAAAATGCAAACGAAAAATGCACAGGATTTACGTGATTCGACCAATGTGACTTACGTTCACGGGCAAAGGAAGAGCAATCTTATTCTATTAGAGAGAATTGTTACAAGTCATAAAACTCTATAATTGAATACATCATATCTATACCTAATCGGTTCAGGTCACTTCAAAAAATACAAAAACTGGGCTAATCCATATCGCTCACTGAACTCCTTTTTTTTCTCCTTTCGAGTCAAGTCATAATCCGTTTACGATTCAGCAAAATTTAAGGTACTCAACAATTCTCCACCTTGACTTGAATTCTTTCAAATCATTAGACAACAAGAACAAACTCCTCCCTACCATTCATGCCCCTTAGGGCCTTAAGCTATGCGAACATTTACCAAGTCCAAGCTATGCTTGAACTTCTTAGTTGGTAACGGCTTAGTCAACATATCTATTGGATTCTCTTTGGTGGCTATTTTCTCAATAAACATCTCCTTTTCCTCTATGACATCTTGTATGATATTTAGCCTAATATCAATATGTTTTGATCTTTCATGATAAACAGGATTCTTGGCCAAATCTAATGCACTTTGACTATCACAATAAATGATAAGCCTTTCAACTTTCAGTCCTAGACTATCAATAAAACCATGCAACTATATACCTTACTTTAATCCTCTCTGTCAATGACATGTATTTCGCTTTAATGGTAAACAAGACAACGGTAGATTGTAGTGTTGCCTTCCAACTAACAACACATCCATACAAAGTAAAGATATAGCGTGTCAGGGATCTTCTTTTCACAAGATCTTTGGCATAGTCAAAGTTAGTATAGCCAACCAAACTACCAATATCTTTACTAGCGCTATAAACCAAACAAATATTACTTGTTCCTTTCAGGTATTACATAACCATTTAACTACTTCCCAGTGAGATTTCCCCCGATTACTCATAAACCTGCTTACCACACTATCTGCATGAGCCAAATCAGTCCTAATACATACCACAACATACATCAAACTTCCCACAAGACTGGAGTAAGGAACTAGTCTCATGCAATCCTTCTCATTTTCTGTAGTAGGTATTATACTAATATCAAGTTTAAAATGTGCCGCCAATAGAGTATTTACTTGCTTAGATTTATCCATATGAAAAGACTGCAGCAACCTTTCAATGTATTTTTGTTGAGTTACATATAGTAGATCTACCCTCCTATCTCTCCAAATCTCCATGCCCAAAATCTTTTTAATTGCACCCAAATCCTTTATCTCAAACTCACTACTTAATAACTTCATTAAAACATCAATTTTAGCTTTAATCGTAGCTACAATCAACATATCATCCACATATAGCAAAAAATATATATATACGAATCATCTAAATGCCTCTTAGAGTAGACACAATTATCAAACTGATTGCGCACAAAACCATAAGAAATCATGAATGTATCAAACCTCTTATACCATTACCTTGGTGACTACTTCAGACCGTACAAGGATTTCTTTCAGCAAACATATATGCTCTGGTTTCTCATTGTTAAGGAACCCCTCTAGTTGTGACATATAGATCTGTTCTTCTAAGTTTCCATGTAAGAACACAGTTTTGACATCAAGTTATTCTAACTATAGGCCTAATACACTTACTATGGATAGAATAACCTGAATGTTTTTGTGCTTCACAACTGGTGAGAACACTTCATGGTAGTCAAGCCCTTCCTTTTGTGAAAAACCCTTGGCCATAAGCCTTGCTTTGAACTTGGCTAGTTTAACTCTAGGAATGCCTTCTTTGCTCTTAAACACCCATTTTCATCCTACTGGTTTTGCATCTTTTGGTAGAGATTCTAAATCCTAAGTTTTGTTCTTTTCAAGAGACTACATCTCTTCATTCATCGTAGTCAACCATTATGATGCTTCTCTACTCTCAATTGCCTCCTCATAAGATCTAGGTTCATTAGAATTAATATTCTCTCCTAAGATCAAGGTATATGCAATAGAATTAGTATCAATAATACTAGCACAATCAGCATACCTTACAGGTTTTCTGATTTCCCTCCTCGTTCTCCTTGTTGCTATACTTTGTGAATCTTGCTCTTCTCCTTTGGGCTGTTGAACATGATCTTTTGTAGTCCTATTGGAGTTTCATTTTCAAACTCCACCTTCTGGCTAGCACCCTGATCTTTATTACCTGCTTGACTATCATATTCCTCTTTTGGACCCAACATAGTAGATTCATCAAAGGTCTTATCTCTGCTAATAATAAATCTCAGAGTTCTATCTTTTTTTGCACACCACTGTATATACCCTTTAACTCTGGTTGCATACCTTAGAAATATGAATTTTATTGCTCTCGGCTCTAGTTTACTATCATTCACATGAGCATAAATAGGACAACCAAATATACGTAGGCCAAAATAATCAAAGGGTTTATCGGACTATACCTCTTGAGGAGTCTTAAAAACTATTGTAGTTGATGGAGATCTATTCATCAAATAATAAGCAGCGTTAATTGCTTCATCCCAAAACTGCTTTGACAAGCCAACATTTAGTCACATGCATCGAGCACGCTGCAGGAGTGTTTGGTTCATACGCTTTGCAACTCCGTTCTGCTGTGGTATATGTCATACATTGTGGTGCCTCATTATACCTTTTGTCTTGCAGAATTTGTCAAACAGTGCATTGTAAAATTCCAACCCATTATCTATTCTGAGTGTCTTAACTTGTTTTTCGTCTATTTTCAACCATAGTCTTCCACCCCTTGAAACGCTCAAACACCTCATCCTTAGATTTCATAATATACACCCAAACGTTCTTAGAGTAGTCATCAATAAATGTAACAAAGTACCTACATCTACCATGAGATTCAACTAGAGAAGGACCCCATAAATCTGAATGAGCATACTGAAGGATTTCTTTCGAGGTATGTTTGCTAGAACTAAACTTGACTCTGCATTACTTCCCCATGACACAAGTCTCACAAAACTTCAACTTTCCAGTCTCTGCTCCATCCAAAAATCCTTGTTTGCTCAATATTGCTAGCCCTTTTTCACTCATGTGACCTAGTGTACGGTGCCATAATTTCGTCCTGTCATTATGCTTCTCTAACGTAACGTTTGGTTCATGTCTTCATGGGTGGAGACGAATGACTGGGACACAAAAGTTCTGTATCCCGTAGTGTTATGTTTCGTCTCCAAATTTTTGTCTCGTTCCGTCTTTGCATACTGGAGATAGTATCCAAACGCAGCGTAAGGACTGAGATACTGCCATTGTTCCCGTCACTAAACCATACCTGTAGGGACACAAAAGTCCTCACCCATTTTTGTTCCGTCTTCAGAGGACAAAGATAAAAAAGATTTGTTCCTTCCAAGACTGTGGTACAAGATTTCTTGTCCTAAGGACAAAAACAAAACACATAAGAAATTGTCAGAAATACCCCTCCCCCATATAAGCAATTTTTTATTCTTAATTATATTATTAAACTCGTCGTCGTCGTCGTCGTCGTCATCATCATTATTATTATTTATTATAAAATTTAAACTTATTATTATTATTAATAATTATTGTTATTATTGTTATTTAT
>JANKOD010000193.1:22489218-22499568 GCA_026284645.1 Erythroxylum acuminatum | reverse complement strand
ATTTTCTTATTATTATTTTTATTATCATGATTATTCATAATTAATTTTCTTACTATTATTATGATTATTAAATTCCTTATTATTATTAATTTTCTTCCTCTTCTTCTTCTTCTATTATTATTATTATTGTTGTTGTTGTTGTTGTTGTTGTTATACGAAATTAATTTCTTATTATTATTGTTATTATTATTATTTGTTAACTTTTTTACTAATATAAATCATCCGTTTTAAAATAATCAATGAATTACATATTTCCAATCATATTATACTGCAGGGGTATTTTAGTCATTGATACTGTTTTTATGTTATATCAACCGCAACCAAACACATTTCTGTCCTCAAGACGGAGTCAGTTTTATTTGTTTTGTCCATCACAACCAAATACCTCACTGTCTCTAATTTTTGTTATGTTTTGTCTCCAAATTTTTGTTTCGTTTCGTCTCTGCATACTGGAGACAGTATCCAAATGCAGCGTAAGGACTAAGATACTGCCATTGTTCCCGTCACTAAACTACCCATTAGGATATAAATTCCATGTTGTAGTTTGCCTTTCATCATTACTAAAACACCTTTAAAATCTTCAATTGTTCATCGCCACCAGAGAAACCATACCCTTGTTTGTCTAGGGTACCTAAAGAAATCAAATTCATACGCAAATTAGGAACATAGCACGCATCAAGTGTTATGATAATTCTATCATGCATCTTAATTTGCACCGACCCACTGCCCTTTACACTAAGCTCCTTATTATCACCCAACTTTACTGTGCCATTCCACCCATTGAATGAACGAAACAATTCGTGCGAGAAAGTCATGTGATAAGATCCACCAGTGTCTATGACCTAGGTTAATTTTTAGAGAACTAGAAGTACTAACAATTGAAACATCATTGCCCTCTCCTTCATCAGAGCTATCCTATACTCCTATAACATTATCACTACTACTTGATTCTGCTTCTCGTTTCTCTTCTTTCGTTGTGGATAGTCCTACCTCATGTGCCCCTTCTCTTTATGGAGAAAAAACTTAATTACTTTAACCTTTGATTTGGAACGTGACCTACCTCCTCCGCTACCATCTCTTTTAGTGTTCCTACCCCTGCTATCAACAAGAACTGCTTCTGCACCATCTTCACGAGAACCAGAGACATTTCTCTTTAATTCTTTAGACTGTATAACATCCTTCACATCGCTAATAGAAATACTATCTCGCCTGTACAACATTGTATCAACAAAATTCTCATAAGAATTTGGATTTCGATAAAGAACATAAGAGAATAATAGCTTGATCCTTATCATCAATATTAACCCCAACGCCTTGTAAATCTAAGACAATTCGTTTAAAGGTAACAAGATGCTCTTTTACCTGCATAATTTTTGTCATCTGCTAGGTATACAAATGCTACTTTTGATAAAAACGGTTTGTGAGAGATTTTTTTTTTCTGAAACCTGCTTTCCAATTTCGACCACAATCCTGCAACAGATGTTTCATGCGCCACCTCACATAACACTTCATCGCTTAGACTCAATAGTATCGTGCTATGTGCCTTCTCCAGAATTTCATTTTTCTCCTCCGTCGACAGTTTCTCTAGTAGTTTACCTTCTCCATCTAGCGCCATCACACATCCCTGCTGAACCAGAAGAGGCCTCATCTTAATCTTCCACATAGTGAAATTGTTCGGCCCATTAAATTTATCAATGTCGAACTTGTGAGTCATCATCTTCCCAAACAATAAACAGAACAATCTCCCAAATATCGCAAGAAAAAATCGAACTTTGAAAAACAAAATCGAAAAAAAAACTAAATATTTAAAACCTTTCTCTGATACCACTTGTTAAGGAAAAACGCAACGCAATAGAGAAAAAATGCAAACGAAAAACACACAGAATTTACATGGTTCAGCTAATGTGACCTACATTCACGAGCAAGGGAAGATCAATCTTATTCCGTCAAAGAGAACTGTTACAAGTCATAAAACCCTAAAATTGAATACTTCATATATATACCTAACTGATTTAGGCCACTTCAAAAAATACAAAAATTGGGCTAGGCCCATATCGTCGTCCACTGAACTCTTATCTTTTTTCTCCTTTCGGGTCAGATCATAATCTGTTTACAGTTCACCAAAATTCAAGGTACTCATCATGTTTAAAATGTTCCACGCACAAGAGGAGTCAAACACTCCGATTTCTTGATTTCAAGTTTCAACAGAAAATATCTGTGATTGGGTAAGTTATAGAAATTCAAAAACTCATTTGCATTACTCCATAATATAAATGATTGTATGTGGTTAATTCAAATTTGATTAAGAAAAATCTATTCAAAATCAACATAATGATTGACGATTTAGTGTAAGTAATTTCTATTTTTATGAGACTTGTAGGACCTGAAATATGTAAAGAAAAAGTATAACTTGAAATACAGATGTGGTTTAAAAAATTGGACCATACTCTCTACAATGATTCAACGTAGAAATAACTGTAAAAAGTCAATGAAAGACAATTGTAAATTAAAAGGTAAAATGTGAGAATTAGCTCCAAAAAGCAAAGGCTGAATTCTTCATAACCATATTTTGTTAATCGGAATAAATCCAATTATAATTAATTCATTATAAACTATAAAGTGGAATTACAACGGAACAACAGTTAACATAATTTGTAACATCTATTTTGTGGCAGTTTTTTATTAGAATATTTATCAGATTTCATACTCTTTTCAACTTTTTCTGACAAGGCAATGTTTACGCTAAGGTAGAGTCGGTGACAACAGTTAGTCAATTTGGCGGGTAACCCAACTAAATGCACGACAGGTAATCCAACAACTTCCTCTCTTCGATTGCGCTCTCGTGACCCCCAGAAAGCAGATCGCAGCCCCCTACTCAAAACCCACATATCTTGTAGACCAAACTATAGAATTCCCTCCAATTCACTCTCTCACCAGGCTCATCTACAAAGCTAACCGTCTTGTAAATCCTCTTCTTCCCTGAAGTAGCAAGAAAAGAGACACAAATGAAAAACAGGGACAAGAAAGCAAAAGCAAGAAAGGAATTTCCAAGTCCAAAGCTTGAGAGAAATTGGAAAAGGAAAAGCAACAAAGAATAGAAATTAAAAAATGGAAGGCAAAAGGGTGGTAGAGAAAAGTGGGGCTGGGGCAGCGCAAAAGCAGGAAACTTTGTGGCAAAAGTTGGGGAGAGGTACTGTTTTGGTAGGGAAAAGAGGGGGCCCATTTGCTTGCACTCCTGTTAGACTTTGGGGTAGTAGGAGTATTGCCTTGTTGAACCCTATCATCATTGATGACTTCTGCTACAACAAGAAGGATCCTTCTTCTTCCCATCTAGTCCCTTATTCACACACCAAAAACCACCACCACACCACTACTAGTTCTTGTGTTTCTGTTAGAAAGCTTGGTGCTGCTCTCTGGGAGTTCCAGCATTATCTACCCCTCTCTAAGATGCACCGCGGTATGCACCATAATGTCTCCAATGGTGGTGCCAGTGATCATAGGCTGCGCCGTCACCAGAACCACCACCATCCTCGTAGGGAGAAGGGCCTTGACCTCTCCCGTTTCTTGGGTGATCCTAGTCCCAGCTCTCCTGACCAGGTATGTGTTGTTCTACATGGATGCCGAGTTGCAAACGTACATGTAGACTTATGCTTATGTGCTAGTAGAACATGGTCGCTGGCTTTCTAATTATTTCTCTCGTTGTTTCTGGGTTTTTGATTGACTGCCTGATTACCGATTTTCTTGGAATTCAGTGCATCATCTCTCTTGGTGTTGTTTTATTCAACATTCAACCTAGGATGGCCTGTCTATTACCAGTTAGGTTTTGTGTTAAGGATGGCCATGGTGGGTATATTGTGATCAATGTCCTGTTCACACGGTAGTAGTTCCTTAAAGATTGTGTCACTCATCAATGATCTTGGGATGCTAATATTTATATCCATATATTGAGTAAATTCTCTCTCTCCTCCATCGATCCGAAATTGAATAGAAAAATTCTGATAAATCATTGATTCCTCTGGTATTTCAATATATGTTTCATCTTCTAAGCAAATATAGGATTCATTTTCTGTCAATCATAATGGGTTGCCAGTTTATGCTGTCCTTCATTAGCAATATTCAATGATTTCTTTTAATTTAGAATCTTTTGATTTGTTCGAAACTAGGAAGATTTTGTGTTAACGTATACCCATGGTTTAGTGGTTTCAATTAAGTAGAGAATCTATCTGTGATATCACTGTAAAGATATTTTTCTATCCGTCATCTGCTGTAATGCATATACAATCTGAAACAAGTGGCTTCCGCTTACAAACTTATCTATTGAATCTATTGTTGTTTGCTTAAGACATTGCTCACTTTTTTACAATAACAAACCATGATCATAGATTGCTTATATGACCATGTAAATTTAATGGCTTGTCTTAATTGGGATCTTCTGTTTTAAAGAGCTTTGTTATGCTTTTGGGAGTGGTTCCATAATATAACATGAATGCTCCATTTACCACAGATACATTGTACATATTCCCGCATTATCCTTATGAGCAAACAGCCTTTATTTTCTGAACAAGACGGCTATAAATAGCTTTAATACTCATTAAAAATGAAAATTTTAGCCAGAAAAATTAAAGAATACCTAATTTTATTTGACATTTTAACCAGCCAGAGAGTGCAGACAATCTCAGAAGACATATCGCTGCATCATTGATTCAGCATCATCGATCGATTGAAAGAGGCAATCGTGCTCTACAGCCTGTATCTCCTGCTAGCTATGATAGTTCTATGGAGGTAAACCTTAACATTCTTTCCACCTTCCTCTTAAAGACCTTTATAATTGTATATAAATAAAGCACTTTCCTGTAAAACTAGCTGTGTCTTCAATTGATAGAGATGTGGTGTGCACTTCACGGTTATCCCCACAGTCTTCTAAGCTGCGGGCAACCTATACGTTATCTTGGCCATCTTATAACCTTCAAATTTGACACCCTCATTTCAGAAAATTAACCTATAGTTCGTTTTGGTGAAAAGGGTCAATGACTTTATAGCTGGTAAATTTTGGCACCCTGAAGCTTTTTTTTTACAGGAGAAATCCATGTATAAGGTAGCACTTTTAAAGTAGTTTTGGATATCTACAATGCATTGTCTTCTTTCCTGTTTCATTAGTCCTGGGGTTTTCTTTTTCAACACTAAAGTTGCTTTTGGAAGTAGTGTGATAGTTGCTTCTCAAATGCATTATATACAATAAAACTTTTTTCCTGCTTATTAATGCCTTCAAAACTCTTTTGTTCAACAGGTAGCAACCTATAATCCGGCAGGCACCCCTAGCAGCTCCTTGGAGTTCAGGGGGAGGATTGGTGAATCACATTATAATATTAAAACATCCACTGAGTTGCTTAAAGTACTGAATAGAATTTGGAGTCTCGAAGAACAACATTCATCTAATATGTCATTGATAAAAGTGCTGAAAACAGAGTTAGAGCACACCCATATGAGGGTTAAAGAGCTGCTTCGAGATCAACAAGCAGATCGTCGTGAAATAGATGATTTAATGAAGCAAATTGCAGAAGATAATCTAGTACGGAAGAGCAAGGAACAAGACCGATTACATGCTACGATTCAGTCGCTGAGGGTTGAGCTAGAAGATGAGAGGAAACTGAGGAAGAGATCAGAGAGCCTACACAGGAGATTAGCTCGGGAGCTTTCTGAGGTAAAGTCTTCTCTATCTAATGCTTTGAAAGGGATGGAAACAGAGAGAAAATCAAGGAAACTGTTGGAAGACCTCTGTGATGAGTTTGCTAAGGGTATAAAAGATTACGAACAGGAAGTACATGGTTTGAAGCAAAGATTTGACAAGGATTCTGTTGGAAGGGCTGATGATGATCGACTGATTCTCCATATATCTGAATCATGGCTTGACGAAAGGATGCAGATGAAGCTAGAATCAAATCATGACTTTGCAGAAAACAACACAGTAGTGGAGAAATTAGGATTTGAAATAGAGACCTTTCTTAAAGCTAAACGAGCTGGTAGTTCAAAAAACAAGAAAACGGTGAGAGAACGTCGAGCTTCAATGGAATCTGTTCCTCTCAATGAGGCTGTAAGTGCACCCCAAGATGTGGGTGATGATGAGGATTCAGCAGGCAGTGATTCTCATTGTTTCGAGCTTAACAAACCAAGTAATAGCGTCTCTAATATACATGATGCTGTGGATGATCATGTTAGTGAAATAGTCAAATCTGATAAGGCAAAGAAAAAGCTTGCAGCTCCTGAGATAACCAGAGATCGCAATCCGTCGAGCATGCAAGTTAAATTCGAGGGACAGGTGGCTTGGGCAACGGCAAGTATTGGAAATGAGAAATCCCAACTGAACACGGAAGAGGTAGAAGGTGAATGGAAAGCTGTTGATATTTCTCGAAAATCTGAAAAATGTGATCGTGCGGAAGTTGATGAGGTCCATGGATTGAACTCAAATCAAATGACTGACAAATTAAGAAGAAGTCATATTTCATCATCAGAAACTAGGAACTTGCATCATGAAAAAGATGCGGGTGAGGCTTCGAGCAGTTTGGCAGCACCAAGGAATGTTAGTCCCGTTCGCCAATGGATGTCAAAACTAACAAACCACAAAACGGACATTTCAGAACCTTCAACAAGCTTTAGGTCAAAGCTTCTCGAAGCACGGTCCAAAGGTTACCGGTCCCGGTTAAAAATATTCAAAGGTTGATCGGAAGCCCCTCCCTCCATTTGAACTTTTGAGATTGACTGCTTGGCATGAATGCGATTGAGGTCTTTTTAGTTTTGTGAATATTGGCCACTACATAAGTATTTATTTTATATTCTATTTTTGTAACAACAGTCCATCACACACGCAGCTGTTTGAGATGTAAAGAATTTGAATAATCATTGCAAGTTAGTGGATGTGTGTAGGATGGTAACATCATACATCGAGTTTCTTAATTTTACTTTTTCCATGATTGGGAGGCAAAATCTTTATTTAAGCACTTCTTTATCCCTCCACAATTTCTCAAAAATTAAAAGAAAAAGTTATCAAAATTATCCATTATGAATTAACAAATAAAATGAAAACAAACTAAGATTACCAAAATTGTAAAACTAGTTTCTTAGTGATGATGTCAAAAACTTGATCTACTTTATATTTGTAAGCACATAGAGTCAATCATATATAGTTAAATAAAACTAGAGATATTCTAGAGTATCGATCCGACAAAAAAGTGTTATATCTATTAATCTTAGTTAAAGAAGGAAATTAAATAAAACAATGAGAGTTGATAGAAGATAATTAAACTAATAAACTAACTACATTAAACCAATAAATTGATAAAAAATAAAATAAAGAATGTTAGATACTCACAGTTCGTTTATATTTATATCTAATTATCATATGCAATTGATTATTTAGGTTGAAATGATAATTAACCTAATATATCTATAACCTTCGTCGAGTCGAGACACATATGTATATCTAACAAGGTAACTAATTGGTGTGTTATTTAACCTAATCAAACTCATTAAATATATATAATTATCATTAAAGTTTAGGATACCTTCGTTATCTAGAGCTTAAGTGTTTATTCTTCTATTGCACATATTATACTTTACCTATTATTCTATCATACAATCCATATGATTGAATCTATGCTGACCAATTAGAAATCTAACAATTAAGATTAAAAATAATAAATTCAACCAATGAATAATCAAATATTGTGTAAATAATTAAATCAATTCTTGCAAATTGGTGTTGATTGGCATTATTTTTATTTGTAAAATATAAATGAATTTGATGCCTATTATATTCATCCCAAAGCCTTTCCTTTTTACTTTAGAGGATTGGACTTCATTATTGATGTATGCACTCTTTATTGGGCTTAATTTCAATCTGACTTTACTGCCTGTGCTGATACCTTTCTACTTCTTCCTGGTCTAGAAAAAGAATACTCTTAATGGTCTTCATTATTTTAGGAAAGCCCTTTTAGTTTTTTAAAACTCTATAGTTATTATCATAATCTTAGAGAATTTTATTGTGTTATAAAATTCTTTAAAAATATTTATGATTATCCTATTCCATTAAATTTTTTTATTAAAAATATTGACAAATGAAGCGCATGGAAAAATCGCACGGTGATATTTAAAAAATTAGCAAATTACAAAAGTGGTGTATGTCGAACAAATTAGTTTGTTATTTTTATTAATTTATTATATATTAATATATATATTATTTATATATTATTACTCATATTAAAATTGTGAAATATTGGTAATTTAATGTTAGTTTATTTTATTAGTAGTTAATATTATACTAATTTATAATATTTTATAAATAATTCATAATAATTTTAATTTTATATGATAATAAATTAAAATTTATTTATTATCTAATAAAATAAATCAGTCTCATTTTTATTAAAAATAATATTTAGTAAATAATGATTTAAGATAAATAAAATAATTATTTATTTGGGTCAGATTTAATTAGTTCAAGTCAAATTTAAGAGTTAGATTCGGTCATCATGTCAATAATATTTAATTATCAATTTAGAATATTCTTGAAAGAAGAACAAAATAATAGAGAAGTGATCATTAAGGTAGCAAAAAAATGTAAATCTCAAATTGTTTAGCCTAAAGCCTTCCCACCGATGATGGACATTTATAAAAGTCCGATTATTCCTATTTTCTTTTTATAGGACATCGGTTATGTTCTTTATGGTTAATCTCTCTATTTTCTTATCTGCTGGGTGCTGTAGAGGTTGAATATCCCTTCTTCTATTGTTTTGATTAATTTGATGCAAAAAAAAGACTCCTTTTGTTATCGAGTGGTTTGGGAGTTTTCACAAAGAGATTATTTTACCTTTTTTTATTTTTAAGAGGGTATCTCACTTGACATCATCTCGATAATCTATTCTTGAGAGGACATCTCACTAATCATCTTCAATTTTCTATCACATATCATTTGCTTCATTGACTATCTTCTCTTCTCTATCAACTGCAGTCTCTTATTTGTCATCCTCACTAGTTTGGGTTTTACTAAGTTGATTTTCAGTCATTTTCTAGATGTTTCCTTATCTGATTTTTGGAAAACCCTGTGCTTTGTTTTCTTCTTTTATAGATCTTGTTGGCCCCCGTTTCCGAAGCCCAACGTCCTGAGACATGAGCCTTGTTGAAAACCCTTAATGGTCACTTGCTGTCATTCCCTAATGATGGTGAGCGTACACTAGTAAAACCTCAAAATAATAAGTTGACTTCTTCGTAGAAATTGTAACTTTAAGTCTCTGGTTCATTTTGAAGCAAGAATCACCTCAATTGGAATTGTATATCTCAAGATATCCTCAAAATACCCCAAAGTGCACCTATTCCAATCATGCTCTCCTAACCGACCTCTCACTTGTTTTAGTTCCAATTTCCTCAATTCAACTCTAAATGTTACCAAATTTTAAAGGGAAGAAGATATATGTCTTAGGAAACTATTGGTTTAAGAATCGCTCTAATTGGAGGTCGGATGAGGGAGTTATGCCCAAAATAGTGGACCATGTTCATACCCAAAATCAATTTAAACCTCTCTTGGCGCGAATGCCATAACTTTTAACCTAGATGTCGGATTGAGTTCGTTTTTCTACCATTGGAAAGAATACATCTAGACCTACAACTTTGCGGAAGACCACAAAACCCAATTCTTCCTCTAAGATAGCCAAAAACCATAATCTTACCAGTGCATGTCTGTTTAACCGACATGACTCGAGCTTTGGAGGCCAATATGACCCGAGACTGTCCGTTTAACGGACATGAAGTGGCCAAAGGGTGTTTTTCCACCCGAGAAGGCCCCCAAAGCCCCCATGCCACTCCAAAGCTTGACCAAAACCTATCCAAACATCATGAACACTTCTAATCTTCCAACATTCATCTATTCCATGCCAAGACACTTCATAAACTCTTAAACACAAACTTCAACTCATCAAATTCTCAAACTCCAACTCAAATGATTCATCAAACTACAAGTCCAAAACAGTTGTTCGAGCCATCAACAAACACAAGCCTAAAATAATCACCTTATATATATATAACATGTGTATCTATCCATTCCACATCCGTAACCCACAAACTTCATGTCGTTGGAAAGATCAAAATATCTTCTTAAACCTCCAAGAAGACGAAATTCATCAACTCTACTCATAGAATGCTAGAACTCCACTTGCATTCACAACACATTCCTACCCACATGAAAACTGAAAATAGCCATGCAAAGATTTGAAATTTCATGAACAACTATAATTCATAAGCATTTCATTTACCATCAAAGTAAGTGTTTTACAATGCTTTAGTGGGCATTTTAAGCCACTT
>JANKOD010000193.1:22472543-22484358 GCA_026284645.1 Erythroxylum acuminatum | reverse complement strand
TATAACTTAAGCCCAACTTCCTATGTTACCCCTTAGGCATTTATCACTTAACTCTTTAATTCCATTTAATTCATGCTCACTCATGCCACCTAACCTAATTAATACTACATGCTAATTTATGTCAACATAATTTAGTCTATCAAGACCCCATAATCAATCTAATCATGCTTAATAAAATAAAAAAAATTTCAGGGGCCAACAGATCTGAAGTGAGCCCCACAATGGAGGAATTTTTGGTGATCGTTGCTAACTAAGACTAGAATATACAAAGCTGGTGTGTGTCATCTTAAGCAAATCGAATCAATTTGATTGTTTCCCTTCTCTGGTTAATTGGTATTTCATCAAATTTTCTTCTCTACTAGACACACTTGCAATTGTTTCGGATTGTGTTTGCTCTTGGTTAATTTGTTGCTCTTTGGTAGTTGGGATGTAGTTTTCAATCTTAATTGAACTATTTAAAATTTTGATTTCTTTTTTGTTTATAGTTTTCAATATATTGAATGTTCTTTTTTAACTATCTAACCGTGTTTTAGCGTTATGTAAAAACCCAATTACTATTTATTTATACAAATTAGTCTCGATCATTTTGATTTGCAAAGTAAGGTGAGAGGCGATTATTATTGGTTTAGATTTTGGACTATCTAAATTTTGATTTACTTACTATTGTCCGTACTTGTGATTTTCACATTCTTTTATTATAGTATCCATTTTATAATTTAATATCGATCTTTGTTTCCTGTTTCGAGTAACCTTAAAGTTGTTTAGGGAATTATTGGACTTGTCTTCTATAGCTTTTGTTAGGCATTAGATTAGGAGTGGTGGCTTTGACTTCTCATGATAGAGAAAGGGCTAGTCCTTCGGTGAGTTTTGGGTCTAGGAGAAGAGAAGATGTTGACATATTATAGATAGGTTTTTGGAAAATTGGCACCCTCACAAGGAAGTCATTGGAATTAATAGCGATCTTAAACAAATATATGATTCATATAGCGTGCATCTAAGAGACGAAGTGGAAAAAGGCTCAAGAAAAAGAGATTAATGGGTTCAAACTTTTGTATTTAGGGTGTTCGAGGAAATATAATAGGATAGGTATCTTACTTGTCAAAGAATTTATACATCATGTTGTGGGGGTAAAGATGACTAATGATATTAGTCTATCCTTAAAGATTGTGGTGAAAGGTTTTGTTTTCAATGTGGTGTGCATTTAAGCACCTTAATTAAGGTTAGATGAACAACTTAAATGTTAATTATGGAAAAAGCTAAATAAGGTGATTCAACAGATCCTCCCTGATGAGACAGTTATTCTAAGAGGAGACTTTAATGTTCATATAGGGGAAATTTGGATAGATATTTATGGACTCATGAGGGTTTTGGGTATGGTGATCGGAATGATAATGGGACAAATTTGTTAGATTTAGCGGTAGCATTTGAGTTAGTGATACTAACTCATTAAAAAAAACAACGAGCACCTAGTGACTTTTAAGATTAGAGCCACAAAAACTCATATGAATTCATAAGGTAGAGTGATCAGCCGAATTGTAGGAATTACAAGGTAATACCTAAAGCTAGCTTGTTAACTCAACATAGATTATTGGTTATGTATCTTATAATTAAGGGTTAGAGGAAGAAGAGAAGTTCTAGAAGGTCTACTAGAGTTATATAGTGGAATCTGAAAGGGGATATGACGGAACAACTTAGAGATAGAATAATATATGGAGATGAATGAAAATAGAAAGGAGATGCTAACCAGATGTGAGAGAGAGTAATTTTTTTTTAAAGAATTCAACTAAAGAGATCTTGGGTGTTTCTAAAGGGCTTTGGGGTAATAAGATGGAGTCTTGGTGGTGGAATGAAGATGTACAAGAAAAGGTTAAGATTAAGAAGGTTGCTTATAAACCTCTATTGGATAGCATCATAGACATAAAGAGGGTAATTAATAGAGAAATTTACAAATTGGCAAAGAAAAAGGCAAAGAAGATAGTCTCAAAAGCTAAAAGCATAACTTATCAGAAATTATATCGATTGGAAACTAAAGATGGATCAAATTATATATTTAAGTTGTCGAGACCTAGGAACATAAATTAAGAGACTTCAATCAAGTTCATTGTATAAATGATGATGCAGGGCGGGTGTTCATGGTTGGAAATGACATTAAGAGTAAATGGAAGAGATACTTCTATTGCTTTCTTAATAAAGGCATAGAGGACTCTTTAGGTGATTTTATCAAATGCAAGAGGTTTCGTAACTTATTATTGGCAAATCACAAAGGAAGAAATTAAAGATCTTTGAGGGAGATAAAGAGTGGAACGGTAGTAGGGCTTAATGAGATACCTAAAGAGTTATGGAAGAGCCTAGTCGAAGAGAGTCTTACTTAGCTAGCTAAAATTTTTAATGTGATCCTTAAGTCTGCCAAAATATCGGATGAGTGGAGACTTAGTATGCTAATTCCTTTATACAAGAACAAAGGGAAGATCTAAATATGTAATAACTATAGAGACTTCAAACTACTTAGTTACAATATAAAGTTATAGGAGAAGGTGATTGAGAAGAGAGTGAGAAGGATGCGCCTATCTTAGAGAACCAGTTTGGTTTCATACTACGAAGGTCCATAACAAAGGCTTTACATCTCTTTAAAAGATTAATGGAATATTAAAGGAAAAGACTAACCTACACATGATTTTGTTGACATAGAAAAGGCTTATGATAGGGTACCTAGATAATTCATGTGGATGTGCTTAAAAGTTAAGAGAGTTCCAATAACCTATATACAAGTTATGAGGGATATGTATGAAGGTATAAATATTAAAGTAAAGATGATAGGAGAAGATATATAGTATTTTTCTATCGATGTTTGGCTACACCAAGGCTCCTTATTAAACCTCTTTTTTTATAGTAGTGATGGATAAGCTCACAAAGAATATGCAAGGCGATGTGCTTTGATGTATTTTGTTTGTGAATAATATTATTTTAATGGATGAAACAAAAGAGGATGCCAATATCAAGATTAAACTCTAGAGGGCTATGTTAGAGCCGAAGGGCTTTAAATTAAGCAAGACTAAGACTAAGTACTTATAGTGTAACTTTTCAAGCTATAGGGTGGCTTCTGATATGGATGTAAAGATTGATTCAGAAGTTATACTATAGAAAGAGTGTTTTAAGTATATAGAATCTATCATCCAAAGTAATGGAGAGATTGATGAAGACATAGTTCACCGTATCAAATCAAGGTGGCTTAAATGGAGAAGTATATCGAGAGTTTTATGTTACAAGAAGATACCATTCAAGCTCAAAGATAAATTCTATCATTTAGCAATTAGGCCAATCATGCTATATGAGGTAGAGTATTGGCTAATTCAACAGGGGTATAGTCATAAGTAAATGGTAGTAGAGATGATAATACTCTATTAGATGTGCAACCTTATTAGAAGAGATAAGGTTAGGAATGTAATCGTAAGAGACAAAGTAAAGGTGACTAATATTAAAAAAAAATTAAGAGAGACAAGGTTATATGGTTTAGACAGGTTAAAAGGAGAAACCCTAACGCTCTCGTGAAAAGATGCGAGAAGATTGTATTTAGAAATTGTAAGAGATTAAAAAAAGGAAAGCCTAAGAAGAATTGGGGGAGGTAATCAAGAATGATATGTCTCTATTGGTCCTTAATGAGGACGCGACTCTTAATAGAAAATTTTAGCATACTAAGATACGGGTAAAGAATCTCACATAGAGAGGTCCTTCTCTTTCTAACATCTTCTTTTAAGTCTTATATCTTGTATTTAGCCTAAAATTTTAATATTTAGTACTTCCCTCTTAATTATTTAGCCTAAACATTTTCTTACTTAGCATAAGCATTTTCTTATTATAGTTTGCATGTTCTCTTCTTTCTAGTTTGTATATTTATTTACTTATTTGATCTTTTATTTTTATTATTTACCATGTTATATATTTATATAAATATAAGAAAAGAAGAAAAAATGTTTGTAAATTTTAAATTAATAACTATTCCACTAGCCTTTGAGTTATGAATAGAGCTAGTAGCCAGTTGAGAACGTGATGTAGTCGAGTAACTAGATCGGCATGCATCACAAATGTATGCTTTTGCGTCAAAATACTATAATGATGTTCTGACCAAGTAACTTACTAAAAACATGACTTAGTCGAGTAACCAGGTCGACATTCATCACAAATGTTTGCCTCTGTGTAAAAAGCCTAAGTCCATGTCCACAAAAAGTAATAAAAATGTTTTCTAATAAAACCTACCAAACTTGTAAGTAGCTTAACTTTTCATGAAAATGTACTTAGGAGTAGTTATAGAGTTGATTGACCAAATAATTATTAATGTGCGTGTACAGTTGAAAAGGGTGAATAAACTTGACATTTAAGTTTTGATTCATATGTATATTTCGTCCAGAGCTCCTAGACGCGAATTTTGCATGTTAATAAATTGGAACAACTTGAATGATTGTGTTTAGAGTTAAATTTGTTTCATGAAGTTGAAGCCATTGCCTCATTATTACATTATGTGCTTTGTGATTTTGTGTTGTTTGTTGTTTTGTTTGTTTGAGGACAAGCAAATGTTTAAGTGTGGGGTGTTTTAGGGCATAGTTCGATATGTGCTTAGCCATTAATTCGATTATTTAGTATGTGTTTAGGTTAGAATTAAGTTAGTTTGTTTGTTATTTGTGTTTGAAGTGTTTTATGGGTTAGTACAAGTTTATAAGCTTAAATATTATATTTTTGAAGTACGTTAATATGTTTATTAGTATTTCAGAGTCAATATCGAAGAATGGAGGAGTTTCAGAAGGAATTTGGGCCATAACACATGCCCACAATCATGACAGAAGGCTCAGATGTGAGCCACGATCGTGGTCTGCGTCGGGCAGAGGCATAGACATTTACAAACTTCACATTTTGAGGGACTTTCTGGACCTTTCGGACCTCAGAAAAAACCCTAAGGTTACCCAAAACATAAAAGACTATTTAATGAACATCAAGTGAAGAAAAGAGAGAGCTTTTTCATTTAGCCACACTTGAAACCCTAAGAGAGAATACCGAGAGAGAGAAAGAAGAAGAAGGAAGAGGACGAAGAGGAAGACGAAGCCGACTCGATGTGCTTCCTAGATTAGGAGGTTTTTTGGTGTCGCTGCCTTCTATTGTCTTCCATGTCATATTTCCTTTTCATTTCGATTTTATTATTGTATAGAATTGAGATAGATAGTATGATGATATGATTTGGAATATTGATGTTCTTCTAAACTCTTCTTTGGGATTTTATTTTGATTTAATGTTGTCCGTGTTAATTTTACGTTATTTGAATTGGGTATTGTAATTTGTTGCGTTTCTTGCATAATTAGGTAATAAATTGAGAGGGTGAACTGAATAAAAACGATTGGATCAGATTAATGAGAGTTAGGTGATTCAATAGAACCCATAACGAATCAGATCAGTAATTGTGTGGAGAGAGATCCCGTGTAAGACCCAATAGTTTATTAGAGTGCTTTAGATCTAATTAGGATTATGAGTCTTTTGTTAATTGAGAGATTACAAATTTTATAATCCAATTAGGATTTATAAATTAGGGTTTAATGGTAAATTTTCATTATCATAACTTGATTAATTTCTCTTATTTGATTTCCACTGTGCTTCTGCATTGCTAAAATTATTTCTTTTGTATTATTTTTTGAATTACAACTCTTGCCAATCAGTTTCTCGAATTTACTTTTCTTATGAACTCTAATTCCTTTACTTCAATTTCCTTAGCTTTAGATAACATAGACTTATATTAGTCTTCCTTCTCATGAGATCGACACCTCTTATACTATAGTCGCGACTTATGCGTTTACGGTATTTGAGGACTTATAAATTTTAAAGCTCGAACGATACGATCAATCCTCAAATTTAAGAAAATAAAAGGACCCACATTATTGAACAATGCAATTTCACATGTTTCAAGCTCATTGAAAAGTTCTACAAATATTATTTGAATAAAGATTGTCCAGCAAACGATAATTAATAAAAAGTCAACAAACCTCAATACACAAGGCTCCTAGCTTTGTTAGGGTTAGGAGAGGTGCATTAATTATATGCAACCTTTTTTTTGTATTTTTATTAAGAGTCTATTTTCGTGACTTAAATTTGTAACCTTACAATCACATAAAAAATAACTTTACCAATTACTCAAAAACTCGCCCTCGAAGGATAATTAATATAAAAATTGGTTATTTAAAGAATAAATTCATATGGTTACCATCCTAGTTTCTATTGGCCGTTTAATCTAAAGAATGGCAATTGATATACATATAGAAATATGACTACACCCAGCAACCAAGGTACAGACAAAGTCCAAAGTATCTATCATTATTATAGTCACATCAATTTGATGGTATAACTAGCTAGGACGAGAAGTTATGCCTTTCACTATGTGTTCATTGTATCACTGGGAGTAGGCCACGATTTTAGGCTTATTTCGTGTCTATCCATATGCAGATGGAAGTTCAGCCAATTTCACATCTCTCAGAAGATTTTATTTCATATCTTTAGATAAGACAGCCTAATTAAGATATTAATGTCAGTTAATTAATGGTTCCAACTTTTCCAAATGGGCTGGAACATGCAGGTCCCAGAGAATAAAGGACAATGAGGAGCCTTTTACCGTTCTTTTAAGTTTTAAAAGATTCCACCGATCTATTAACTAATTAAACCTCAAATTTCTTTCCTAAACCTTCAGTTTTGCATCGTTCACCAGTAGTAAGTTTATTGGTCAGGCCCTTTTCTTGTAATATAGTTAAACTTGTACAAACTAACTGAATCAACTCTAAATGTACTATGACAGGAGGGAAACTCCCGTTTAATGTAACCAAAGCACCCGGAGAATAAGGACAAGTAACAATGCAATTAAAACTTTGGATGGGATACGATCAATCGTAAAGGACCGAGAAAGAAGTCTGACTTTGAGAAACAGATGGTGTCCATATTTAGCATAGTGTTGGAGTGTAAGGAATAAATAGTAGCAGACTAGTAGTACTAATAAGAAGTGTAATGAAACGCCTGTCCTGGGAATAATTATTCTCTTTCAGAGATTCGTTTGGGAAAGAAGCACAGAGAACCCACGGTGCAAAGTGGTTATATGTATGATGAGGACTGATTCACTCTGCTGTACAATATTCTCTTTTCCTTCAATGATTATGAATGTCACTCAACCATAGTTAAAAGGGTTTTATCCAGTCAATTACTTGTGTAAGGGGCAGTGATTAGTGATATTAATTCTCACCTATGCTGGATTAGGCATAACCTGATCTTAAGAAAAAGATAATTAATCACCGTAATTGCCAGCATCATTGCATTTTTCAACGGGGTTTTGTGTTTAGTTGTTCACATTATAACATGTTGAAAATTAGCAATTAATGTCATATGAGTTTTGACTTTTGAGAAAGAACTTTTTTCACGGATCTTGTCCGGTTTTTAAAACCTTGCACACCATACAGTCAGGTAGGCAAAGGTCGATGATGATCACCACCTCCAGCCCCCAACTCCACATAAATTGATGTTTAGAAGACAAAAACTAAGCCAAATTTATTTGTTTGTGGACCTTGGATGTTACAAAATCAACGCAAACAAATGCAAAACGGAAATTCTGTTCTTTAATCAGAGAGTATGTGTAGACATAATAAATACTTCACTGAACCACAGCTACGGAACAGGATTTTGGAGATATTTGGGAATTGCGTATCCGCAGAAACATGACTTGTTACAGTAAGAGACCAAGAGTTACAAAACCCAGGAAGCTAATGTCGTGAAGCCTTTGCTTGTAACTTCTTTCTCATGTCCGCTGCCTCTAAAGCCCTGACCACGCTCCAGAATCAATCTGACAGAAGCCATAAGAGTCTAAAACCCTTAATTCAGTTTCCACCTGTGTGAGGCTGATTATTTCCTGGAGTCTTCCTAAAACGAATGATTGGCCACCTTAGTCAGGCTGAAATAAAGTGCAGGAAGAAGTACAAAAGTTGAGAGATGTACCAAAACCTTGAGAATTTAGTTTCTACCAATTTCCTGCAGGCCACAAAATCCTTCTGTTGAAGCGAATCGAATGGCACATTTCACACAAGCTGTTACCCTTCCGTCCTCCGAGATAATCATCATTTTGATGCTTATCATTATATTATTATTTAAACTACTGTATATTATTTGTTTCTTCACATATAAGGCGCAAAGAAAACGTCTACAGGACAAGGCTCCAAAGAAAAGTAAGGAATATACTATAACTTGGACATAATTCGTATACAGAAAGCTTTCTAGCTAGGTCGCTAGAACGAGTAACTACTTGCAATAATGCTGTGATAATTAATCATCATAGTTAAACACTATCCAACACTAAGTGAATAAATACAAGGTTGAGCAGAGCGTTACCTCATCATAAGTCATATGGCTTTTTAAGTTGAGGAATAGAATAAAGAGACTGGTATCCATAAGCCATATTATATGTGAATCTTTCACTAAACTAGATAAATAATATACAGATGACAGGATGAGACAAAAAGTAAAGGGAGCTCCCTTCAGTCCAAGTACAGGAAGCTTAAGATTCAAATTGTCTCCCGCATCATTCACGCATTTACTGGGTGCTCTGCTCGCCCCTTAAACTCAGTATTTGGATGAATGAGTCGGCAGGTAATTAAATCCTACTGCAACCCATAAGTGGACCGGAGGAAACTCTCTTAGCTGTTAATAATCGTCAAGACAAGAACAGTAACAACACTTAACTTGTTAGATGTAGAACCAGCTTTAAAATGTACAAGCAATGCCCGCATAAGTTGAGATCAAAGAGATGGTTAGCTCTCAGAATAATTGAAACACCCTCTAGTCACAACACTAAAAGATATCCCATATCCTTTCAGAAGGAACAAAAAAGGATTACTTCCCTTTTAACGAAATTGTAAACCAATTTTAGCAATCATTACTACTTTCAAACTAAATGACTATGGACGTCAGGAAGTTGGAAATTGGAATACATGCACATAAAGAGGGAGACAACAGGGGAGACAGAGAGAAAAAGAGAGCGAAGGAACATATCTCAGCGACGTCAATATGGTAACGAACTGGATTAGAAGGAAGCATCCCTTCGCTGCTATATCGAAGCAAAATACTTCTTACGGTTACTTCAGGGGAGAGTCATGGGCTTATATAGGTGAAGCGAAGGAAGAGTTCAAAAACCAATTTGTTCTTATAGAATGCAGTATAATAATGTAAATGAATAAACTACATAAAGAAAGTCATATTCATATTCTTGCTTTATTTTTAGTCTTCTATGATCACGTAGAACCCTCCTGCCAATCGTTTAAATCGTGGGCAATCTATCCATATGCCGTCCAGCTTTAGCACTTCAAAAAATCTATTAGTAAAAGCTAATAAACACTTTAAAATTAGTTATAAAAAAAAAGGGAAAACAAATTACTCATACCTTGCGTTTAGATGAGTTTATATCAATTAAGCTTTTGTTAATAGAACTTTTTTTAGAAGAGCTTTTTAAAGAAGCCAGTTAAATGTTTGACTGTCAATTAAAAAAAGAGCTTTTTTTAAAAAAAATTCATACATGGACTGTCTCACAACATAAAAATAGAAAGCACTTTTATTAATTTAACTATATTTTATTTTATAATAAAAATTATTCATGCATATAAATAATATTTAAAATATATTAAATAATATGCAAAACACAATATATTAGGTTTACATTTGATTTGAAAGAATTCAACTACTATTAGGACTTTTACTAATAGAATGAGTTTATATTTACTTTACTATTATTTCATCAATTTACTTTCATTTAAATTGTGACATTAATAATTTCATGCTTTAAATGACTTCAAATTGATACATGAATCATGCAGATACTGCCGTATACTTTTTGGTTTACACCACTGCAAGAGAAGCATTCAGAAAATATGAAATCATAGATAATTAATTTTGTAAACTCTTCTGCCGTCTCGCCTTGCTACTCTCTCACGTAGTTGATTGATATTATAGGCCATGTTAGTAGTATGCTAATATTGAAATTTTAGTTTATTTTTCAAAAAAAGAATATTTGAACTTTAGGTTTTATTTATTTAATAATCTCCAATTAAATATTTTTTGTCATATGAAAGGATAAATACATTAATTTCTCATTGAAGGCACGTCTTAATATTTAAATTAAAATGATACTCTTATCTTCCCGTTAAAATTAGGTTAAGGTAATTTATACTGGCAACGTACCAAATCAATTAAAAAATGTTAAAAAATGGAATCATACATTTTTTAAAATGTTGATATTAGATTAACTCATATTTTTAACCTTCACATGAGAATATATATATATATATATATATATCAACAATTTCAATTGGTAAGATAAAATCGCCCGTTTTAGGTAAAACGTAAATTGCTCTTCATAATTGTTTTCATTAGCATAAGACATTAACAGAAAATAGCTTCATGATATATTGATTTGAAACCTTGTAAAATTGTCCGATTTAATGTAAATAATTTTCATGAGATAGATGACATATTCAACTTGAAATTCAAATGTACTATTTTCTTGAAGAACCATTTCATCTTTTACAAAATTGTAATACCGAAAGCTATTGTGTTTTTTTTTTGGATTTTCCTATATATTCATTAACAAATTTCCCATAACGGCGGGGCTGAAATTGATGCTTTGGATGTGAATTGGCGTTTGAACTCGAGAGATTCTGGGAGAAAATCTCATTCATCCTAGGTTTTCTGTTTATACACTACAAGGAAAATGTAGAATTGCGACAGATTATTACCGACGGTATTAAAACCGTTGGAATTACCGACCGCAAAGATGTTTCCGTCGGCAAAGTTAGTTGATAATTTAGCTGTTGCGACGGATCAATATTCCGTCGCAAAACTTGCGTGGAGGTGATTTACCGACAGCCAATTCGGTCGGAAAAGTGGTCGGTAAAAACATCGAAGTCAGCTTCTTTCTTGAAACCAAAACGACGTCGTTTTGGTCAAAATGACGTCGTTTTGAAAACTGATTAAACCCTCGTCCCTCTCTTTTTTTCCTCTCCCGCGTGCAACTTACTTCTCCTCCCTTCTCTGCTCCTGCGTTCTTCTCCGACGTTAGGCGTTTCTTCCGCACCTGCTTTATTCTTCATTCTTCTTCTCCCTTCCGCATGTGCTTCCTCGCCTCCTCTGCCTTCCGCACCTGCTTCTTCTCCCTGGTTTCATCTTCGTTCTTCCTTCTCCAACACCGCCGAGTGGAGTGGCTTGTCGCCTCGCCGGCCTTGTGGTCTCCGACGACAGGTAAGTCACTTCTCCCCCCTCCTCTCTTTCTCCGATAGTTGAGTTGCCGATGGGTATGGTTTTTGTTTTTAAATTTAAATGTTTTATTTTTTATATTTAAATACAAACGTTGATTTATATTTAAATGTATATTCATATAAATGTTGATTTATATTTAAGTATTGTAATTGATTTAAATGTTGTAATTGATTATCATGTGTAAATGTTCATCCGTAGGCTTTGTTATTGGTATAAATGGTGATGTGTTTTAATTAATTTTAGAATCTTTATTAAAAGAAAAGAAAAATAATAAATTTAAATTAACATTAAAGCATTTACATGTTTATTTAAAAAGTTCATCAATGTTCATGAGTAATTGTTCAAACAAATAAAATAACAAGAGAATTAAATTTATAATGAATTTCTCAATCAATATTCTTTCAATGTAAAATAAAATATCTCATAATTGTGTTTCCTTTTAAGTTAATTATGATAAAATTGGTAAGTATATCAAAATTTGTTTCCTTATCTATAGTTG
>JANKOD010000193.1:22460848-22471283 GCA_026284645.1 Erythroxylum acuminatum | reverse complement strand
TATGATTTACAAAAGAAGTCAAATTGAAATTAGGGTTTTTAGGTTTCCGAATTATGTTGGCAAGCAGGAGAAATGAGCTCCAGCATGTGACTATTTTGTATGGGCACACTATTGAACAATTGGTGAGTAAGTTTTGGGATGTTATAAGATTGAAAATGTATTTCTAAATGTCATTAAGGGTTCAAGGGATTAATAATGAAAAAAAAAATTTAACCCTTCAAAGTAATACGAACGCTCAAGTCTCACGAGTTTAAGCAAGAGAGTTGGGTTCCGGGAACGGGATTCAACAGGAGGCCTAGGGGTGAGAGTCTTCCAGTGCATACGGGAGGATCAATTACCCACTACAAGTATGCACATAGACTAGTAAGCATCCGAACTTCACACCTATTTTATATCCATTTTGCTTCACTTTATTGAACATATTGATTATGATATTAATGTTTGGTGTCATATATGGCTGTGTGAAGTTTTCTTTGTTGAGCAGGGGGCAAATATCATACATATAGGGGAAACTCTGCCAAAATTTTTATAAAATCTAGTTCACATTTGACAATTTAGGTTATACATGTAGGAAAAGTCATTAGGCACCAAGCCTACACCTATCCAGCTATTTTTGCACACCCGCACGAAGAAACACGATGGTGTCACCTTCATCAACACTCGATGTAGAGAGCTGAATGTAAGTGAAATTAAGACATTTTTTAATTTCTTAACAATTATACCTTAATTACTAATGTAAGCATTGCTTCCTAATAGGACCAAATACAATAAAATATTCAGCGGCAGTCTCAGAAGGAACAACCTGTAGACGAGGCTCAGACATATCTTGATGTCGTGGATGGTAAGGACCGTCGTGGAAGAATATTCGGCCTAGGTTCATTTGCGAACAACTGTTATTCGCGCTCTTCTCTGTCCAGTATAGCAGCATCTGCTTGACCATTGCAAACTTATGAAGTATCCGAGCTCCGGGACACAGTGGACACATTGAGGGAGCAGATAGTTAATCAACGTATGGAGCATATGGAGGAGATAGCTAAGATGAGAGAGGAGATGAGAGACAGCATGAGAGAGGAGATGGAGCAGGTATCAAAGATGAAAGAGTCGATGGAGCAGATGGAGCAGGCAGCTAAGATAAGAGAGGAGATGGAGCGGCTTGCTAAGGTGAGAGCGGAGGTAGAGCAGATGACTAAGATGAAAGAGCAAATGGAGCAAATGGCTCAACTTAGGCAGGAGATGGAACAGTTAAAGGGGATGGTTAACAATTCAGAGCATCCACGATCACCACGACATTAGCTTATCATTGTCATTTGTTTTCAATTAAAAAACTTTAGATTATTTCATTGTTAAGTATTTATTATTAAATTAAATACTTTATAAGTTGTATTATTAATTAATGTTTTCTTTAAACAAATTATATTAGCAAATTCATATATTATGAACAAAGAATATTACGTAATATAAATCAATGATATATTCAAAATAATATAACATTATTATGCATTTATAACAAAAACATAACATTGAAATTAAAAAAGTTTCAAATCTGTTTTACTGACGGACGTATATTCCATCTGAAATGTATCACAGACTTACCGACGGAACAATTTCCGTTGGTATATTGGGTGACAATTACCTACGGAACACCGGCGGAAAATTATCCGTTGCCACATTTCACTGACGGAAATGTACTCAATTTGTTCCGTCGTTAACTTTTTGGCGACAAACACGAACCGTCGTTATTACCGTTGCTAAAATACTGACGGAATAATATGGTCGGTAATTTCAGCTACGGCCCATTTACCGACCGATTTCTTAGCCACCAAATTCCGTCGGTGATATTATTTACTGACGGAAATCCCCAAATTACATACGGAATTTTCCGTCGGTAATGAGGTTTTTTCTTGTAGTGATATAGCGAAGTACATACTGCTCCACGTACATCTTAGCAATCCAAAAGTGACATGTTCCTGCAAACCTTGCTCTTTTTCTTTCAAATGTCTTTCGTTGACATATGGAGGGTACAATGTATAAAGTTTTACTAAATTATCTATTTTTGTTAACCTCCCAAAGGCTAGCTAGTACAAATCAGTAGTGTCTAAAAGTAAAGGAATAACAAATTATAAAGTGTCCAATTTTCTAAAACTTTTTTAATTCAGTCCTCAACTTTTAAATTTTTTAATGAAGTCACTAACTTTTTATAACCTTAACAACTATAGTTCAAAACGTTAATTTTGTTAATATTTAGTTGTTTATGACATGTAGGTATTTACGTGAAAAATTAATTGTCAACTAATCGTTCACGCGTGAACTAAAACACCTCTCAATGTGCAAAAAAGGTTATGAGTTGGATGTTTTAGTCTACGTAAATCATTAGTTAACAATTAATTTTTTACATAGACGCATACATATCATGGACAAAAAAGATTTTGTTAACCAACTTAGCAAAATATTAATAGAACTAATGTTTTGAACGGAGTTGTTAAGGTTATAAAAGGTTGATCACTTAATTAAAAATTTTAAAAATATAGGAAAGGAATTAAAAAATCTCAATAAGTTGAGCACTTTAGAATATATTATCCCAAAACTAAAGATATGGTAGCTTTTATTATAAATAAAAGTGACTTTTTGAAATTTTATAGTATGGTTAAATTAGTAGTTAAATGGTTAAATTTTAATAAATTTACGTTATTTAAGAATGTCATAAAATTGTATACGTCTAGATTTAAATGAACCTAACATTGAGTCATTTATTATTACTTAAAGGGAGTCGTGATGAAATAAATATCGGTGATTTTTTCCTATTATAAAGATTTTATTGTATTATTGAAATTATTTATTCCTTTGTATTTTACCATTAAATGAATTTAAGTTAGTGAATCAAGAATTCTCTATTGACTTTATAAATAACCATGTAATGTTTGATTTTGTGCAAGAGAGGCAAGAATAAAAGTTCTATTACGAGAATATTCTTTCTTTGTTGATTATGCAAAAGTGTAATTGTTTTTGACCTTATATTTTATTACCAATGTGGTATCAAAGCCAAATATGACATCCATATTGAGCCTTTGTGTCTTTCCACAATCCACAATTCATCAAACTCAATTATGAGAGTAATTAAGATGAAGATCATTCTCAATTCATAAGGTGTATGAGATGTAGTCAATAAAGGCTATGTAAAGCCTGAAGATGAAACAAGCTTCAATAAATAAATAAATAAAGCTTTAGAGAAGCAAATGAAGAAAGGTTATAGTGAATTTGCCATCATCCATCAAGGTTTGGATGAAAATTTATTCAAGAAAATAGCCAATGAAACTGTATCAAATAAGGCATGGAAAACACTTTAAAATTTGGTGATGGGATTTGATAAGTTGAAGAAGGTGTGATTTTCAACTATAAAGGGTGTGAGTTTAAGACACCATGGACAATCCATTTTAGAGTACTTAACAAGATTCCTATGAGTGGTGAATCAAATGAAGATGCTTATTAAAACCATTCAAGATGTTCAACTTGTAAAAAAGGTCCTATGATATCTTAAATCTAAATTCAATTATATAATAGCAGTTATTGAATAATCCAAAGAGGTAAGTATTATGACAATATGAAAGGTGTAGTAGCAGAACAAGCTTTACTAACAAAGTTACACTACAACGGAATGTACTTTTAGTGACGAAAAATTTCGTCATTAAAATTTCCTAAATCGTCGCTAAAGACCACTAACGATGATTTATATTCGTTACCAAATCTCCGTACGTAAAAAATATAGGTGAATAATTTTGGGCGATGAGCTTTTTACGTAGCTAAATGATACTAGCGACTATTTTCTAAATCGTCGCCAATAACTTTTTGCAACATTATATTTTCGTAGTCAAAAATTATTAACTACGCCTCCGTAAACATAGGTAAAAATTCTTAGCAACATTTTTGGCAGTGTAGCTAATAATTTTTGGCAATGAAAGGAAAGCGTAGCTAAAAGTTTTTAGCGATAATTTAGGAAATGTAGCCAAATTTATTTTGCTAAGTTTTTTGAAATGTACTGAAATTTTATTAGGGACAATTTTTGAAACATAGCCAATTGTTTTTAGCTACATTTTTTAAAATGTAGACAAATTTTTGTAGGTACAATTTGAAAATTTGGTATAAATTGTTATTAAATATTTTATTATGTTAATTATAATTACTGGTGACTTTTTAATCCATGTTATTGTATGCAATTTTTAGATTTATTTTATTCTATAATTTATTATACAAAAATATAATAAGAAATAACTGAAAATTGGAAGCATTGTATATAAAGAATTAAATATCATTAAATGTTAATTACAAACGTTAACAAAAAAACTTATGTACAAAAAAAAATAAAAAATTTAGTTTAATGACTTAGAATCGTTTTCATCGTCACTACTTACATCATTCAAGCCAAGTAATTTTTTGACCATCTTTTCAAGCTTGGCCAACTTCTTTTCATTACGTTGTAAGTTTTGTTTATTATGTTCTAATTTAGCATTAAGTGACTGGTTCTTCTCTTGAAGAAGCTAAACATATGTAGGTGTTTCATAAGGATGAAATAGTTAGCTTAGGCCCAAACCTAAGATCTTGATGAGGATGAATCAAGAAAGCATCTTCTCGTTGTGATTCCTAGACTCGTGGAATATTTCACTGATTAGCCTCATGGGAGCGGAGTCACAAGTTTTTATCCTATATACCATCCTACAAAGGATCATCCATAACAAATCGAACCCATTACACATGCAGTAAATACTTATGTTATTCATGCAACTACTCAACAATGATTCTAAGAATATTCTAAACAGTAACAAAAAATCAAGAACTCCTTTGTATTCACACAAAACCCAACACATAAATTCTCGTATTATCAAAGCATAACATATGATAAACAATAGTTGGGAGACTTACTTGGATTGATGGACAACCGCACACTACAAAGAAGAAGGACGAGGTTGGACGATTATCGACGCTTTTCAACACAAATCAGGGCCTGTGAAAACGACAATTTCATATTTAATATAATACATTTGTTTAAAATTTTTGTATTTATATCTTTTACATGCAACGTCGTAATCCTAATTTCACCAATGATATAGGTGCTTTTACAATGAGATAGTAAACTAATGCATTTTTTGTTCTCTTTGTAAGCTTATTAGTGTATCAATATTCATAAAACATACATAAACAATAATATACACAAAACTTAACCCAAAAAACACCCAAACTAACGTATACATAAACAATAATATACATAACAATGTTAAGAAAGTATATACACAATACTCAGCCTAAAAACCACCCAAACTAAAATGTATGGACCTCCTAGGTAGGAAAGTTGATATGAAGTGATGATTTAGAGTGTGGATGGACATATTGAGGTTAATAAAGGATGAATGTTTATAAGTTTCATGATTTAGATTATGATTTACTTGAGGACAAGCAAAAGCTTGAGCGTGAGTATATTTGATAAATGCTTATTTGACTATGATTATATACTCATATTTAATGTGTTTTACTTGTTATTTAATAGTTTTATATTATTTTTGGTACTTAATTCACTTCAAATGTATTTGTAGGAGATAATTGCCTTCATGGACCAAAAGGAGAAGAATTCGATGAAGTCATAGCATGGAATGAATAATTGAAGCAACTAAGACCTATACGACTATGTATAGTGACAGTGTAAGACTCTATAAACATGTGGAGATTTAAAGAATATTGTTTATGGTCATGTCAAGTTACATGCCCATATATGTTGATATAATGGTCATGTATGTTGCCCATGTAAGTCTCTATATTTGTGTAAAATCACGAATTCAAGTATTTTTGGAGATATATGATCACCTACATGATCGTGTATATCCCAAAAATCCTAGTTTTTATTATAAAAGGACGTGATCAGAGGCTAAAAAAAGGAGGCGAGTTTTAATTCTTGGGAAACATAAAAAAAGTGATAATTCTAATTAGAGTACGAGGAAAACATGAAGAATATGTCAAAAGATTCTATAAATAACAATATTCAATCTAACTTGCAATAAGATTCATTGGAAGAAAGTAGGGGGATTTAGAATTATAATTTCTACTGTTTCTAGTTGTTCTTCTTCATATTTGTCTTTTGTTTTCTATGGATAGGAACTAAATTTGTTTAGTGCCTAATGTGATGAACCATAATTTGTGATAACAATATAATTTGTTGAGTGGTTATTTAGTGATGGCCTACCACTTTACTTGATAAATAAAAATGAGTGCATACTTACAAGTGCCATAAATGTATGAATATGTGTCAACATTTTGGTTGATATGTGTATTAAAATCAAAGGACTTGAACATGAATAGAATAAGTTAGTGCGTAGGACTGTTTTAAGTAAATGATGTTTATGACTAAGTTAATTTCATAAAATTTGATGTCATTGTGCCATTGTTGCGTCATTGCATGATTGTGTATTTGTTTGTTTTGTCATTTTAATTTTTCTTGGGGACAAGCAACGATGTAAGTATAGAAAAGTTGACAGTGTGAATTATATTTTGTTTTCTATGTATTAGATAGTGTTTTTAGCATTTTCTTAAATGATAATCATATGTTTAGGATTTAGATTTATGTTCTTGTCAGTGTTTTATGTGTTTTGTTTGATTGATTATTATTTAAGGCAAGAATGTATTCTTAATTGTATGTTTCAAGGGTTGTTTGATATGTTTAATGATGAATGAAGACAAGAAAAACTGAATAAAAGATTAAAATTTGGAAAATAAGATCTGGCACAATCGTGCATCTCATGAAGTAATAACTCAGTGGTGAGCTCTCTGGTATAATTGTCCAAGGAGATTTTCTAAGTCGTTATTTTTTTTATAATTTTGACGATTTAGGGATATTTTTGGAACAAAAACACATAGAGAAACCCTAGAAGGCTTGAGAGTATAAAAACGAAGAGAAAAATATCTAAAGGCAACTAGAAAACACAAAAAGAGGAGATAAAAAAGCAAAATCTAAAGAAAAAAGTTCTAGAAATTCATCTCAAGGAAGATAACAAAAGATATTTAGATTCGTTTCTTTACTGTTTTCTTTTATTTCCTTGTTATTAAATGTTAATGATGACTCAATTGGCATATACAGTTACATCTATGATTGCTAAATTCTTTTTAGAAATTAATCTTGATTTATTTGTTAAACTTTACATCATTGATCAATCAACCAATTCACTGTTGCTTATTTCATTGTTTAATTATCAATTCTTTATTTTTAGTTATAATGTTTAGTGTTTTATCTTATTGTTTACCTTAAACAAAGTTTACAAGAATTTTTGGGTGACTATTATAATCCTCGTGGGATGATACTTTTTATACTATAAGATATAATCTTTATACTTATATTAAACAAAGTTTTTTATTTAAAACTTCAACTGAGTTCTAAACTAAACCAGTTGCATGTACAAGTTATCTTTCAAATCACAGTCATACAAAGACTTAAAAGTTGTCACTCCATATGAAGCATAGAGTTGAATGACGCCTTCTACATCACACTTAAGAGTTTATGTCTCTATTATTGTTGAGAAAGTATATGCAACAAGAATATAGGTCATATAAAAGAAAAAGGAAGAAAATAATTTTTTAATGAGGTTAGATCAACTGGTTATACCTATGTTCTCGAGAGTCAAGAGTGGTTGACTTTCTATTGATTGATCAATAATTCAATTAATGAAGATTAGACATTTCATATATATATACTAGGTTTATACAAGTATAGTTAATTATAAATTTTAAGTGGTACATTTCTATATAACTTTCCCTTTATTAAACCCATCATAACTTAAGAATGACTATAATAAATCTTAAAATCCTTAATATATTTTAAAATATATCAAAATTTGTGTATACATAAAACAATCTATCACGAATTTGAATATGTCATAGATCATTTATCTCATTATTTTTTTATAACATAGACATGAGTTGTAACAAGCTTGAATCCCAAATGGACATAAAATTTAACACACCTATATCCTAGATCATAGACCTTCTTCTCTAGGTACATGAAAATTGGCTTTCACACACTCATGTCCTGTATTGTGTCTCTTTTGACAAAATCCTCTATCATGCCAATGTATTGGTGTTCTACCCTCCTTTCTTTACCTATAATTTCAAGAAAAGAGTGCGTCATGGAATGCGATCGTGTTCACCAAATAAATAATTGAATTTTCATCACTTAAGAAAGTTATACAAAGCCCTCTCCTTGATTGTATGGGCTGATGCCTGTAGTATTTCTTTTATGCTGTAGTTTTCGTTTCTCTTAGTTGTAACAAAAACAAAAAAACACATGTTTAAGAAGTTTAAGATATTAAATAATAATTCAATTAACATTTATATAAAATATGGAAACAAAGTTATCCAACTTTGCTTAAAGTCTTGCGAGAAGCTTAAGATACTTAACTTGCACAAGGCTAGATATCTTATTTGTAGTTGGAATTATTAGTTAATTTATAGAGACACCTTTAAATTTTCACTTGAAGACAGATAAGAAAATTCCTCAGTGTCTTAAAGATACCACTGACTGTGATATATTTTACTCATTTTATAAAAGTTTTAGTTTAATGAGTTTTTTATTATTGATTTTGCTAGTGATCTTGATCATGGAAAAAAGTATTACTAATTTTGTTTAGAAAATCATGTAATCCCTTAGTGTTCAGAGAAACATTTCACAGTCACACTTTCTATTTGTGAATCAGAGTATATTGCAACTACATCTTCTACTTGTCATGCTATTTAGTCGAGAAGGTTGTTAAAAGATGTTTATTTAGAGTGAATTTAAGCAACAAAAATCATTATTGATAACAAATTTACTCAATCCTTAACAAAGAATCAAGTGCTTCATAATAAGAGCAAATATATTGATGTAAGGTTTGAAGTAAAATGTACGAATTAATGTTTGATATTTCCTAAAAGGTCTAAGTTAGTTCTTACTGTTATTTATGGTATCATGTTATATCTTAAAATTTTCAAATACATCCTAAATCTAAATAAAATTAAGTTTTTTGATAACTTCTAATATATGGGTTGTCAATTTAACCTGTGTGATGTTACAACTAGGCAATTTGATATGATTTAAAAAATGATTTATTTTAATATTAGCTAAAATTACAATTTTCACTTTGACATTTTATAAAAAGTCTAAATAAAGTCTTACTATTATCTCTACTATCACTTTTGCACCCTATTTAGGGTGCAATGAATATCATTTTAGTAACATTAGGGATACAAAGTAATATAAAAAAATAACAGTAAGGGTTTATTTAGACTTTTTATGAAACATTGAGGTACAAATCAAACATTTTGACTTAAAATTTTATTTTATTCAAGAATCCAATCCTCAAAAGGAAAGTAACCTGCGTTTACGAAGTCTCCTAATCAAATTGTCTGAATTTTTTATTGAATCCCTTAAGTATGTTATTTTTAAAAAATTATTAATGATCCTTAGAGTCATATAAAATTAAAGTTTACATGAAGGTTAAAAATAAACTTAATTTTATAGCAATTTTAAAAGAATAATTGAATGGTCAAATTTTAATAAATTAAGAAATTTGGAAATCATTTTTAAATTGATTTTAAAGTTGCATAAATCTATATTCAAATGAATTTATTCTTTACTCATTTGAAATTAAACAGAAAGAATTATAGTGAAAAAAATAGACTGATCAAATTTTCTTTATTATAAAATTAATTTTCTCTTTATATTCTAACATTATATCGTTTTAAGGTAGCAAGTTAGCAAGTGTTTGTGAATTAAATAATTTTAAGTTAATGAGTGTATATAAATATATATGTGATAATTCTCTAAAGAACCCAAATTTCTTTGAACCGCTGATAAAAAGTCAGGCCATCATAAACGTAAATACGAATCGGCAACTCTACTGTAACCACAACTGTAATTTACCAAGTCCTCTTCCATTGTTTGTCTTCGGGTCTATGAGATCCTATAGCGCCTATAGCCTCTAGGGAAGACCTTAGCTCTGCTAATCTTTAATCTGTCGTGTTCACAGCGCCTTGATGTTACTGGTTATCACGTGATTTGTTAATGAAGTACTCATAATGTCAATGATTCGAGCGCTGATAGAATGAGAATTTGTACCTAAAGCTTCTAAAATAAATAAATATATTTATTTAGTATATTGTTTGTAAAGTCAATGCTCCAAGAGCTAATAGAATGAGAATTTGTTTCCTTAAGATGGGAAGAGAATAGAGTATCACTCAAAGCGTCTAAAATAACTTAATTAATTTGTGCTTAAATATTGAAGGGAAAGAAAGGAAGTAAAGAACATATAAGAACCACGTGGTGTGGCGTAGGGGTGTTCAAGAAAACTCGCGAACCTGTGAACCGGACCTGAACCGCATGAACCGAACCTGTAAACAAGGTTAACCGAACCTGAGTTTAGGTTCG
>JANKOD010000193.1:22430372-22444020 GCA_026284645.1 Erythroxylum acuminatum | reverse complement strand
AAATCTCTTTACTTTCATTATTACCTGCTTGAATTCTGAATTAAACAATTGTTTAAAGAAGAGGGTAAAACGAAAAAATATTCACAATTCAACCCCCCTTCTTGTGCATTGGTTATTGTTATACTAACTTGTGATTCACATCACAGTATACATGACATTTTCCAATTAATCGCAATCACTCTCATCCTGTGCTAAATTACTATTTTACCCTTCCTGTCGGGGTGGGATGTTACAGAGTCATTCCATTGGCGAAGGAAATTTCGAATTAATACTAATTAAGAATAATGAAACATTCTCCTTAATCACTTTGGGGTGAAGAATTTTATGTTGATCACTCAATTATCTCTATATAATTCATACTATATCTAATAATTGTCGACTGAGTTACCCTTGATTAGAATAGGTCATAAATACTATCAAAATATAACAATCCCTATATGAGATTACTTTGGAGATGTCAAGTCAAAGGATCACTTATATCACAATGATAATTTCCATCAGCATACAAATAATGTTCCAAATGAAATTTCCATATGAGGTCAATTTAGTAAACTTGTTCTCTAACAAGCACTTACACTTTTGTTGAAGTATCTTCGTACTTTAGTCTATGAGGTTGACTACTTCCTTCATAGGGAAGACGCATAATATGTGTTAGTCTTTTTATACTCTATTAATGTTCAATCTCAATGGAAAATGACTATAAATAATTTAGATATAATGCATAAATGCAATATGAATCTCATAATTATAATCTTACTATAATTTCATTTGTAATTTATATTTATCACATAGACTTTATTATATACATTTGTGTATATATATATATAAGATAAAGAATGTCTTTAAATAATTATATCATTAAACTACAACCAATCAATTAGTTATAGGGCATAAACTAACAATCTCTCACTTACACTAAGTCAATCGTTTTAGTATCTTATACCATATCAACATACGATGATCATGGTACTGTTGGGATAATGTTTTAGTGAGAGAATTTTACAAGATTCTTTATAGTGAGCACTTTCTTAAATCTTACAACTTTTATCTTAATTATTATCATAATTAAAAGAAACTACCTAAATATATACTTGGACATTGATGAGACTTTTGTATGCTTAAATGCTTTAATGTTCTACAATACATTACTCTCTGAACAATGTAAGGAATTATACCAAATTCATTAAAGCACTTCTAATCCAAATAATTATTTCCTCTAAATGATAAATGTATTTTGGCTATATTAGCAATTAAGGCTACATTGGAACCCTTCCAATCTCAAAATAATATTGTTCTAATTAAAATATACCCTAACTATAATTTACTTATAAAGTTAATGTCCTTATAACTTTAAACTCAAATATCAACTCATACATACAAGTATCAGATATTTTAATTACTAAACACTTTTAGTACATTATCTATGTACAACTAGAATAGATAAACAACATTTGTATCTATCTCTATAAATATAATTCCCAAAATTAAGTTATTACCTTTTCAAATCCAATACGAATTTTTCTTGGATAATTATATTTTTAACAATTGAAATTATGAATTATTGTTCTCTTTATCAACAGTATGTCACTACATACTCCCGTTAAAGAGGACAACTATACTCCATTAACCTTTTGTAGATATGATAAATTCACAATCATCTATAAAATATAATTTTTGAATATACCTTGAAATTGAATCTTTCAATATCCAGTAACATTTAAACTATACATCAAATATATCAACAAAGGCAATAGTTCTAATTAGATTTAATTTTATAAAATATGAAAATTTAGAACTTTATCTTATTCCCACTACTTATCATGATAATCGTTCTCTTATAATTTTTCATTGAAACAAATAATTTGTTCAATGGGGTGTGTAAGATTATATTCAACTTTTTGGATATCTTGTAACTTTATATTTTCAAATTTAATTATAAACTTAGGGATAATATATGCTTTAACTAAACATCATATCCTAAAGTCATTAACTTTGACTTTTTTAAAGTCATATCATTGCATATCTAATATGAAATGTTGCTAATTGATTTAATTGGAGCTGTCAAAGGTAAGTTGTAGTATTAGGCTTATTTATAAAAGAAGTAAATATTACATTATACAATATTTCATATTTTATAATCCCCCTTGCACAAACTATATTATTATGGAATTTAGTTGTGGGGGTATTCATCAAAGAATCTCATTCTTAATAGAGATCCACAAAATTTTAATGTCGTCACATCAATCTCATCAAAGTGCTTTAGCATTCTCAATACTTAATTTCTACTTAAATTTAAACACTTTTCAACTTTTAAACCAATATTTTCATTAAATACATATGATTATATCACATAAAATCATTAGTAATATAAAGAAATATAAGTATCATCCTTTTATAAATTGTTATCGCATCTAACACATCATATGTATAAGATTTAACAATTCAATACCATTATCATTCTTTCACCAACGACTGATTTGATTTTTCTTCAACCCAATAAGTTTCATAAGTTGCATATAATTAATAATCAAAAGGATGCATATACCTTAGTATGTAACTTTGTGATTCTCATTATGTTAATTAACCAACATTAGATAAAAGGATAATCTTAGTTATCTAACTTTGTATTCTTGTCACTTATATTAAGTGCAAGTCTCCTTTAATCCAATACTATTTGTATAAACTTCGATAAACTACCTTTACTTAATAACCTATTTCTTATCATGCTTTGAACATTGTAGTAATGTTGAATTTGAATTCAATATAAAATACTCATAAACATGAACTAGAAATATATTTGATCTTTATCATATGATATATAAGCAAGAAAAGTCATGTAACAATTTTTCTTCTAATAAAAAATATTATCATACTATAACAAATGTCTTTAATTGTGGTCTATATTGAATGGAACAATTTCATAAGGGTACTATACCTTTCAGCTCTACCCTATATAACTTCTTACATCTTGCTATTATAGTGTTGACATACATCTTATATGTTGTAATCCAAGTTTATAAGACATTAGTTAACTCAAAACGTCAATACATTTTGTCATCCGTATGATATTGACACATCTCTAAAACTTCGTCACCGAATCCTTAACAGAGATTGTAGCAATATTTCATAATGGACATACGAATTTTTTGGCTTTAAGAACTCTTCTCAAACAACCTTTATCCAAGAAATTTGGTTCACTAATTTAATATAAACTATACTAAACAAGGTTAATTCCACTCAAAATCAAATATATAAGTAAGAAAAGAAAGTAATTTATTATATTTCATGACTATCAAATAAGATTAGGACTTCAATCATGTATTTAGTTACTCCCATTATTTTATTTGGAATAATCTCTCATAACTATTCAAAACGTACTGTAATCTTTTTAGTGGGAAATGATTAATCAAATTTAGTTAATCTTGAGTTTGCTTAGCAAACTAACAACAACCATAATAACAATAACAACCTAGTAAAAATTTTGCTAAACACGAGGTCTAGAGAGGTCTAGTGTACATAGCCTTATCCCTAACTAGTAGAGAGGTTGTTTTCGAATGGTCGACAAGAAATAAAAATAAATAAATAAATAAAATGGAATTAAAAATAAAAATAAAGAAACAACATTTTTATCAATCATTGTTAAGTCAAAATGACTTTACGATTAATAATTTTGATGATAAACAAAAAGCAGACGAATGAAAAGCAGACGGAAGATAAACAAAAAGCAAACGAATGAAAAGCAGACGGAAGATAAACAAAAAGCAGACGAATGAAAAGCAGACAGAAGATAAACAAAAAGCAGACTAATGAAAAGCATATGGAAGATAAACAAAAAGCAGACGAATGAAAAGCAGACGGAAGTTAAACAAAAAGCAGACGGAAGCAAAAGCAGACGGAAGCGAAAAACAGACGAAAGCAAAAAGCAGACGGAAATAAAAATTAGACGAAAGAAAGCAGACGGAAGCATCAGTCTGAGTTAGTTACAGAACTCAACTGAATAACCGTTTCTTTAAAGAATCAAGAAGCAGTTGAAGACGAAGGTTATAAATATAAGTCGAAATTGAAGACTGCGGGGTTACATACGTATATACATACAGATACACACAAAAAAGAAGAATTTACGAAAGTTAGCAAATATAATACAAACTCTTGAGAGAGATTACTGTGCAAAAGCTAGAGCGATACTTTCTGTAACAAGCTCGAAACACTTTTTAGTTTGAAAATGATACAGAGAGCCTAAAGAGGCTAACTGTGAAAGAATACTGATTGTATAGAGTCATCTGAGGACTGGACATAGCCCACGGTTTGGGGTGAACCAGTAAAAAAATTACTGTGTCGAAATCTCTCAACTCTCTCTCTTTCTTAATCGTGATTTTCGATATTACCGTTTTATGCAAGTCTCAGAAAATCTTTTGTAAACGTGATTTACAGTAGTTCTTTTGAAACGAACAAGTTTTGTTTTAAGCGAAGGAATTTTTCAAAAAGGGGTTTAAAGAAAAAGTTTACCACAATTCAACCCCCCCTTCTTGTGCATCTATCTATCATTACTGGGTATTGTATTAACGTGTGATTCACTTCAGTAGTGATATCCAAAGTGTTATTTATATTAAGAAGCTTATGATTATATCTTTGTACAAAAAGGCTTTTCTACTTTTTGATGTAGGTGACTATTTAACGGCAAACTCTTTAAAATAGTGGGGGGATGACACAAGTATGACTAGATAAATGGAATATTAATTGCTTGTGCTTATTTAAGCTATCATAAGAGATGAAATTTTAAAACATTAGTGGTAAAATATCCATCTTTGGATGAGCATAACCTCACATACAACTATATCCCACCTTATATCCCTATATCGATGTTGAAAAAGAAGTTACAAAAAATTGCTCGACCTCCAACATAACCATATACCAACACATTCGATTTTTTGGAAAAATAAGTTAGGAATACATAGTCTCTATCGTAGTTTATTACATTAGTGTTAGAACTTTGTTGTAGACATGGCCTATAACACGATCTTGTCTTATGTTGTATCTACTCAAAATCCTAATTTTTATTTTGTATTTAATAAATAATTTTAGGTATTTTAGGTATTTTTTTCATCTTTTTTATTAAGAGTCATTTATCTTTATTCTCTGTAGATCTTCAATCTTACAGAAGAAGTCTTTCTTTATAGTGTTAAGTTACTTAATGAAATTGATTATCAATCTTTGTAATCAACATGTAAATTCTCTTTATATATATGACTTAGCTTTCTTGGATTAGGTTCAAACTTATTTATAGGTTCTTTAGCATTTACTTATAGGTGGGTTCACATCAAGTTCTATTCATCCTCAAAATTAGAGCTAAATGTAGATAATTAATAGTACATAAGGTTGTCAATTGGAAATTAAGTTCTAAGGTTATGAGAAAAATGTTATTGTTGTTGGATACCCCATAGTTATAGTGGAATGTCAAATATTCATATAACTTTGATAAAATTTTCATATAATAAATACTTATGTTAAAATTGGTAATTAATGACAATCTAACATTCACTCGATCTTGACTAGAAGGAAATGGATTGTTTTCCATTCCTTTATAGCTTTTTATATTATGAATAGATTTTCCATATCAACCATGCAATTGGAATTGCCCCTTTTTATGGCCTAACAGGAGTCTTCTGTTTCTTTTATTTATTTTTTCTTCTCATGTTCTTCTTTGGCCTACTTGGAACAAATCTTTCTACTGGTGGATGAATCTCTTTATAAGTGTTAGGCGGCCATAACTTTTATCGTATAATTGGTTGTAAGAGATTGTCAAAAACTTCTATGGACCTATCTATTTGGTAGCAATGATTCTCATTGCCTTACGTGGTTGCTTAAGATAGAACATGGCACTAATGGCATAAGAGCAACGATACCCATAGAGTTCCCACGTCCTTTAGTTAGAAGTGTTATCCCATTATAAGCAAACAATGTGTGCATCATCTCTATTTGTCACTTTATGTGTAATGATTCCATTATAATGCCAAACAAATTAAAACTATTGGTAAAAATCCCTAAAGCTACTAAATTGAAACAAAAACACCTAAATCTTTGAATTTCCTTTTAACAAGCACTTCTTTATGATTTTTTAACTAGATTGTTTACTCAATTCCAAATCATAAGTTCATTAGCTTCTAAATATGCCACATACTCCATTAGAATAGAACTATCAATCTCCTCTTTTTCCCCTTAAAAATTACAAGTCTCTAATGGATGATGTATGATTATGTCCTACAAAACATGAAAATTTTCAAAAAAATCAAATATATATAGAAATAAGTATAATATTATTCAAGACACATTTATAATATCTTTAGCATTAGCTAGGAAAGGTCATCATGAGATCAAGGGATCCTCTCTATCATCCTCATTTTTCATAATGACAAAAACAACAAAAAATATATAATTTTCAAACTTAACCAAAACATCCTCTATATTGCCCCTAAGGTACTTAATTGACCTCTATAACCAAAACATCCTCTATTGTTTTCACTGCATCAATATTAAAAATACCACTTAGTTTTATCGTTGGACTTGAGTTCCTCCTTTGATAATTATTGATATTTATATTGTCAATTATCTCTTGTAATTCCTCATACACTTTAAAGTTAGTAGTCCTATATAAATATTCGTTAATCAACCCAGTAAAAAACAAAGATTGACGGAATGCACATACAATCAAACCAGAAACGAAAACACATACAATTAAAGTAGTACATAGGGATGGAAGAAGATGGATACATTACACAGTCAGAAAAAACAATCAAAGATGGACCACTTACCTCTATCGATGATTATCAAAGATGGCACAAGCTGGTATGGTCCCAATACAATAGACCTCAGTGTTCCTTTGCCTTATGGCTTGCTTTCTAGCAAAAGTTACAGGCCCGAGGCAAACTGACCTACCTATATACTCCTAACCATTGTTCTTTGTGCTATTCAGCTAATGAATCCATAGAGCATTTATTTTTTGAATGTCCTCTCTCTTAAACAATTTGGGACCATTGCCTCTTCCATTTTAATCTTCCCATCCTTCATCAGCCGAACGTTTCAGCCATCCTTTCCTGGTTTATCAATTCCGGGTTCTCGGCCGTAAAGCATTTCCCACTATTGCTTTCCACTATTGTTTACTATATCTAGACTGAACGTAATGCCAGGACTTTCAAGGATGAAGCCAAGGAAGTGGAGAGAGTGTATCATAGAGTAATCTCCCAAGTTAGGGAACTTCTCAGCCTACACACAGAGAGGAGCTAATTTTATTGTTTGTTCATCACTAACTTTTATGCAGGTTGTTAGCTGACTATTCTTGGTCAAGGAAAGTTAGCTCCCCATCGGAAGACCGGACAGGAGTTAGTTGGCTATCCAACTTTCCAAGTTGGCAATCTAACTTCGTACATTGCTACAAACTCACTGAGGGACATGGCAGGACTATTGCACATAAGACTCACCTTCCACAGTGGCAGCCAATCAATGGTATTGCCTTTACTGGAATTGAGAACTTTTTTAGCTAAGGTTATCCTCTTATGGTTATTGTTTCTTTGGTCTGGTCTGGTTAGAATATAGGAGATCTAATGTTGTGTGGTTTGTAGTTGTGTTCCATCCTTAAATCATAGCTGCTGTTTATCTTGCGTAGCTTTTGTTATGGCTTAATTTTGGGCTAGGTTCTTTGTAATAGCTGGTGGTGTCCTCTAAGACACTAGTACATGAACTTCTTGTACATATATTTGTTTTTTAATTTTATTCTTCTGAATTACCAAAAAAATATTTAGTACTTATTCTTTCTTTATTTTTTCCTTTACTATTTTTGGTGCAATTATGTGTTTGATCCTAGATTTCCTATAGTATATAAGACAATCTCTTAAAATCTAATCAATTAACCCTAATTGAATTTGAAATTTCTAAATTTGCAATCTATCAATTCATAAATCTATCACTAATGTTTTCAACTAAATCTAAAGCTATCTATGGGATAATTAATTTCTCAAGCAAGATCTCTCTTCAAATGATTTTTAATTTGATAATTGTGGGTATGTTAAACTACCAAATGTCATTGTACAATCTAGTAATCATTGCTTTTGACTCACATCTTGATTTGTTGTCAAGTTTATGTATGAACAATTATTGCAAACATCCAGAAATATATTGAATTAAAAAATGAATAAAGTCACAAAATAAATCTAGAATAATTCCTAATATGAATTTAGAACTCCATAGACATGTTTAACATCTTAGAAATCTAATTACACATCACTAATAATGAATGACACAAGGGAAAAAAACTCTATTTTCTCCTTGATCTGGAATGTTAGAATTTTCAAATGTTTTTTTTATCTCTCCACTTTGATCCACTTTGATTCAATGGTTACTGCATTTTTGTGTGTGTATTTCATGTTCTTCAATAGTTCTTGAGGCTTCCAAGGTTCTTTCTAGGTTTTCCCACTTAATTTGATTCCAAAATTAGCCCTAAAATGTTAAAAGACTAAAAAAAACTTACGTACTGGAAAAACTGAAATCTACTACTTCATTATCTAGAGATACACAATCTGATACACAGTCAAGTACTAGACTGTATACAACTCAAAATCAACATAATTTATGATTTCTGCATGAGCTGAGAGGCTTAGATAGCCATAGACACAATCGTGTATCCCATATTTGCTTCAAATCTTCCTTGTTCTTCAATTATCTAATTTTCAACACTCACAAACAAATCAAATACCTTTTAAAACATAAAATTAAGATCAAATTCTTTCTCAAAACCAAACAAACACTTAGAATACATGCCAACACTAATAGTAGCACAATTCTAAGACTATACATATGATAACATCTAAGAAACACTTAAAACACACTTAAAAATCTAGCAAAACATAGTATAATTTACACCTATCAATAGCATGAACTATATGGATGTATTTGAGTGATCAATATATCACTCTATAATAATTAGGGAGAATGTTCCATCGTTCTTAATTAGAATTGATTCGGAAAATCCTTAGCCAGGTTTGAATGATACTTTATAAAATAGTTTACGAATGTCATTAATTGAATCAATTACTAATGGTGGAGAGCTAACATTATCATACTCAAATAGAGCAGACATTAATTACATAATCTATGTCTAATCAAAACATTATATGATGAAGGATTTAATTATATAGTAAAAATCATACACGGAAAGGTTAACTAAGTTCACTTGGACATTCCTAAATATTTGAGTGGTTATGTTATATTGCTAGATAGGCATCTTAATTTATGGATATAAATTGTTTAATTAGAGAATTAAAGATAAATTAAAGGAGTTTAATTAATCTTATCTTAAATATAATTTTGGGTTATAGTTTATATCTATTGCCAACATATTTGAGAACCTAGGTTACACACAAAGAACGGGTTAAATAGAGAGAAGATATTTTAATCAAATAAGACTTGATTGTAAAATTTGAAAAACTTATGATAAAATATGAGATATTTAATAAATAATGATTAATATGAGATATTAGATCTTATTTAGGCATAATTGGTATTTAATTAGAATAATTTATAATTGAAATTAGAATTTAATTTTAATTAAATTACTAAAATGTCCAAAACTTATTATAAATAGGTTTAAGCTCTAAAGGATAACTCCTACTACGTGAGGAGCTAGTAGTGACAGCTACAATAAGTTGGCTATAAAGGCAATGTTGGCAATAGGTAAAGGTGATGATGACAAAGTTTTTTTTTATATAGATATAATGATAAAGTGTTGATAGCTGGGTTTTCTAAGTTTGTGTCTAGAGCTTGTTTAAGAAGAAGGTGGTGTTTGGTAATAAGAATAAAGCTATCCTAAGTCTAAGATAAGCTTATTATAAGATTAGAATAAAGGTTATTTGGTAACACAATTAATATAACCTTAAGTGAAAATAAGACTTATTCGGAAACTAGGATAATGTATCCTAAATTTGGAATAGTGTCTATTTGGTTATAAGTTGAAGTATGAATTAAACTAGAAATAAATAACTAAAATATGTAATAATTTATTCCTATTTAATTCAATATGCAAACAAAATTAAAAGTGTTATAAATTCAAAATCAATTCCAAAATCAAAGTAATTATTTTCTTATTTGGTTAAGATTAATAATTATATTGATTCCTAATTAAGTTTTAGAAAAGTAGTTTCTAAAATTGAAATTAATTATTTTCAGTTAGATTGAAATTAATTTATTAGCCTCCTCAAATTAAGAAAAGTGTTTTCTTAAGTATCAGGAAAGATGTTTCTTAATTGAATTTTTTATTTCAATTTGATTAGAATAAATTAAATTTATTATTTTTATTTTGAGAATTATTATTCTATTTATTTAGAAATTGTTCCTTTGTTTATAAATAATAAATTTCTTAATTTGTTATAAAAGATATTTTCTTGAGTAAATTTTGGAAGTTTTTTTAGGTTTTTCATTTATTAATTAAGAAAAATATGCTATCTTTAATATTTTTTAAAATAGTTTACTAATTTAATAAGGAAATGGTTTTAAATTAATTAAGAAATAAATTCTCTAAATAAATAATATAAATGACTTTCGTAATTAAATTAAAAGTGTTTTATTTAATTATGAAAGTAGTTTCCTTTTAATGTTAGAAAATAGTTTTCTAATTAAGGAAAAGTAATTTCTATTTAGATTAGAATTTTAATTGAATTAGAATTTCATACTTGTAAATTAAAAAAAAAGAGTTTATTCTAAATTATAATAGGTAAGAAGCATAATTTATTGCAAGTTGTTTACAATTCAATTTTCTTAAATGAGTGAAGAAAAATGGAAATAGTTTCCAATTGGATTTGAAAATTGTTTTTAAATCAAATTAAATTTAGATTTAGTTAGGAATTTAATTTATTTAGGAATCAATAGGTTTAATCTAATTTAATTTTTCTAAAGAGTTGAAAATATTACTTTAGATTATGACGATCAATACCTATAATGAAACAAAGCTTGATATATATGATTATGAGTGCATAAGTTACATACTTTATTTGTACTTTGATATATATGTTGAATGCTCGTTGAATTGCATGTTTTATATATGTGATATTATTATATGTAATTTTTTGTTTGATAAGATGAACAAAATTATCCCTCATTAAAATATTATGTACACATTGAAGAACATGATTGTTGCCTTCCATTATTTAAGAATGAAACCATAATTCTATTTACTTCAAGGCTTGTTGAGGGATTCAAGGCCCATTTAACCCGAACATGCTTTATCATAAATTAATGGGTATTATTTAACTAAGTTTGTAAGATCTGAATGACTTACTTATGAGCATATGAATTTAGAGGTAAGATTAGGAATAATTTATAAGATATATTTTGACAAGAGTTATCACCTGACCTATTTAAGAGTCACATGAAATGTGATTGATAAGGATGTTATCTACATAATTTAAGTTTAATTGGTTTGTTGAACGACTCAAGGTCAACTCAATTTAAATGGGATTCTATCCCACTAGAGAGATTAAAGTAATCTTTTTGAGTAGTAGCAATGGCTATTATTTTGAATAAAATAATAGGATTAACCAAATGTATGATCAAAGTCTTAATCTAAATTAGTAGTCATGATATATAATCAATTGCTTACTTTTCTCACATTTACATTTTGTTCTAATTGGAATTTACCTTATTTAGTGTAGTTGGTATTAGGTTAGTGAACTTAATTTCTTAGACATATGTTAAATTTGAGAAGAGTTCTCAAAGGTTGATAGAAAAGTTATACATCTATTATGCAATTTTGCTATTAAATCCTATCGAGGATTTGGTGCTAAATTTTTAGAGATATGTTAAAATCATATAAATAGCAAAATATAACAACATTTTAAGTTGAATAATTTCTCATAAACTTGGATGACTCTATGTAAGATGTATGTCAACACTGTGGTAGCAAGATGTAAGAAGTTGCATCAAGTTGTGCTAAAAGGTAAAGTTCCTTGATGGAATTGTTCCACTCAATTTAGCCTACTAGAAGCATACATATGGACATCAATTAAAGGCTTAAATATAGTATGATAATAGTTGTCATTATAAGAAGAAAATTATTGCATTACTTTTCTTCCATGTATATATTTATTTATAATTCATGCTTATGAGCATTTGATACTGAATTTGGATTCAACATTGCTATAATATTCAAGGCATGATAAGAAACAGATTTTTAAGTAAAAGTAGTTAATTCAATCTTATATAAATAGTTTGTATATGTTGGATAAAATGAGACATATGTTTAACATAAGTAACAAGAAGACAAAGTTAGATAACCTAGACTATCTCTTTATATCATATTGGTTAAACCAACATAATGAGAATCATAAAGTTACATATAAGGATAGATGTATCCTTTTGATTATGAGTCATATGAAACTTGTTAAGTTGAGGAATAACCAAATCAACCTTCAGTGAAAGGATGATAATGGTATAGAATTGATAAATCTTATACATGTGATGTATTGGATAAAATAATAATTCATAAAAGGATAATATTTATATTTCATTAGATTATTAATGACTTTATATGATATAGTCATATGTATTAAATGAAATAATGTTTTAAAAATTTGAAAAGTTCAAGTTGTTTAAATCTAAGTAAAAATAAAGCATTGAGAATGCTAAAGCACTCCAATAAGATCGTTGTGGCAAGTTTTAAATTTTCAGTTATCTATAGAGAATGAGATTCTTTAGTGAATTCCTTCATAACTAAATTCATAAGTGTATGGATTTATGTAAGGAGCAAAATACAATATGAGATATTGTATGATGCAATAGTGTTTCTTTTATAGCAATGCCTGGTACAATGACTTACCTTCTATCGTTCCAATTAAATCAATTAGCAGGATTTCATATTAGATATGAAACGCTAAATCTTTGAAATAGTTAAAGCTAATGATTTAAGGATGTGATGCTTTGTTGAGGCATATATTATCTATTTAGTTTAGAACTAAATTAGATAATAATAGGTTATGAGATATCCAAAAGATTAGATATAATCTTACAGATTCATTGAACAAATTGTTTGATTCAATGTATATTTATAGGAGAACGATTCTTAAGATAAGTAGTGGGAGTAAGAAGGAATTTGAAAGGTTCAAATCTCATAACCTTACATCTAATTGGAACTAATGCCTTTAATGATACATTTGATGTATAGTTGAAAGGCGACGAGACACTGAAATATTCACTATCATGATGAATTCAAAGAGTTTGTTTTGAAGATAATTGTGAACTTATCATATCTGCAAGAAGGTAAGTGGGAGTATAGTTGTCCTCTTCAGTAGGACTATGTGGAGACATATTGCTCATAGAGAACAAAAGTTCTAACTTTCAATTGTCGATTACATAATTTACCAAGAACAACTCTTGTTGGATATGAAAATGTAACAACTTAATTATGGGAATTATATCTATATAGATAGATTGGACGTTGTTAACTTATTCTAAGTCCAAGTACATAGATAATGTATTAAAGATGTTTAGTATTTAAGATATCAAATACTTGTAAAGTATTAATGATATTCATTACTCTATGTGTGAGTTGATATTTGAGTTTAAGATGATAAGGATATAACTTTAGAAGTAAATCCTAATTAAGGTT
>JANKOD010000193.1:22404080-22416357 GCA_026284645.1 Erythroxylum acuminatum | reverse complement strand
AAGGGGATTGCCTTTAGGGCACAAATAAACAGTACCGACCTTGAACAAGTCGACTTACCCAATGTACAAGTCGACTTGTCGGTGCTGGATATAAGTAAGGCGACTTATACTACCTATAAGTCGACTTATCACTTACAATAACCCTATAGGGTGATATGTTCATGTGGTATGTTTATGATAATTGGAGCGATCGTTGGGCTTTGGAAACGGGGCCCAACATCTTATGGTATCAGAGCTTAGGCTTTTGGGTTCCTAGGCTTAGAATGTATAGTGGTATGAATTGTTATGTTACGTGGCTATTTGTTTGCATTGTGAATTGATTTATTTCATTAATTGACATGCACATCATGCATACATGTAGAAATAAGATTAGAATGAAACATAAGCTAAATGTTAGTAATTGCATTGAAAGAGTAATATGCCACCTCGTAAAAGAATACATGGATTTTTGCAAGGATCTGCTGCACCTGATTCCTCACCCTTAGAGAAGGGTTCTGATGAGTATAGAATACTAGTAATTGCAATCGCATGAGTCATATGTATGAACTTTTGTTAAGTGTTTGGATTATTAGAAACAGTGAGAAGAATGGTGTTTTGTCAGAGTGTAAGATAAGGAAAGTTGATAATACATGATCCGATATGTTAGGCATAAATTCAGTAATTGTGGATAAGTCAGTGAATTTGGTAACAGAATTTTGTTGAAGATATGTATTTGAATTGATATGGATATGAAATTATTTTCATGAATCGAATGAAAGAGAAATAGAGACAAGGGTAGAAATGACAAGATTTATGGTATACAAGCAAGTATAATTGACAAGCTGAACTCGAGATTTATGATCCAAAATAAGGTTGTGCTAATGAATTGAGATCAGAATTTCAAGATGGCTATATGCCTATAATTCTAAATCGATTAAGAATGTATGTATGGAAAAATAAAAATGAAGCAAATGATAGTGATATATGTAGAAGTCCTCGAGGTTATGTAGACCAGTTATTATGAGAACGTATATGATAATGTGGTTGCATTGGTGAATAATGTGATTGAGCACATATGAGATTTATATCTTGATATGGAATATGAAGTAATATATGATCCCTATAGTGAAAATTATAAGATGAATCAGAGTATCAAGATAGAAGTATGGTATAGGTGATTATGTTGAAAAGGGCAACTACGATGGAGCAGAAATTTTGACTAGTAGTATAATATTCAGAGGTTGTTTGGAATTCATTACGATTGATGTGGGGAGGGTTGCGTTATGTGCTTTATATGTTTTTATTTTTAGTTGTGTGCATTATATGTTTTTATTTTGAATGTGAATTTTGTACATTGTATGTTAGTTTTTTCTGGGTTTGCATTATATCACTCGTGTGAATGTGTCAAAGTGTAGAATTTACAAAATCTGTTTAACTTTGGGTATAGTCCTTTAGGTGGCTAAGATTTATTAGCTTAGGAAATTAGTGTTTAAGGTTGCTTCGGTTAAATATGCATGTTAATTAGTATATGATGTTAGTTCGTTCACTCTAGGAATTTACCACATTCATTTATAATTTTAGGTTAATCGAATAAGTAGTATCGTTAGTATCTTTTCATGAGAACGATTAGCTAAAGAAATGAGATAGGCAAGAAAAAATGTGTGTTTTTATTTAATAAATAACTATTTCATTAGCCCTTTTTGAAACAAATCGAATTATGAATAGAGCTAGTAGCCAGTTGAGAATGTGATGTAGCTTAGTAACTAAGGGACATTCATCACAAATATTTTCCTTCACATCAAAAGACTATAATAACATTACAACCAAGCCGCTTAATAAAAACATGACCTAGTTGAGTTACCGGGGGACATTCATCATAAGTGTTTGCCTTTGTGTCACAAAGGCTAGGTTCATATTAATGAAATTAACAAAAATATTGTGTTGTTTAATAAATCCTACTGATCTTTGTGAGTAGCTTGAATTTTCATGAAAAGTTACTTGGGGATAGTTACAATTTTAATTGACCGAATAATTATCAATATGTGTGTGCAAGTGATTGGGGTGAATGGATTTGACATTAAGGTCTTAATTAGTATGTATATTTAGTCCAAAGTGTTTAGACACAGATTTCATAATTTCACAAGTTAGAATAACTTAAAGGATTGTGTTTGTAGTTAAATTTGTTTTGTAAATTTCAATTTCATAATACCATTATTGCATTTGTGTGTGTTGTTATTTGGTGTGTTGGCTTTTGCGTTTGTTTTCTTTTTTCTTAAGGACAAGCAAAAGTTCAAGTGTGGGGATGAAAAAAATAAATAATGTATGTTTTTGTTTAATAAATAACTATTCCGCTAGCCCTTTTTGAAACAAATCGGGTTATGAATAGAGCTAATAGCCAGTTGAGAATGTGATGTAGCTGAGTAACTGGAGGAAATTCATCACATCAAAAGGCTATAATGACATTCCAACCAAGCCGCTTAATAAAATCATGACCTAGTTGAGTAATCAGGGAATATTCATCACAAATGTTTGCCTTTACATCAAAAGGCTAGGTTCATGTTAATGAAAATTAACAAAAATTAATGCTTTGTTGATAAATCCTACCAATCTTTGTGAATAGCTTGAATTTTCATGAAAAGTTACTTAGGGATAATTACAATTTTGATTGACCGTATAATTATCAATGTGTGTTTGCAAGTGATGGGGGTGAATGAATTGGACATTAAGGTCTTAATTAGTATGTATATTTAGTACGAAGTGCTTAGACCTTTATTTCATAAATTAATAAATTAGAACAACTTGAAGGATTGTGTTTGTAGTTAAATTTGTTTTGTGAAGTTGAATGTCATTGTACCATTATTGCGTTTGTATGTGTTATTATTTGTTGTGTTAGTTTTTTGTTTGTTTTCATTTTTGCTTGAGGACAATCAAAAGTTCAAGTGTGGGGATGACATTTTTTTAAAATGTGTTTTTGTTTAATAAATAATTATTCCGCTGGCCCTTTTTTAAACAAATGAGGTTATGAATAGCGCTAGTAGCCAGTTGAGAATGTGATGTAGCTTAGTAACCAGGGGACATTCATCACAAATGCTTGCCTTCGTGTCAAAAGCCTATAATGACATTGCAACCAAGTTTCTTAATAAAAAAATGACCTAGTTGAGTAATCAAGGCACATTCATCACAAGTGTTTGCCTTTGTGTCAAAAGCCTAGGTTTATGTTAATTAAAATTAACAAAAATAGTGTGTTCTTTGATAAATCCTACCGATCTTTGTGAATAGCTTGAATTTTCATGAAACATTACTTAGGGATAGTTACAATTTTGATTGACCGAATAATTATCAATGTGTGTGTGCAAGTGATGGTGGCGAATGAATTTGACATTGAGGTCTTAATTAGTATATATATTTAGTCTGAAGTGCTTAAACACAAATTTCATAAATTAATAAGTTACGACAACTTGAGGATTGTGTTTATAGTTAAATTTGTTTCATGAAGCTCAATGTCGTTGTATCATTATTGCATTTATGTGTATTGTTATTGGTTATGTTGGTTTTTTGTTTATTTTTCTTTTGCTTAAGGACAAGCAAAAGTTCAAGTATGGGGATGAATTTTTTTTTAAATGTGCATTTTTGTTTAATAAATAACTATTCCGCTTGCCCTTTTTGAAACAAATCGATTATGAATAGCACTAGTATCCAGTTGAGAATGTAATGTAGCTTAGTAACCAGGGGACATTCATTACAAACGTTTTCCTTCGCGTCAAAAGGCTATAATGACATTGCAACCAATCTTCTTAATAAAAACATGACCTAGTTGAGTAATCGGGGGACACTCATCACAAGTGTTTGCCTTTGTGTCAAAAGGCTAGGTTCATGTTAATGAAAATTAACAAAAATAGTGCGTTCTTTGATAAATCCAACCGATCTTTATGAATAGCTTGAATTTTCATGAAAGTTACTTAGGGATAGTTATAATTTTAATTGACCAAATAATTATCAATGTATGTGTGCAAGTGATGGTGGTGAATGAATTTGACATTGAGGTCTTAATTAGTATGTATATTTAGTCTAAAGTGCTTAAGCACATACTTCATAAATTAATAAGTTACAACAACTTGAGGATTGTGTTTATAGTTAAATTTGTTTCGTGAATTTCAATGCCATTGTACCATTATTACATTTATGTGTGTTGTTATTTGGTGTGTTAGTTTTTTGTTTGTTTTCTTTTTACTTGAGGATAAGCAAAACTTTAAGTGCGGGGATGTGATAGTTGTAAGTTATATGATGTTTTAATGGGAATTTTAGTACGTTTTTAATGGTTCATTAATTTATTCGTATATGTTTTGGTTTATAATTGTATTAATTGGTTAGATATGTGTGTTTTGAGTGTTATATGGGTTGAAACATGCTATTAAGGTTTAATTTTGTGTATTTTAGGTGTATTGATGTGTTTATTAGTATTTGAGATCATATATCAAAGAACAAAGAAAATTTGGAGGAAGCCCAGTAGAAGATCCAAGCCTACAATCGTGGCACCATATGCCACAGTTGTAACTGAGAGAAAAAATTGAGTGCCACGATCGTAGCCTGCACAATAGCAGACGTATATCGACTTCTAAAATGCAACTTTTTGAGGGATATTTCTAATTTTGGGCCTAGTTAAACCCTAATGTTTTCCCTAAATGGAAAAGATACATAAAGAAAAGAATGAAGACCTAAAAGGGAGCTCTAACTTCTGTCATTTTTTGAAAACTCCAAAAAGAAAGAAGAAGAAGAGAGAGAAGAGGAAGAAAAGGAGAGAGGAGAGGGCTTCTGCTGCTGCCGCTTTCCCGACCATCCCCATCTCGTCCAAGTGACATTTTCTTTTCATCTTTTTTAGTTTCTTCTTTGAATGTGTAAGATGGATATGATTATTTTGATGGATTTGGGAATGTTCTAAATTTTCTTTAAGGATTTAAACTTGATTCAATGTTAATCTAGTTGTTTTTGTGTTAATTCATTTAGGTGTTGTGATTATTTATTGTAACTTCATGCTTCGGTAATCAATCGAGAGACTGAATGGAATGCAAAATTTTTAAGTTGGTTTATGAGAGTTAAATGACCCAATAGACCACACAAATAATCAAATTGGTAATTATACGAAGAGAGATCTCATGTGAGAATCGGGTTGTTTATTAGACGGCTTAAGGACTGAGTAGATTGTGGGCTGATTGTTAATCAAGAGATTACATTTTTGGTAACTCGACTTAATTAGGGATTATTAATTAGGGCTTAGCGATTATAACTCGATAGAGAGTAATCCACCCTTCGATAGTCTAGAACTGACAACACATTAACATAGAAGTGATCAAGTTATCATTGATGATAGAATAAATCCCTTTTTCATAATTTGGTAATTTTTCTTGTGTGATTTTCCATTGGGAATTTGGTGGTGCTTAATATTCGATTTCTTTTATGTTAATTTTACAAATTAACTTGCTGTCAATTATCTTCACGTGTTTACTTTTCTGTGCAGTTTTTATTTTCATTTTAATAATTATTTAAGCCTTAGATAACTTAGAATTAAATTAGTTTGACAACTCCTCGAGGGATCGACACCTCACATACTACACCCTGACCTGTGCGCTTGTAGCATATTGAGGGTTTCACTTTTATTAAAACTTGCCTCAATATCTATAGGGGATGACCTAAATGTATGTGTATGTGTGTATAAAGGAGACAAAACATAATTAAATGATAAATATGGCATGCACAAAAATTTAGTTGGTTTTGTGCAGAGACTAAAAAGAGATTTTGAACTTATATGTTCAAGACCCATGTACAACATAAGAGTTCTAAAATTTCTGAAAACATGGCATTATGTTGTTTGAGCTCATGATACGATTACATCTTACGGATTTGATGATTTTTAAGGAAAATGTTGAACACATTCTTACTTTCATTCACATGCGCTGTAAAATAAAAAATAGCCTTAGTTCATATGCATAATAATTGCTCAAAAGAATTAACAATATTCAATATGGTTCTTAATTACTAAAATCGAGCAAAATTATCTGTGGCATATTCAAAAAGATATTCATTTCCATTAATTAAAGTTGAAAAAAAGTTTAGTTAGTGGTAAAGGAATCAAACTATAATGTTACATATAAGAGAGAGAGGGCAAGAGAGAAAGCTCTTAGATAACAAAAACTCCTTAGATGTAGTTTAAGAGTGTAATTTATTTTTTTAATTGTAAAATTAAGAATGTTATTTCTTATGTAGTGACATGTTTCGTGCAATTAAAAACCAACAACTAACTAGTTTAGGTGAACATTTCTCCAATCGAGTTAAAAGAAAGAAAGAAAGGAGAATAAAATAATGCAGATTTAGATACATATCATAAGTAAAAGAAAGAAAGAGAGGAGAATAAAATAATGCAGATTTAGATACATATCATAATTACAATATTAAGCAGAAGAAATATATATAGAACTTAACTTCTAATACATGTACTCCCTTTTTCTCTATGGCAAGAAGGAGAGCCACCAATTTAAAATTACGAAGAATAAATGATTGCCCATTTTCTTATCAACTATTTTTGTAATCGTACAAACTTCTTCATATCATATAATAATCACACCGAAGTTAGGAGAAAAATGATCCTACAACAATTGTTTGTTTTGAAGTAACTCTTCATGCAAAGGATAAAGGAATATTCCACAAATTCAAAGCAAATTACTCAAAGTGGTTGACAACAATTGAAGATCATCATTTCAAAACTATGATAGCAATTATGTTATGTGTTTTTACTAGATAGACATAATTGAATTGGATATTGAACAATGAAATGCAAAAAATTAGTCAAACCTAATCAAATAAAATATTGGATGTCTTGGCTTAAGATCAAGCTGAAATCAATGGTTTCCAGACAAGGCTTAAAGTTTCCAAGGTGCTTGAGATTCCGTAGTGGTCTTCGTACATCTCAAGCTAAAGTTCCACAACCTTTCTAATTGACACCTACTAGAAGCCAATTCCACTATATAAACCTCTTAAAATTGGACTCCTTTTTAGTCCAGAAAATGCAATAAAAGAACTGACTTTCAGACCCAACAACTCCCAGTACAAACTCTAAAAACATCAAGTTAACGAGATAGCAAAACAAAACTCTACATTAACCAATTGACTTGTCCCTAACATACATTAAACACGCATGAATTGAATTCTAGAACACAAAAAATGAAAGAACTCTCCAAAACATAAAAATTGAAAGAAGACAAACGTTAAGAGAATAAATTAACTGCAAGTTGTGAGAGAAGAAATCAAATGCTAATGGTGAGACAAGAAAAAATTTATCTAGAGAAGAAATCCTCTAAATAAGTGAAACAAACGTATCCAATTATTGGATAAAACGCAAGGACACTAGAGTAGGAACACAAAGATAGAAGTCAATACCCAGAATACGAAACAAAAGAGGAATACCATGAAGAAAGAAGACGAAGACGTTGGAGCATATAGAACGTAAGACAGAGGGGAGATCAGTGTCTTTAGGTTATTAGTCTGTAGAAAACGATATTGTTTCCAATGTTCTTGTAATCTTCTTCTTTTCACTACAAAAATAATTTTTTAGCAAAAAATTTTTAACTACGAAATTTATTTCATAGTTTGAAATCATAGTCGATAGCTATAGGATTCAGAACATATTTATGTTTTAGCTACAAAAAATATTTCGTAACTAAAACCTTTTTGCTATAAAACTAAGTTTACAGTTAAAAAGTGTCACCAAATCTGGTTAGCTACAAATATCAAAAGTAACCTATTTTAAATATAGTTAATAGTTTAAAAAAAAGCTCACAAAATTTTTTACGTTGAAGGTATTATTTAAAAAATGCTTTTAGCTACAAATTTTAAATCATAACAAGAAAAGCACAACCAAAACTCCTATTTGTTGCATTGATTAGAAAAGCATATATAAAGTTTCAAGTTGCCTCTCAAATAACGCTTCCGATTATTGTCATTCGTCAAACTCTAGGAATGTTAATTTGTAGACATTTTACAATATATCAGATTGTTTAATTTCAAATCTCTTTTCCTGAACATATACATTTAAATCTGGTCCCAGAATAAGTTTGTCAACAATTTACCCTGTCAATGGGTTGTGGAAACTATATCAAAATTGATTTGTACAGAAGTATATATTTTGGCTCCAAATTCCAGAATATCGTGAATAGTTGTGGGAAATGGCCTTCTCTTAATAACGTGTGGACATAATGCATTCATGGGACGTTTTCAAAGAAAACGTTTGCCTAATTAACAAGCACAATGTAATATTGCGCGAAATTAAGTTCTTATTGTGAATCAATTAAACATTTCATCCATTTATGGACTGGACGAATTAAAAAATGTCGTCCTAATTACAAGCTTAATTTAATATTGTTGTTTTATGCCCTACAATCAATCGCTTTGGTCGTAGTTTAGTGACAAATTATTTAAAGGCATTCTTTATCTTGTACATGTTTAGATGTATATGATAAAGTCCATGGGATAAATGAACATTGCAATTGAAATTATAATGAGATTATAATTATGAGGTTCATATTGCATTTATGTATTATTCTTAAAATGTTCCTAGTCATTGTTCTATTAAGATTGGACATTAATGGAATGTAAAAAGACTAGAACACGTTTTATTTTTCCTTATGAAGGAAGTGGTCAATCTCATAGGTTAAAGTATAGAGATACTTAAACAAACGGGTGCTTGCTAGAGAACAAGTTCACTAAACAGACCTGATATGAGAAATCCATTTGGAACATTACTTGTACATCCATGGACTTTTCATTGTGATGATTATATAAGTGATCCTTTGACTTAAGGTAATCAAAGTTATCTTGTATGGGGATTACTATGTTTTGATACTACTTATGATCTATTTTATCATAGGTCGTTTAATCAGTAGTCATTGGATGTAGCATGAACTGTATTGAGATAGTTGAATGATCAAGATAAGATTCATTACCCTAAAGTAATTAGGGAGAATGTTTTCTTGTTCTCGATTAGTATTGATTCAAGAAATCCTTGGCCAAGGTAAAATGATGTTTTGTAAATAGTTTATAAATGTCATTAATTGAATCGATAGCTAATGGTAGACAACTAATATGATTAGACTCAAATTAGAGTAGACATTAATTATATGCTCTATGTCCAATCGAAACATTGTGTGATAAAATCATTGAATTATACAAACAAATTATGCATGGAAAGGTTAGTCAAAACCACTTTGACATTCCTAAATATTTGGGTGGTCTTGATGCGTTGCTAGATGCCAATCTTGATCTATGATTATAAAAGGTTTAATTGGAGAATTAAAGATAAATTATAAGGAGTTTTAATTTATCTAATTTTAATTATGAATTAAAATTAGATTTTATAATCATTTCCAACATATTTGGGAACCTAATCTTATATGGGCATAATTGGTATTTAATTAAGAATTATTTGTAATTATAATTAAAGTTTAATTGAAATTAGAATTTATTTCAGTTAAATTACTAAATCGTCCAAAGCTTATTATAAATAGGCTTAAGCTCTATAGAACTAGTACTTCTTGCTTAATCCTCTCTGTAAGAGTTATAGAGTTCTCTCAACTTGCTCTGTGGATACCGTTAGAGGTTGGACACTTGTGCGGCTATGGTGGTTGAGACAAATCGGTTTCAGAAACAATTCGAGAGATACAACAAGATAAAGATCAAGCTTCGGAATAAGGTACGAATTAAGTTTTCCCTTTACTATGATTTGTTAATCATTTTATAGAATTAAATAGATCCTGGTTTTTGGAAATCAAAAGTTACAAAAAAGTTTCGTAATTATTCCGCTACGATCGGGATCAGATTTAAACCTGGTTTCCTAACAAAAAGAAGATTAGGTTTTGAGTATGTTTGTGTGAAAAATTATAACTTTTATGAAAAAGTTTTTGACTCTTCATATTTTGGGCGGTGGTGATGGTATGGCCATCCATATTTCTCACTTTTCTCTCCTCTTTGGTTTAGACGTGTGTGTGGGTTTGGGTGAACACTTTCTTATTCTCACTTTGTCAAAACTTGTAGCCAGTCAAGTTGGTGAGTTTGGGTATATATATTCACCTTTTCATACACATCTTTTGTTTTTCTTGTACAGTTATCTTAAGTGGCTAGTGTAGGTACTTTATCTCCTATTTCTGATTTTGGTATGGTTATCCTCTTCATCATTATGAATACTTGCTACCATTTTCTCCTTTGGTGTAAGAAATGAGCTTTTGAAAAAGCTACTAAAGTTGATAATACAGGAGAGGAACTATCTAACACTGAAGCAGAGTTATCATGATATTAGGAAGGAATTGTTGTGGTACAAAAATGAGCCTTCATGGTATATCTAGATTTTTAGTATACGCAATGTTGATTACCACTATTATTAAAGAGTATTTTGTTTTTGTGAGTTCTTGAATTGGTATATAACTCATTTTTATATTCTTGTTGATTTTATAGAGGATTATTTTCTAGACTAGGTCCCGTAGTTTTGCTTCTCAAATTCATAAGGTTTTTCACATTAAAAATTTGATATTCTCCTATGTAAATGATTTTGTGAATTTGTATGTTCTCCCCATTGTTTCATTCAAGGAGGAGAGTTTTTATTTTATCCACCATATATTTGCTATTATTGCTTAAATTGTGTTGAACAGTGTCTCTACTCTACCCCAATAAATAGTATTAGAACTTTAGTTCCTTATTTGTGGTTTACCTTGATTGAAAGATGGAGCCTAATAACAATAGAATGTGCAGTTGGAATAGCACAAAATTACACAAATAGAAAGGAGAGAAGGAAAGATTTATTATTTTTGAATTAGTTGTATTTACCGGTATTTGCCACTAAAAAGCATGAGTATAAAAGTGATGAAAAATGGGATTTTAGCATAAGATGGTTTATGGTTTTTTTAGATAGTAGATAGATAATAATGTTTTGAATTACATCTCAAATTATTCGTATGTTAGGACTTTGTAGGACAAGCTTGAATCTTTGTATGCATTAAAGACACGTAAAAATAGATTGTTTTTGCTTAAACAGGTTATGAATTTGGGTTACCAAGATAGTAGCTCAATTTTGTATCATATGAATGAATTTCAAGGGTGCTTTGATCAATTGTTTAGTATGGGTTCAAGATTTTAAGATGAGATTTTTGGACTTTAGACGTTGAATATTTTGTTTGATTTTTGGGAGAATTTTTGTGTGACCTTGACTAGTTCTGCTCCTGGTAGTAGTGACCATAGATTATCTAAAATCTTTTATTTTGAATGAATAAGTAAAACATAATTCTCAAGACGGCTCTACTTCTTATTCTAAGGATTTGGTTACTAAAAATAGGGAAAGAAACATAGGAAGAGGTCAAGGAAAAAATAATAGGGGAAAAGTAAGAATAGAAGCTAATCAAAGTCAATATACAAATATCTTCTCATTGCTTTAATGCATCTTAAGAGGAAAAAGAAGTGTGTCCATGTAAACGAATTTGTTTTTTGTTAGGTCTTTTTTTATCGAGAAAATTGAAGAAGTATGAACAAATAGACTTATATAAATTAAGATGTCACAATTATTTTGTAATAAGTTACTAATTGAATGGGTGAGGTTTGTTAAAAATTCATACTAATTGAAATAATTTTTTGTATTATTTGGAAGCAAAAGATTGAAATTTTTTGCTAGGTGCAATACCAAACATTCATGCAAATTTTGTTTAAAATGTAATCAATTATTTAGGCTTGACTAATGAGATAAAATTGCTAAAGAGTTGATGATTGCTCCCTTTAATGAGCAGGAAAATTCATGATACTTTCCTTGTAAAACAGCAATCTTGGTAGTGGAAATGGGATGAGCTTATTGATAGAATGTACCTTGACTTCTGTCGTTAGATCCAGCAGTTGCTTATCTTCCTCTCAATGCTTTTGTAGCTAAGTATGTCAAGGAATTCCCCATCAATTATTGCTTCTCAAAGCTCAAAAGGAACAAAAAGAAAGTGGAACTATGGAGAAGATGTTGTGCTAGTTTCCTGCATGTTTGATTTGCATAATGTGAGAACGTACAATGTTGATACTAGATTTAAAGCTGGCTATCTCAATGAATTAGAAAGAATGGTAGCAACAAATCTCCCTAATTCAAACTAAAAGCCACACCTCACATAGAGTCAAGGATTAAGACTTTAAAGAAAGAGCATAAAGTCTAGGATTAGGACTTTAAAGAAAGAGTGGAGCATTGTCTATGATATGGTAAAGAAAGATACCAGTGCATTTAGATGGGATA
>JANKOD010000193.1:22369297-22384896 GCA_026284645.1 Erythroxylum acuminatum | reverse complement strand
ATTCGAAGTATACAAAAATTACAAAAATTATCTTAATACAGTCCGAATCAATCCGAAGTTTCATTAAACCAATTTACTCGAAAAATGCCATGAATGCATGCCAAGATTCAAATAGAAATTATAAAACGTACCGAATTTCTTTAATATTCTAACCCTAAAATGGGACGTTACAGTTACATCATTTCTTATTTACCCAAAAAATAATAGTCAAGGTAAGCCTCATATGTTAAGTCCCCCTCGTCGACCCTCCTCACCTTGTTCCTTCACAACCATAGAATTCACTTGCTCATTTGTCTCTTACTTTGAACATTCAAGAGCATAGTGAGACCTTTTACAAATAAATTAAGCAACTTCTTTTAATTATTTCTTTGTCTTATATTGAGAAGACTTCCTAATCTTCCTCTGAGCCATAGTAACTCCCAGCATCCTTCTTACAAGAAATATTGGCTTTTATAGGTTCTGAAATTTAGAGATCCATGAAGGTATGAAGAATCACTATAGAATAAGGGAGGTCCTTCTCATTATGCCTACTTAGTTCCATTTGTGCTCGACCTTACAAACTAAAAATAAATAAATTTTCCTCCTCTAACTTGTTGTACACGTCCAACATCAAAAATATGAATTCTCTAATGTACTCTAGAGTCAATTCTTCTTTTCTCAAATGCTTCAATACCTCTTGAATGAGTTAGGAAGTGTAATTAGAGAGGAACTAGTCCATTAATTCGTTTAATTTCTTCCAAGTTTCAATGGGAGGTTTACCTATATTAATGTCATTAGATGTTTTGTTTATCCACCATAATGTATGAACAACCATCTATTTTTTATTATTACTAACTTCTTAAAATTGAACACTTTCACAGTAATAAAATATTGCTTCATATTCTACGTTGAATTTTTAAGCTTATTGACACTATGCCTATCATCAAATTTGGAGCTCTCGCATTTTGACCAAAGTGCCTTACGATCAAAAACCATTTTCATGCCTTGTTATGGCACATTTAAGTATCGCAAGGTCATAACTCTTCTTATCACAAGCTTTTTGTTGCTCCTCAAATGCTTGTCTAGTTTCTTTAAACTCCCTTGTTAAAGTTCCAAATAGACAATAAATGAAAGATTCCCCCATCCATTGAAGCTATAGGATCAATGATCACCTCTAAGTTTAAAATGCTTTGAAGATTGCATTTACCAACCATTTTTAGTGAAAATTAGAACTTCCCACCAAAATCTGATACTAGCTATTATAAGGATTTTTTGAAGTAGTGAAATAGAAAAAATAGCCAAATTCTCATATGATAATCAAACTTTTGTCAAAGCCTAACTCGTCCTTCCAATAAGAGATCAACAAACAACTTCACTTAAGTTTTCATATATCTCGATGAAACTTATGATTAAGTGTTTCATTTATTCTCAACTCACAAGTATATGCATTAATGAAAAAAAAGGGATAAGATAGAGATATAATAAAAACTCCAAGCTTTATTGGTACTTACATAATAAAAATACAAAGGACTCGACACACTTCTTACTTGAAGTTCTCTACAAAGAAATTTTCTCACAAAATTCCCATAAACCTATATAGAAAATGATTAAATGTAAAGTTCATATAAAATAAACTAAACGAAATAATTTTACATAGTCTATAAGAAATTAATGGGTAAGTAACGGAAAATACTCAGCTTCTACCACCAAATCCAGTAAGTTAGTAGTGAGTTACCATCTTTTATTCCATAACTCCACTATAATCATGGAGAACAGTCTTGGATAATGCCTATTCCTTTGCCATATTTTCGCGCTACTCTTCCATCACTTTAGGAAATGCTTACACTTTCTTAGCCCACCACCTCCATATTCTTGCTTTGTCATCACCTCTTGAAAGATCAAATGCGTTTATGAGCCTTTTCAATCCGTCCAAAGTCATCTTTTTGAATGATCCATTCAAGCATACTTATTATGCAATCACATTGCTTCAAGTCTTAAGTTTTTAATAATCCAAGCCCATAATATGATGAGCTTCAAGCCAACACTTGAACTTAGCATAACTTAGATATGTCAATCATCATTAATCTATCTTGTAAACCTAACCATCATCGAAGATCTCCCTAATATGCATGCTAACTCTTGAGAATCAATAAGAATTGTCATTAATATTCATCTATTGTCAGATAGTTTGACCATCCTCGTCCACCCTCATTTGAGATTGTTTGCCAATATGTCTTTGCCTCTGTTAATCATGCACCCCACCAAATGTGTGAGTTGCTTTGCCTCCTAAACACCTCTAGTTCAAATGCATGAGAAATATCTCCTAATCTCGATATCTGTTAACCATCATACGTATGCCCGCCTACTACTTCTTGATAATTCTTTTGTTCCTTCATCTATGTCTCTTCCTTATTTTAACCCACATACCAAGCATCAGCCCAGACTTACGAATTACTTGCATGATTTATTATTGTGCTTAAGGTCCACCAAAGATTGAGTGATTTTCATCCTTTTAATTTATTTAGGACCATACACAAGCTAATGGCTAAGCTACTGACTAGTGATCTTAACTTAAGATAATTATCGGATCAGATATTGATGATGTTCATTCTACATGCATCAAAAGAAAGCAGACATTTAACAATAACGTTTTCATAAATGAATTTGCTCACTTCATACTCAAAAATAATAATGAAACGTATATCCTTATTAAATTCTTCTTCCTTTTGATAATATAGATCTTGACATTTTTAAATCATGATATATGCTTTATAAGCTTTCGTAATAAAATGGAGATCAATTTGCCAGGGTATGTACTTATTCTTTTTAACTCTCATTTTCCTTTGTAGAAAAGTCTTATACGAGTTTATGTTATTCCCTTCTTTTTATCTATGTAATTGGATCTTTTTATGTGCTCTTGTCTAAAGCTATTGGTCTTAAACTTGTTTAGGTCATTATTGTAACTCTTCTTTGTGTGATTAAACAATTTCAATTTTTCATCATGCTCCCATCTTTATTGCACCTATATTATCTCATATACTCATTTTCTTCACCAGTTTGAGAATAAAGGTTAAGTGTTGATTGATAAGCACTTTTTGGACTCATTCGGTTGTATAAATCGAAAGCTTTGATAGATGAAATAATAGCCAAAGATGTTATTTATACATCAACGTCAGAGTAAAGGTCTAAGTCCTAACATTATCTCTGATACTATTTTACATCCTAACTTTACTAAAATGGTAGTCATTGCATTGCACCCAGAATACAGTATAAAAAAGGTAAGGGAGAAAAGTGGGGTTTACGTAGATCTTCTATAAAATATTAAGGTATAAATCGCAGTTTTGACCAATGCCAAGGGAGATTATTTCAACTCAGCTTTTTGGTGGCTCAAGACTACGTCGCTGTAACACCGTATATGATGGTAAGTTGACAACCTAATTACTAGAAATTAGTAGAACATAACGCCATTAGGGTTTAGAGTACTACTGTTATCATTTTGAAAAATGTTAAGCTGCAATGTGATATTATAAATAATAGTAAAGACTTACCTGAAATTTTTAAGAAATACTAAGGTGTGATTTAGAGCTTTAACTATGAAATAATTTATTTATAATCTACAACAACAACACTCAGCATAAATCTCGTTGAAGTGCAGGGTCTGGAAAGGTCTACTAGTACGCAGCTTTACCCTTATCTAATAATTGAAATCTATTTATAATCTACTCAAGAATAAATTAAATTGGATACAAATTAGCCAAATTAATATACCTTATTATTTAAAAGAATTATTAGAAAAGGTAATTTATATTTTAAATTTACATCTTTGTTTAATTTCGTAATACTAGGTATGAGTAAAAATATAGAACAATCAAATATCAAAATTTTTAATTTGTTACAAATATAATTCAAAGGCTAAGTATCGTTGCATAGAATATTAATTACATATAATAAGTATATTTATGTTAGCATATACATAAAATTCTTAATTAATAAACTGTTAATATTTTTTAACTAAATCTAAAGAGTAATTGATTTTTTTATTTAGATTAAAATTGTACATATTAGTTTGTGTGAATATGTGAATACTTTCATAAAACAACTCCAGAAGTTATTAGACTTTATTTATAATAAATTAAAATTTTGAGTATTTGATTAATTTTTTATTTGTAACAAATATTATAAAATTGAATAAGATTTCAAATTGAAAATATAATTTACCTAATAAAACTATAATTTCCTCACTCGTCTTTCTAGCATTTGATGGACACCTTGGTCCATATTGGTGGGAAGTTGACGTGCAGCAACACAAGCCATGTAACAGCCATGAGAGACATTTCCCAGCAAGGTGATTTCTAGAGATACCAGGCACTCGATGAGAAATTTTGAATTGCTGGGGTCGGGACACAACACACCAGGTGCATGGTTTTGCAAAGGTGGCAACTTCCCTAACTTGTGTAGTCCCTCAACCTTGGACACCAGTGCCGAGAGGTAGATTTTACTTTGGAAGCCAAGTTCTTGAACTGTTGAAAAATAATCTACTTTATTAGTTGGGAGATGTGGAAAGAATAAATAAACGACTATTCTTCATCATGCTATCGGTTACATGATCCGCAAGTTTCTCGAATCAAATGTACAACATCAATAACACTTCCGAGATTCTCCCAGAAATATCTAGCAAAATTTTGGTCACTTACCAAAGTACAACATCAACAACAATTCCGAGATTCTCTCCGAAATACCTAGCAAAATTTTGGTCACTTACCAAAGCAGAACAATCATTTCCAAGTCACTCGCCAAAAAAATGCGACAGGAGATGCAGAAACCTCCTAAATGTCTTATCATCTGGAAAGCCACCATCAGCACTCAATTCGAACTGCACCACTCTTTGATGAAATGAACTTAGGTTTCTTAATTACTAGCTCCAAGCATTGAATGATGTCTCCAATTTGGAAATCATCACAGTCATGGATTACAACCCCGCATTCATTTCCTTTTCCCACCCTTTCCACATCCTGCTTTTCCCGCTTCAAAGATGTGCAAGATCCTTCAAACACTACTTCCCCACTTCTCAATAGCCTCATGTTAGAGGATAGTGTAACATGACCATCTATCACTCGGCAGCCAGCAATCTTCACATCAGGTCCTTTTGACTTACTTCTCCCTTTTAGCTCAAAGATACCCAGCACTTCAGCCTCACCTGCGACCTGAGTTTCTGAAGTTCCAGGGGCCTTGTCTACTATCATGTTGCCAAATTCCTCCAATAGGTGATAGATTACGCGGTGATGCACTACCTAAACCCAATTACAGAGCAAAATTTAGAAGGGCATTTATAGATTCCTATTATAAGTTTCTTCTTGGTGCAAGATCACCAGACTAAACCAAATAACAACAGGAAGCTAGTTTTCCTAAGCTTCTCCCAATGTTTAAAAGCATCGATTAAAGCATTTTCATAATGGTTGAAGTTGAAAACAGAGGATTAATACCTTTATACCAGCTTGAGTTGCAGCCTGACTGATAACACTAGGTGGACTTTTTACATTGAATCCAACTATATATGCACCACAGGCTTGTGCAAGGTCCACATCAGACTGAGAAACAGGTCCAACACCAACATGGACTACATTTACAAACACCTGACAGCATACTTGAAAATGATCAATAAAAATGTGAGAAGCGGGTGAAACAACGATTAAGGGAAAAGCAATTCCAACTTTCAGAAATTATCTTATCTTCACAGAGTGTTGGATGTCATTCATGTTAGCTTTATTTAGAAATCAAGTAGATAAGGAACTAATCATTAGTATAACAAAGCAGCTTGATATTAACAAAAACTTTTCAAATGTTAAAAGTAGGAGGGACAACATACCTGAGGACTGTTTAAAGTCTTCAGTGCATCAGTGACAGCTTGGACAGTTCCCTGGACATCTGCTTTTACAATTATAGGCATTTCAATCCTCCCAGGTAAAGACATAGATTCTGATGGTTCCTCAGCTTCTGTCCTTTCCTCTATAATCTTCCTAAGCCTGTCTTTCTCTGATTTCTTCTTTCTACCAGCACTAAGCATTCTAGCTCTTTCCTCAGATTCCACAACAATGATATCATCACCAGCCATAGGAATTCCCTTCAGGCCCTCAATCTCAATTGGTATTGCAGGTCCTGCCTGCAGTATCAACTTCCCTGTCATATCCCTAATAGCCCTTATTCTGCCCCACTCAGAGCCAATTACCACATGCTGCCCTAAAACCAAAGTCCCTGCCTTAACAATGGTTGTAGCCAATGGACCACGTCCCTTGTCAATTCTTGCCTCCACCACATAAGCCTGAGCAGGCCCATCAACCCGTGCTTTTAAATCCATCATCTCTGCCTGGAGAAGTAAAGCCTCCTCCAAATTATCCAATCCAGTTTTCTCGACAGCTGAAATTTCCACCACTTGAACGTCTCCACCCATATCCTCCAGCTGCAAGCCCTCTGACACAAGTTGAATCTTAACTCTCTCTGGGTTGGCAGCAGGTTTATCACACTTATTAATTGCAACTACAATGGGTACATTAGCTGCCTTTGCATGGGAAATAGCTTCTAGAGTTTGAGGCATCACCCCATCATCAGCTGCTACAATAAGCACAACTATATCTGTGACTGCTGCACCTCTAGCTCGCATTGCGCTAAATGCAGCATGCCCAGGAGTGTCAAGGAATGTGATTGAAGCCCCTGAAGGCATGCTAACAACAAAAGCACCCAGATGCTGAGTTATGCCTCCAGCTTCCTTTGCAGCCACAGATGTCTGTCGCAATGCATCTAAAAGAGAAGTTTTGCCATGGTCAACATGGCCCATGACTGTTACTACTGGTGACCGTGGAAGAACAATTGCTCCTTCATTAGAGTGTTGCCTCCTAACATTAACCCCAACTTCCTGTAAAAATTATCATAAAGAGGGTACTTATATGAAAGTCACAGTGTGACAAATGACTAAGTATTACAATCTTAGAATGAAGGAAAAATAAGGACAATAGAGTAAATGACAGCTGTAAAACCACTGTATAACATGGGGTTTCTTAAATATCCAATTCATTAAAATTGTGTTCTTGCTATCCAAAACACATCCTCTAGTCTCAGTAGAAAGACAATCCTAAACTACCAACTAGGCATATCAACCACCCAAAGCCAAATAACCAATATGCAAAATTTTCCATGTTTTTAACAATGCATCATCAGAAAGGTTGAGCCAGAAATTTGATTCAGCGAGGGCAAATTTTCACTAAACATAAAGACTATGTAGATTCTAGCAACTTTCCCCATCCTTCTACATCTAGGAAAAGCTATACAATCTAGAGTTCGATATGGCACTATAGAACAAGGATGACATAGAAGGAAATCCACTCCCTTTTTTCTTTCTTGTTTTATTGTAAACCTAAAATAAAGACAACCACCAATTCAGGCTTTTCTGGGCTCCAGCTGGTATAGGATAATCACCAATCTCATAATCTCAAGGTCTGATATATGTTGAAATGCTACTGGTCGTTAGGAATGATGCTTTTCTTCTTACCAGTGGGGCATTTGCCCCTAATCAATAATAAATGGAAATTTGTGAATTGCATCTCCCGTTATTACTCAACAAAAGAATCCAATTCATCATCATCCTAATGTTCACTAAAAGCTGTAATACTATTCTTGTGAATAAGAAGAAAAAAAAAATTACCATTGCTACTAGCTCTGCAATGTCAACACTAAGCGGGTCAAATTCTGATCCAGGTTTTTCCCCAACATTCACAAGAATGTCCTGCAAAGTGGATACTAATTCACCAGTACGCTTCGCAAGCTCAACAATAGTCATGCCTTCAAATATGTCAATTGTTTTCTCTTGCAAGGCCTTGGTATTTCTTTTCAGTTTAGGCGGCACGTATGGAGCTTCAACAGGTGGTTGAGAACATTTCTGCTTTCTCTTAAACTTCCCTTTTCTCTGAGGCTTAAATGGCTCGTCACTTCTTCTAGCCAACAACTCTGGACTCACATGTAAAGACCTGAGCAATATAATGCAACCATCATTTGGTCAAATGGAGCTAAATTTGCAGTATTCTGGAGCAATATTTTCACAAGCATGACAACTAAATGGCAAGGTGCATATTGGTACACGCCTCCAACATAAAGAGAAAGTACAACTATAACTCACACAGATTAAACATACTCAAGTAATGTTCTGGATGCTGGATTATTGATATTAATTAGAATAACGGTTTTCAAGGTAGTCCAAGGTGCTAGATACTGTCAAGGTGCTAGGATCTCTAGATTTCCCAAGGCACCAAATACCAAAAGATACATACCCCTGAGTGGAACAAGGTGCCACTTCAAAAAATATAGACACTTATAAAAGTCAAAGAAATATCAAACCTATTTATGATTCAATCCAATAATCTTCCAATTTAAATTTTATTTCATGAATTGCATATGCTAATATTGGAGACATAAAAGGAGACGCAGAAGTTCATAAATGTCTGCAATGCAAGCGACTTTTGTTTCTACAGAGCTCTTTCATAAATGATTAATTATGTTAATACGTAAATTGGATCTTGATAGTAGTAAAAGTAACATTAAAGAACGTCCTTTTAGTAGATTATGAGAGCTCAATTAAAAGATTTAAATTAATTAAAAGTCATACAAATGATAAAGTTTGTTGAAACTCAAATAGCATTTAGAAGTTAGGAGAAACTAAATTCCAATAGTTGGCAACCAAAAACTAAGTTATTATGACCAAAGGTAGATAGTATCCCTCCTACCCTCAGAAATTAGTTACAAGTAAGAACAACATGATAAGAACAAATTTATATTATCTACTCAAATGGTTCAGTAAAGAGGTAAAAGAAACATTTAAAAGCTATGTTGGGAGACAAGGGATCATCTATTCTTCCAATGCCCTTATTCCAAACAGATCTGGGAAAGAATACAGCTTGCTTGCAATCATTATTGTGAAGAAGAGAGTTGGAAGAGTATAGTCTTCTGAACCTCCAACAGAGCTAACCTATCAGTCAATAATCACACTCTCCTCAAGCTGGCTTTATGCACAACTGCCTATAAGGTGTGGAGAGAAAGAAATCAAAGGATGTTTATGCACAAACAAATGGATAGTTAACTTATTATACTTGAACACATTTACAAGAATAAAGGAAGGTATCGTAGTCAACCTGGGTGGGAAAAAGATCATAAGGAGCATAGCTAGAAGATGGGGCCCGAATTGGGATCGAAGCAAATTTAAAAGTTAGCAATCAAGATTCCAGGAGCTGTGAATAACAAAGCAGAGCTGGTGAGGAGGAAATGTCTTAGAAATATGGTGACCATGGAATTCAAGCACGAAAAAATAGATGCAACTGATGCACTGGAAGCTCAGAACACAACAAGATTCATATTCTGGATTCAACATTTCATAATTAGGTTGTTGATGGACTCGTTTAGGCAATCAATAATTGAAGCTGAGATTGGAGACAAATGAATTCAGTGGCCTTGGCTCATCACCTAGAATTACTCAGAAGCTGCAAAAACCCTGTACCTGTAGAGCTTATTGTGATGGAGTTTGTCTCCTATGTATCTTAGAGACCATGAATAAAGAAGATAGGAATCTTTTGTTTAGTAACCTCAAATGATATCTAGTCCATGTAACACCATCTCAATGTTGTAAGTTAGTTCCTTGAGCTCCTTAGGGCTCATTTGTACTGAACTCGTGTAAGGGTTTGGGAGGGTTTGGGATTCCAAAAAACAAACCTATGTTTGTTGCTCAATTAACACCAATTTTCAGTTCACAGGATCGGCTAATAGAACCTGTTAGTTCTTGAATTCAATCAGAAGAAATGAAGAAAAAGAGAAGTTCAGAAGAAGATATTGATACCTTATAAGTAGTAGAGATGAGTGGAAAGAAAACTCTGCAGAACAAATTTAAGAATGGTTACTATCGCAAACTAGAAAATTTATCAATGTCATAAAATTTCAACTCTCTACTAGCAAATACTTGCGATTATTACAACATATTTGAATCTTATGTGGCCTGAATAAGATGGTATAAGACATGGATATGATAATGATGTATGTGAATGATGCTTTCTCAACAGAAACTAAGTGGTCTATCATTCAGATGTTTTTGTGTTTCAACGAAAAATAAATACCAAAAGATTTCTTAAGAAAGAAAAATGGAAAAAGAAGAAGAAAGCATTCCATAGCACATGCAAGATATGATTTTTTTAGTGACTGCCACAAGATATAAGCATCAACAACATCCTTGCAATTGTTGCTCACCAGGTTTAATCGCAGGAGAATGTGATTTTATCCCTATATCAAATTTTCTTTTAGGAAAAAGCCCCACTGCTTGTTCCCAAGATGCAGCACTCAAAGCTCTAACAAAACCAACATGAATACCCTGCAAGATGATATAGATCGAACATATTATATGTTTCATCTGCGTAAATATGAAAACGAAAGAGAGGGAGTTATTTGAATCCAAACCACAAACAAGGATAATACTATCTAAGGTAATAGATTTCGAATTAGCAAGCACTGTCTTCCAGTTGAAGACGGCATGAACCACCAAATAGTGGATTCAATTGACACATTTCCAGACTCCCCAGGAAGAAAACAGTAGAACACAATCTACAAGTTGACAAATATCGATCCAAAGCTCTAAGACATTCACTTCAAATACAACAAGAATTTCTATTGAAAAGATGCAATAAGGGATACAAGAAAGACCAATAGATGATAATCGGTATAATAACACATGAAACAAGCCCCCATTGTACAAAGGTCCCATTAACAATTCTATGCATTGTCATTAGAAAGAATCAATTGTTTGCTTAAAACATTGGATTTTCCCAACTAACCCTCACACCAACTCTATGGTATGTTACAAGAGCAAAGGTCATCCAGAAAAGGTAATGCATTATCTTTCTTCTAAAATTAAAAATCCTCAAAAGTAATCAGAATTCATATTGTTTAACATTCAGATTCTTCCACACAACAAAATACGTTATAAAAGCAAAGAAGAAGAAAAAGAAATTTCACATCTTACCCTTGTCCAAATCGCTCTCCAAGCCATTCGTAAACTTCAGAAAGTCTACAAAAGCAAGTAAAAGAAAAAAGGAGCAAGAAATGAATAACCATCAATCCAGATTCACAGAAACTCCAATACAACATATATGCTCCACATAATTGACAGCAGGTCAACAAGTAAACCATAAATATCGAAACACAAAGCCATAAACCCAAATGAGAAATTGAATAAACTAAGCTCTTACCATCAAGAACACCTTACAAAATTGTAGAGCTGCTTAAATTAGCAATAGACCAAAAGGTACTTGTTTAGGTGAAGGGGAAGAGGGATGAGTTACAACTATTGAAGGAAGTAAATTTCGGGTTGAAACATGGGACTAAGCGAATGAAGTTATAGGTCTTGATCTTCTCCTTAGGCCTTCTTACAACTAAGGGGACTTCTACTTTGCTCGCTTCTCTATCTCTCCGCAACAACCAATTGGAGATCCTACAAGTATGAAATAAATTGTTGACATATAAATTTAATGACCCTTATTGCTAAGGTTTGTTTTAAGCTGTAATGGTAAGAGAAGGAAGGAGTTCTAATTTGTATTATAAAAGAAAGCATTGCATACATATGATATATTGTTTGATATAAAATAAGACTCACATAATTGCTAATATGATAAAATTTGTTTGATTTCTTATATTGAACTGAATGACGGCATATATATTTGACAAATTTTGAATTAAATATTTGATTTAGACTTTATTGGGAAAAGATGGAAGAAGTTGTAGCTCAAGGATATAGAAAAATGTCATGTTTGATAGCCATCCAAAAAGGACATCTTATTGTTCAAGTGCATTATGAGGTAATGAGAGATTTATACTCTCTACAAAATAACAATACCTACTATATTGGATTTTATGGGATGTACCCTAGACTAAACTTTTTGCAAGGCGCTCATCCACAAACTATTCAAGATTGGTATGATTTTGGAACGATAAATGCTATGTACTTGACAAACCCAGTGTTTCCTGAGATATCATTACTTCCCAAGCGGATCCAAGGAGTTAAGGATTGTTATCTAAATAATCTTACCATAACTCTAAAAGATACATTGGTATTAAAGATATTATCTCCTGGTCTAGATTTTCATGAAGAACAATATGATGCTTATCATTTTATTACTTTAGGAAAGGCAGAACATTTTCCCATTATTGTGGATAATGAATTACGAAAAGAATTCTCTAAATACTGTGAAAATGATATTCATTACAGAAGAGGCATCAGGATGAGAATTGTTATTTCTAGCATGGAGGCAACATTTAAAAAGGGATTTCGAACCTACGCCGAAACAAGCAATTTTTCACCTTCATGCGTGTAAATTCAAAATTTCTTAATTTGAACCTGAATATAAGATTTAGAAAACACAATTTTTTGTTTATTTTTCTCTAAAATTTCGTTTTCAACTGAAAAAACGTAAATAGGTTAGATACCTTCACCAAAGTTTCTTTCATTTCAAAGCATTCCCTAAAGTATATCCATTAAAAGTGGGTTAGAAAAGGGAGACATGTGCATAAGTTGTCAATCCCGTTTAAGGTTCAGGCAAACTTTTTATGGAATCCATAAATCACCAAATGAGAAAAAGACAAACCAGCAAAACACATAAATGAAGAAACAATTTCATCAACATACTAAAACAACTTAGGAGCTTTAAGAAGAAAAAAGCACCTGGGTTATGATATCAATAAAAGATCACCCAGCAAACAAATCCTTCTAACTTGATAACTACCAACACAGACTACAACAGCAATCCACAAATCACACCCAAATAATACAAGTTCATCACTAAATAAAAATTCTTTGCAGATTTTGAATCCGTACACAAGATGCTCAAAACAGCAACTCACAATCACAGCTACAGAAAAAAATGAGTTGATGCTGTCGTAATCTAACAATAATTATAAGTAACCAGGAAGAAGAAGAAAGATAAAACTCATTAAAAAAAATCAGAAAAGAACAATCAACATAAGAACACTGATGATGAATTATAATTCAAAAAAATGACGACCGCAAGACAAATTTCCAGGAAGAAGCAAGACATGTAAACATATCAAGAAATGGAGCAACTTTTCACATGTATCACCACGTTCACACAGCCTAAAAAACACCATTCAAACAACAACCGCTAAGAAGTACAAAAATAAAAGGTTATCAATTCAATTTCAACTATCCATAACAATCGCACTTCAAACAACGCTAAACCGTCAAACTCAACACAATCCACAACTTACTCTCACACAGAGCCAAACACTTATACAGAAGAAAAAGAGCGAAACCAAAAAACGAATTTACTAACCACTTCTAGAGACCTTCGCCGTTTAATCTTCATGACGAATCAGAGAGCATTGCACGAACAATCAAAATCGATCGAGTATAATGATCAATTCTTCATAATCTAGAACCGACCTAACCGCTCCGCCAAATTCGAAAGCCTAACACCCTGTTTGGAACACAAGGAATTGAATTCAATTCACTTGTTTGGAACAAAAAAAAAGACACCAATTCAATTCATGTGTGGGTTTAAACCCACCTCCCTTTATAAATTCAATTCACGCGATAATTCACGTGAATTGAAATACAAAGACTGCTGGTTTCAGCCGACCCTCTTCCCCTCTTCTGCTGTGAGTCTGCGAGGCCAGCTGGTGGTGACGACGATGAGTTGAGTAGCAACGACGGCCAACTGCGGTATTGAGAGCCACAAGAAACAATGCATTGAAGAAAAAAAACTTATTGGCATACGAATTCCCCCGTTTTCACGAATTAATATATAACAAGAAGATTACCGGAACTTCGACTCCTTCACTTTTGTTCGACGCACAGACAATAAATACAGGAAAAGGATTCAAAATTTCTCAAACCCAGATGAGTAAAGACTAGTAAAAGAACGACGAACCTAGGGATTTTGGTCTTTTTTATATTAATATCGAGTAGTTAAAATATTAATTGACCTGATTAATTATTATTAATCAATGTCAAAAAAAAATTATTATTAATCAGAAGTTTAACTATGGGTTACTTTTGTTATAAATTAAAAGTCAGAAACATTTTAATGTTGTTTTTTAAAGTTGAGTTATAATTATAAAATTAAGTAAAATTCAATTTTTTATAAATATTAACTCTTAAAAGATCAATTTAATGAAAATTTAAATTGTTAAGTAAATTTTTAAAAAAATTGACAACCAAATTAAACATCTTCTTTTTTAAATTATGAAAAAATGAAATTTTAGTTTTTATGATTTTATAAATTTAGTTTTTATTCGATCAATCTTTTTCAAATTAATATCAAAAGCTATAAATTCTTATGGAGAGACAGAGGAATATGTTACATATTACTTATAATGAAATTGATATTTATAATTTGCTCTATGTAAGTGTGAATGTCTATTAGTTAATCACATTATTTTTTTGTCAGAGATAAATATGTCATATGAAATAATTGAATTCAATTATAATATTATTGGATTTGTTCCAAACAGTGTAAATGAATTCAATTCTAATATTACTGGATTTGTTCCAAACAGTGTAAATTGAATTCAATTCAATCTCATTAATGTAATTGAATTCAAATTGTTAATGAATTCAATTTGCTGTGTTCCAAACAACCTGTTAAGAATATGTATAATAACGATAGATTTTTAGTTATACAAAATATCTGCAATTCAGGCAGATAGATATATCATCCTTCTAAACCAAAGTTTGACAAATACCATTTTCTTAATCGTAATTGTCTTCAGTACTGCAACTTATATTGTGGAATAAAAAGGTGGAAACTCCTGTAGTTTTCAATTTGGAATTTGAGCTTACGGAGAAGAAATTTTGAGATCATTAAAGTGTAAGAAAATTCTAGATAATGTGATAATATCGAAACATACTTATATTATTGATCCAATCAAAATCACTTATGAATTTTTGATATAATCCACAGGATAAGATACTTGCATAATCCCAAAAATTGCGTAACTCTTTCTATATATTTTTAGTGTTTTCAATTTCTTTTCTTTTTCAATCAACACTTTTTTATGGTAATCATATTTTATATATGATTTTCTAACAACTACGATGTTTACAATTACAACGTTTCATTTTATTAATTTATTATACGTGCGTATTTATTATCTCTCACTCACACATAATAAAGTTAATAGATCAGAAAGAAGATGATTCTATATTAATCGTACTTGTCTAATATATGGCGTGATTAGCATATCACGAGAGCATATTTGTTATACATTTGTTAGGAATACATGGCTTATCGATCCTTAATTAGATTTAGTATGTTATAACCTAGATCATTTATTGTCTCAATCATCATCTTATTTTTATTGTATAAATATTTTGGGCCTTTTTGAATAAGGCTTGATGCAAACTTAGTTTTGAAATTATCTTCCTTATTTCTCAATCTTTTGAATCAAATTAACTCATTTTTCTAAAATTTCTCATTATTATTGAAACATTCATAATTTTTTAGTAACATTCTAAGATAACAAAAATTAGTTCAATTCTTTAGAATTAGAACTCAAATAAACAAGGTACTTTAAATTTGAGG
>JANKOD010000193.1:22351838-22369197 GCA_026284645.1 Erythroxylum acuminatum | reverse complement strand
CGTTTCGTCTGTGGAACTTGACGAGCCGAGAAGAGATCGAGAAGAACGTGGTCGGGAACAAAAGAGAGATCGGAGGAAATGTGAAGTTTGAAAGACCCAAAGCCTAGCCGCTGCCAGAAGCAAATCGCCGATGACTGTTTACCACACAGTGCGTGCAGACTTCAAGAGAGATCCAGTTCAACATTTGATTAAAATCTGCTAAGTTTTTTAGATTTTAAATTGAGAAAAATTTTAAAAATTATTTTAAATAAATTTGATTAAAATATTATATGTAATTTGGAGTGAAATATCAAAAAAATTAAATTTTAAATTGAGAAAAATTTAAAATATTTTAAATTTTATTTTAAATAAATTTGATTAAAATATTTTATATAATTTGAAGTGAAATATCAAATTTTGATAGTGCCTTGTAATTATCAATGCCAAAGAACTACTGCTCGTTCATGTACTTTTAAGCTTCTAAATTATAATAGTTTTCTATTATCTTCGTAGCTCTGTCTAGTTTGATATTATTTGCAATCAATTTTTTCTTTTCATTTTAATAATAAACTTTTTTGATGATGTTACTTATAATAAAATTGATGTTTATAAGTTGCTCTATGTAAGTGTAAATGTTTATTAGTTAATAACATTATTTTTTAGTCAGGGGTAAATGTGTTATATGAAATAATTGAATTCAATTATAATATTATTGGATTTGTTCCAAACAGTGTAATTAAATTCAATTCTAATATTATTGGATTTGTTCCAAACAATGTAAATTGAATTCAATTCAATCTCATTAATGTAATTGAATTCAATTCGTTAATGAATTCAATTCGAATGTTTCCAAACAGGCTGTAAAGCACGCGCTCAGTGAATCGTCTAACAAGTAGGGTTTTGGCAGTAACGGGACTCAAAATTTTCGAATAAAATTGATTAGGATTTTTTAAAAAATTCAGACTGGTTATCGAACTGATATTTTAAAAAGTCTAAGGATTAAAGATTAAATCAATATTAAACTGATATCAAATTAGTATATAATAAATAAAAAGTAAAATTTATAAAAAATAAGTTTAAATAAAAATACACTAATATTTATTATTATATAATGATCTTATAATAAATCAAATCTAATAATTCAACCTAAATTTAAATGTAATATAACAAAGAAGACGAATAAGACCTTTTTACGGAGACCAGAAGTACTAGGTTTCTGGCCATCGAAAGGAGTAGTCTGCACGTGCGTAACCTTGAAGACTACCATGCAACTAAAAATATCGTAAAAATGCATTAAAAGCCCAGAGATATCCAAGAGCCAATAAGCAGAATCCATAACCCAAAAGCTAAAAGCCAGAGCAAAGCAACGATGTACAATAAGCAAAGAATGAACAAAAGCTACAATCGACTGATATACAAGGAGTAAGAAGGAGATACTGTTGGAACCAAATAAAGAAAATATTGATGGCAAAGAAGAAAAATAATGTAGAGAGAATTTCCTTCTATATAATTGTAACAAAGTACACAAATATAAATATACTATTTCTCTCTCAAACTCACAATATTTTTCTATCACACAAACTCTCTATTTTTCCTCTCACACATTGCACTGCACCAATATAAATGTCATTCACTCTGCTGGTGAATAACACTAATAGCACTCAAACTCACGGCATACACACACATCTATTTTACAAAGTCACAGCACACACACATATATATATAAGCAAAGCTAGGTGGTTGGCTTCCTTAGCCAAATTGTCCTCTTGCTTTGAGTAATTATTGACTATAATTAAAGACATAGCAAGCTAGCCGAAATCAAAGCCAAATTGGCTTCTTCATTTGACTGCTTCAGGCCACCAACTTTTACTTCAACTTTAAGTCATTTTCAAAATCTAATTTAATATATTTCAACATATACATACGAATACGAAGACAGAAGGAGAAGGAAGGAAGGCGACTATTGATGAACTGAAGCTTTCGGTCAACCGCCTTTTGGGCCGCAAAGAAGAGACGTTGTTAGCGGCAGTGTAATTCAATCTGGGCCTTTTGTAAGTTCATTTATTTCAGAAAGTAAATGATCACAATAAAGACACTATTTCATAAATCATAATTAACAACATAAGTTGGAAGATTTCTAATGACCTCTATCTAGGTGTAGTCTATAATACTCGAAAAAGGTAAGATGTAGCACTTTATGTTCTTTTCTATATTGATGGTTTTCTAGCTCAATAATCGTTGCTCCAAAATCTAATAAAGTATTTGATGAAACAAACTTATGAGTTATCAACTGTAAATAAATATTATTTAGCTCTCTTATACATCTATTTTTGTAGTCTATCAAATATCATTTTTCCCAAATCTGCTGATGGATATCTTCACAGGTTGTACACCAAATAGTCATGGCTCTAATACCATTTTTCGCAACAACAAGGTAAAATTAAAATTTTGCAATATAAATTGCATAAAATCATTGAATAAAAAAATCAAACACAAATATCTTAATTATGAGAAGAAATAAAGGATTTTATCATATCTAAGCTTCTCAAAATATCAAAGATTAAAGAAATTCGAAATAAATCTCCATCCTCTATGTTATCATTATTTGTTATACTATTAACAACTTCAAAAAAGGATGTAATAATTTCATTTATCAATTCTACATAATCTAAATCTAGTCCAAATATTCCATTTATAAATTTCTCCAGAAAATAGGAAGTCATGATTTAATTACATACATAACAGTTTTACATTTCCAAATTAAATGGTCCATTATGCTTCCGTACCTGTATCGTTAGTGTTTTGACCATAGCTTTACTGAATTTTCATGAAATCTTTTACCTAAAGTTTCAACTCTAACTTTAAAGTAAGGTAACTACCCTTGACGCTTCCTTCAACAAAGTCTAGCACAGTATTAATTTGTGTTCTATCTTAAGGCATATACAAAATATTTTAGGAGAATAGTATGGTTTCAAAATGGAAGTTGTAAATTGTATCTGCAAAAAGGAGAGATTTTATTTCATAGGAAAGATATTATAAAAAGGAGATACATAGAGATTGCTTGATGCCTTGAAGTCTGAATTCTAGAGTTAACAAAAAATACATCTTATCAACTTTTTCAAAAAGTAGATTCTATCTTTATCTGTAGAGGTTCTCTTTCATCTAAGTGGTTGGAGAGATTTCTATCTTATCTTCTTATCTTTCATATTTAGAATAGTCTCTGAATGTACAAATGCCAAACATTTTAGCTTTATCTTTTTCTTTAAACAACTTCGAACCACTTGTCCAAGAATGATAGATATTTCCTGTGTGCTTTCAGATATGACAAAATCTTTTTTGTGCTTCAGGACTAAATCTTATCTTGCCTCTTTCAATCAAGCTTATCTTCATTTTCATAAAAATTGCAACAACCTATGGTGTCTTTTTGGTTGGGGCTATCATTAAAGAAGAAAATTTGTCTTTTCTGGCAAAGGTTTGAAATCCCTTTTTAAATGATGCCTTCGTGTTAGAAATAACAGTTCTCATCCCAATGCCTCTTTTATAATGAATATCATTTTCATTGTATTTAGAAAATTCTTTTCGAAATTTAGTATCCATAATAATGGGAAAATATTAAGCCTTTATCAAAGTAATATAATGATAAGCCTCATATCATTCTTCTTCATGAAAATCTGGACCAACAGATAATATCTTTGATACCAATGTATCTTTCAGAGTTATTTTAGGATTATTTAGATAACAATCCTTAACTCCTCCTTAGATCCGTCTAGGAAATAATGATTTTGTATTTTTAATAAAGGTTTTTCTTTATATCCTACACCACGCTGAGCTATGCGAAGTTTGAAAAGGATCAAGGTAGAGCAATCATAGGCATTTTTTATTCAATTAACTGTGATCCAATGACCATAAGGAGTTTTAAAATATTTGTTGTTTAATAGTATCAAATAATATTTTATGAAATAATTGGAGAAAGATATTTCTTAAAAGAATTTCGATTCCAATATCATAAAAATAAAAGGTTGGACATTTTATTAAAAATGATCCTAATAGGATTTGGGGTTGATGAATACCTTTCGAATCTTATTATTATAAATATATAATCCTATTATATTTTTTAGATTTCATGATATTGTAAAGGAAAACAACTTGCTTTACATAAATAAGAACCAGTTTCACTGTCTATATAAACAACAAAGTATTCAGCTCTATAATCTTTATAAGTTATTCTGATTGGAATATAAATATTAGTAGGACTAGTCATTATCTAGGAATATATATTATATTATTGTTGTAAGGTAGTTGTATTCCATATTGAGTTATTTTGTAAGGTTGAACTTGTTCGAGAAAACTAGTGCCTAGCATTATTTCTAAATTAAATCCTTTATGTTCAAATAATAATCTTATGGTTATTTTAGTATCTCCTATCTTAATAGTGGTTTTTCTGGCAATATATATTTGATGTATTTCACCTACAAATAGTTTATTTAGTTGGAAGCTCATCAAATTATGTATTAGATATAATTAACGCTACTTCCACTACCTCCAATATCGATTAAGAAATTACAGGGAACATAATTTGTGCCATCAAATTATTCTCTTTTAATTTTACAATTAGAACTTGGTTCAGCCTGATCTTGCTGGGGTTGAACGTCGTGGTTTGGATCCATGGTAGGTGTGAATCTGGCTATGGAATACCTGAATCAGGGAGGAATAGTACCTTATATACCTGGGGTTACCGCTAGGTTTAGGTCTTTATGTGAGTCTTTACATTTGCATGGGAGATTATCTCCTGTGACCGGGCCGTCGACATCTGGGCCTGGGGCTGGGCCTTGTAAGGCCGGCCCAGCGGACCCAACCAGAACTTATCTTTTTATCTCCTCTTATTAAAGCCTTAGCATTTTTTTTACTACTTGAAACACCAGTTTCTGAATAAGATAATGTGGGTAATAATTTATTATCATAAGTTTATAAGGTTTTTGTTGTAAATCTAATGAAAAATCATGTATAAGGCCTTCTAAATTTGCTATATAAAGAGGATATATTCTTTCAACTTCAGAAAATAATTTTGGAAAATAAATAATATCTTTGTCTGCAATACATTTCATATGATGAGTATTTGATAAGGCATTAGATATCATGTATGTAATAGAATATGGTCTATCTATATTTAATTAAATCGTTTCTTTTAAAGTCTTAGATTAAAAAGAGTGTTCTATCAAAATCTTTATCCTACATATTATAAGACATCTTAGGATAGATATTAAACAAAAGTTTTTGATATCGATGATTAGCTCTTAAAATTCCCATACAAGCCTCTTTTCTATTATGAATTTGATCATTTAATATTGCTAAATTTATAGGACTATCTATTCCTTCCATAAAAGTATATCTAATTATCATTTATGTGGATCAAATTATGCACCTAACCAATTTTGTCTCTAATTTCTTTGGGAATGTGATAAAGTTTTTAGGAAATATCTCTTTTAGATAGCATATGAACCATTACTTGGTTAGAGGTTAAACTAATATCTGGGGTTTTTCTTTAAGATTAATACCATAGAACATATGGTGTTTTTTGGATTTTAACCCTATTTTCTAAAGAAAGGTCGTATTAAACCCGCTATAGGAATTTATAGAAAATATAATATTTTAAATCCTTTTAAGTATTCTTTTATCAATAAATGTTTCTACTATATTATCTATTATTTGTTTATTAGCTTGAGCGTTAGAAGATTCTCCTATTCCACTCATTTATTTTAAAATTTGAGGTTCATTTGTATTTTGTATCTATTAGTATAAAAATGTTTTCTTTAGAAGAACATTCTTCAAAAGTATTAATTGCAAAAAAAATCTTCATTTTCTATCATTTCATTTATTTCATCATTTATTTGGATTTTCTTTTTATTAAATCTTTTAGGACATTCATTAGCTTAATGTCCTTTTTCTTTACAATAATAGCACTAACATTTAGTTATCTTTGTATTTCTTCTTTTATTTCTTCTAAGCATAGGTTTTCTAGGTTTATATCCTTCCTTTTTCTTATAATATTTTGCTAAAAGTTTCTTAAAATATTTCCTTCTTTTATACTTATTTTTTTTAATCTTATTATAATAATAAGGACTATCACATCCTATCATAATAGGCATTTTTAAATCATAACAACATAAAAGAAGATTTTTGTTCTCTATTCCATTACTTTTTTTTAATAATATAGCATCATTACACCATTCACTTAATTTATCTTTTAAAAAAGAGTTTTTCCTAAGGTATCTACAAGTCCATGGTTGTAAGTTGTCTTTAATTTACTTCCCCAAGGATCAGCAATCTTTGAGTAGAACATTTTAAATAAAGTTGTGTATTATCAACTTGATTATAAATATGGTAATAATAATCTAGTAAAATTCAAATATATCTATTAATTTCACATATATCACATAATTGTAATCTTTGTAATGCTATGGCATATTATCTTTTAAAATATTTTCTTCTCCAAGAAATTATAGTCGAAACATTTCAGTTGTTCACTAAAGTTTTTTTTCTTCTAAAAATTGTTAGTTGTTTCATAATCCATTTTATTGATAGCAATAACTACTAGTAGAATAGTTTTCCATTTATCTATTGCTTCTTTTATATTTTGGATGCAATCTATATGGAACTATATTCCACAAGGATTTATACCTTTTGTTGTCATTTTATCTATAGGTGTAAAGTCATCTTTACCTTTGGTTATCATGCGAGTTTTAGCATATCCTAAATTAGGACATTATAACTCTGTGAAGGATACTTAGGAGGTGGATTTCTAGAATTACTAGATGTATCACTAATATTAAGATTCCATTGAACTTCTTGTTTAACTTAATAGGGTTTTATATAGGCTAAAGTTTCTAAGTTTAAATTTTATATCTGCTAATTTCTTCAATTTCTCAATTAGAAGCTTGTAAGAAATTTTCCATTTTATATTTCATTAAGATGTATTTTCATTTTTAAATTAGACCAAATATTTGTTTTTTGTAGGACTTTTATTGAGTTTATTTTCTATGTCTAAGTTATTTATTTTTTATTATATCTTGTGTATCCATTATTTGCTTTTGAAGTTTTTCTATATATCGAATAATGTTATTTTCATAATATTCATTCATTTTTTAAATTTCTACCAAATCAATTTCTATTTTTAATCATTCAAGTTTTAGTTTTAAGTATTTATCTTTCACCATGTAGATGATAAGTTTCATAATGCCTAGTCATTTTTAAATGAGTTTCTATTTGCAGTTTTGTTCATCTCTGATATATTCTTTATGATTAGTCGATCATTGCTTTAACATTTTTTATAGCTTTTTTTAATGACAATTTGTAAATAAAATATAATTATATTTTACTAATTAACCTAGAAATCCTATGTTTAAATTAGTTAACATTGATCTAGATTTAATTATATTGTATTGAGTTAAAAAAGCGAGTCTTCATGTTAGTAATATTGGATTAGATTTATATTTTTTATTAATACTAATGACAAAAATTTAAGAAAAAATTAACCATAAACCCAAAACTTAACAATAGAGACAAAGCCTGGGGTTAAACTAGTCATTCAATAATGTCGTGATATTTTAGTTAATCTAAGTACACATAAATCAATCAAATATTATTAACATGATAATTCAATCCGACTTTTATTCTCAACCAAATTAATTAATATTCATCTAGATTTAACTATTTTGTATTGAGTTAAAAAGTGAGTCGGCATCATTCATACTACTTATTTTATTGTATGGATAATTGGTTGTAGGATAAAAGATTTATACTCTACATATTATAAAAATAAAAGACATACCTTTTAATTTTATTTTTTATAATTTTGGAAAATTTTCTTTTAACTTTTGGTTTAAAATATTGATAAAATACAAGCAATATTAATTTTATACATTAATTAATCAAATATTGCTAATTTAGTAATTCAACTTTAGTTATTAACGTCCATATAACTATATTTTTATTATTAATAATTATTACATAACAGATAAAGCTTAAAGATAAATTATTGTTAATTAATTAAATTTATTTTAATCTCTTATATAATATTTAGATTTAATTAATGAACTCAAACTTTCGCTAATTTTTTAATTAGAGCGTGAACTTTAAAAAGTAGCAATAAAATGTCCAAACTTTCAATCGAAGTTCGAAAAGTAGCATTTTAATGCCTAAACTTTCAAAAATTTTAAAATCTAGCCCAGTGTTAATGTTCTCATTAAATTTGCTGACATGACTTACCACATATTTTAGAAATCTTAACTATTAATACACGTGAGCCAAAATCAAAACAACAAATTAAGATTAATGAAACGATATCGTTGTTTAAAAATGACCTAATCAAATTACGAATCTCCGACGATCTTACGCTTTGATTTAAGTTTTTCCCTTCATTTTCAATTTGTTCTTTTGACACCATCACCCTTTAATTTTCAGATTACGCAGCCTTGATATCCTCACACTAAGCGTATCAGGAAAATGAATAAAAAACGAAAAGTTTACTGGTGCAGTACGCTGCAATGCGAGACTAAATTGGAGCGTCAGAAGAACAAGTAGAAAACAAAATGCTGAAGGCATTAAGAGAATATCAGATAACATCAAACTAAAATTGAAAGTTTGAGCATTTTATTGTCACTTTTTAAAGTTTAGGATAAATTTGATTTTTTTTGAAAGTTATTACTATTTTTAAAGTTTGAACTATAATTAAAAAATTAACGAAAATTTAAATTTCTTTGTTAATTAACCCTAATATTTATTAATAAATTATCACTTTAATTTTTAATTATTAAATCAAAATTTATTTGAAACTTATATATTTTAAATTTTTTAATTATATTTATTAATATTCGTTTAATTTTTATTTAATTTCATTATAAAAATTAAATTAAATTATTAAATTAAACTATTCATAATTTTAATTAATTAAATAAATTATTAAATAAATTATTTATAATTCTTAATATATTAAATAATATATAAAAATTAATAGTAAATCATAATATAAAAAACAAAATATAAAAAGATATGTAAGTTTTCATAAATTTTGAAAATTGAAAAAACTAAAACTAAAAATAAAGAAAAAACAGATTTTTTTATTAAATTTGAAAACACAAAAAAAATAAAAAGAAATAATTTTCAATTATTGCTACTTTCACCACAAATTTACTAATAAGATTCTCTGTAAGCCCCAATCTTAACCCCAGTGGCCGCTAATGAAACCAAGCCGACGTCTATCTTCCTCGTTGTATTAAACATTTCGCCGTGAAGTTTATGTTTTTACAGAATATTGAAAAACTCGTTTTTCATCCCTCTTGGAGTGGATGATATACAGAATAGAGACACCCCAGACTCATGGGCTTCTAAAACTAAAAGGTCGCAGTTGATCGTTTTCAGCGGTGCACAAGATTGGTTATACCTTTGCTGCGCGTTACCTTCCAATTCTTCGTTCACCAGCCTTCAGAGAGCAAAACATGCAGCAATAGGATACAGATACAGTGTACACTACATACCAATAAGGAAATCTCCTTCAACGCTACAAAAATCTTCAGGGATTCAAGGAAATGTTGCCCTTCTCGCAGGGATTGTATTGTCTCTCGCACTTTTGAGGAATGGATCAATTAGCAGGTCTAATTATGGTAGGAAATGTATTGTTGACATGATTTCAAACAATGTCTTACCTCACAAATTGATTGGAGAAACAGCGTTCTTTGAAGAGGTAAGCTTAATTATACGCTAGCACAAATGGTCCCTGAAATTATAAGTTGAGCCAAAGTGATTCAGTATAATTGTCTGCCACTGGGTGTGTGCGTACGCACGTCACGTCTGCACGGCATGTGTGTGTGTGTGTAAGAGAGAGAGACCATTATTCCAAGAAGAGCAGCAAAATTTCCTTTCATCAACATAATTCACATCTAGCCCAATGAACCATGACCCCGTGCTGACATCATCATGACTATAAGTGCGGAGAATTGACCTGCAAAAAAACAATTACTACAGTACTGCATAGGAATCATGATATCAGAGTACATTCTTCAGCTAAAGTGGAAAACAACTACCTATTAATCGAGATAAATTGTGCCAAGGACCGAGAAATGGCATAGACTTCCCCTGAGGCATGCTGGAAATATCTACAGAATTTAGGACAAGTAGTTTGAACTTTTCGAACTAAGATGTCAAGTAGGCTTCAAGAACAAAATGCTGTGCAATAATAACGTAAGTTAAATGGTGCAGGCAGTTTAGTCTGACTTTTAGCCTAGAAGCTTCACCTAAATATACTAGAAGATAGGACGGAGTATCTTGTGCTGCATATATAACCACACATAAATGAAGAGTTTCACAGATATTACGAATTCACATATGCCCTTTGCTTGCCATTCTTCTGTAATGCATCCAAATTCCACAGCATCCCTTATGTAAAAACCTCAACATAATATCAAAGATATGTGAAGATGAAAAACTTTTACTACATTTCTTCTGAATAGGATCTCTAGTTAAATCTATATCAAGGCTAATAAATCTAAAAGAGAAGCCCTTTGTCAATCTATGTGGCACTAATTCATGACATAGAATGAAGTAAAGTAAACTGTTGACAACTTACGATTTTCCACTGCCAAATTTCCACCAGTCTGGCTCAAACCATTTCATGGTCCTACAATGTGGGAAAACATTGAATATTGTCTTCAACAAAAAAGACAAACCTAAAAATTAAAAACAATCAATGAAACTCACGGCTCTGAGATCACTTCGCCTGATTTCATACACCCAATATAAGCACGGGGCTTATCCAAATGAGCAGAGAGTGTAGCTCCAAGAGAATCTGCAGGGATGATTAAGGATAAGTCAACGATTAGAGGTTTTCCATGGAAAAAATTATGTTCTATCAGATTATTTAAGAGTATTTGCATTGATGAAGGCAGATACAATCAGTTTCATGAAACTGTTAAGAAGCCTTCTTTTTTTGAATTCTATGACAATAATCAAATAAATTTTTGCATAAAGAATTCATTGCACAACTAATAATGTCACCAATGCACTAGGGAATGGGATTAGTAAAGAATACACAAATGAGAAAAATAATAACCATGGTGTCATCATGACCTGAAACAAAAAAAGAGAAGAAAACAAAAGACCATCCTGAACCAACAGTCATCCCGCTGCTACAATTGCTAACAAGGAAGTTATGATTGTTCATCATAGGGTAACAAAGTCACGGATTAATTATTCAATTGGAAAAGGTGCATTTTAATTTTGACTATTTCATGCTTTAAGTTTATATGATATACAAAAGAGTAGCATTGTACAAGCAAGAAAGGTGCAACTTATCCATTGATCAGAGAAATAGTGGACAAAGATGAAAGAACAAACATCTGTTGCAACAGAAAGTCTCAATCAAAACTCAGTTTCTCCAACTGAAACAACCTTCCAATCAAAATAGTTCCCAATCTTCATCATCAATGGCATTATCAATGGCATTATACTCCTCCATGCATGTTGTACTTACCTTTTTTATATAGTATCTCACCACCCATAGTGCCCAAGAATTGAATTTTATACATGATGTTAACCGATATGGGACAACCAATGTTCCTTTTTAAATTAAAGTTCTACGTAATTTTCTACAAGAGTAAAGCAATTCTACAACAATAATAAATAGAGACATATCCCTCACCGGCCTAGTAGAAAAGTATTCGTATGAAAACTAGATAAAGGGACACAAATATATAAATGGATGGCACTTATGTTTGCAAGTCTTTAGTATAACATGGAATTTTCAGTTCAAATTAACTTAACATCATCAATGTAATACATACCAACATTAACATAAACGTTATCATTGGCCTTAGCATAAAACTCAGCCTCCCAGTTTTCTACGGCATACACAAAATATAGTTTCGCTTTCTTTGGATGCTCTTCAGCAGCCTCCACTTGACCATCCTGTAAAGCCAAAAGAAGAAACAGACACGATAATGGATGATTGCTGGTTTATATTATTATTATTTTAAACACCCAACCTCTAGTGAACTTAGCTTCTGCCACATGAATGACTAATCTATTAGCACTGATCATTTCTTCAAAAGGTGAACCCTCAAGATAGCTGACTGCCAAAGAAACTAATTATGGTTTTTCAGAATTAAACACTATGCTATGTACCAAGAGCTTAACTATATCCTGCATTCAACATCTCTATCTAAAGTTGCTACTCTGCCTATTTTCACCGGTTTGTTAGAATTAAACACTATCCCATTTACCAAAAATAACAGAATTCCAATTGACAAGTGAACCTACAAGAACAATGAAGTCATTACTCTGCTTATTTTCACTTTCGATCTCCCTGTCAAAACTGTCACCATGATTCCCACTGCAGCATATGCATATATGAATTGAGGGGAAAAAGAAAGAACTCATATCAACAGTCAATTCTTCAGATATAAATAACCATAATGGGAACCTTCTTCCAATTACAAATCGCATAACAATTCCTTTTTCATCCTCCAATTTGGTCAAACCATTACCTGCGCACATTATACCTTTATCTTAGCCACAATGAAATGAATGAAATTGAAGAAGTCAAAGGTAAAATAGTAAGAGTAAGATATTTTATCCCATAAGAAGATAACAATCCAACTCTTTTTATCCACTGGCAATTCATAGAAAATGCTGCTAAAGCTTATGCTCCATGAGAAAAAAAATCCCATATTTGAAAAGTAATTAGTCCCAAGCCTCAGACAAAAACAAGTGCTCCAAACTATGGCGCATAAGCTGTCACAGCATTGTCTATGGACAACACCTCGTTCCCTCATAGAATTTGCTACAAGTTGCATTCCATACAGTTCTAATCAGAAAGGGAAATTTTTCATGCACTATTCTTGACGGAAGAGGCAACATTACATCGTCTAACTTGGTTCTATTTTCACTAAAATAATGAGAGCTGCAGAACAGGATATGGAGTTTACCAGTTGGCATCCATGCCTTCCGTATCGCATCTCTATATCTCTTCCGCCCAAATGAAGTGATAATCCCAATTACAGCTAACTTTTTCTTCTTTGGCTCACTCTTATCCTTTTCATTCAAGTCCTTTGAAATAAAACCTGCCTGCCTAGCTGCTGAAAGGTCGCTCTCAAGAGCTGATAATTTCTTCTGCTGCTCCCTGCAAAGCAAACAAAGTTCTAATCATAATAGCGCATTTCTCAAATGGTGTGAAACACACCGAATAAGAAAAAGTAGAAAACAAATACCGGCAGGCTATAATTTTAAAAGAATCATCAACAGAAATGACAGCATCGCCCTGAAAATTGAAAACCCAAACGTCTTATAAACTCGTCCAATTAAGCATAATCATAACTAAAAAATAATCACAATCCACCATAAAAGGAATCATATAGCTCCAATTATGAAAATAACAATGATTTTTGGTAAACAAACACCTTTCCTAAGCCGTGTACCAACTTTCTTCATTTATACATATTGAAGATATAAAACGACGAATAAATCAAGAAAAATTAACCGGAGAATTTAAGTACCTGACCATTTCTCCTATCCAGCTCTCTCACTAAACGTAATCTATACTCAGCATCCTGCCATAGACTGCCAACAGCAGCACACACATTCGAACCCGAAAATTCAATTATATCGAAATTTAAAGGGATGTTATAAAGGCTATCGAGTGGGGGACTACCGGCTAGCCACGTAGACCGTAGCCATGGTTGCGAACATCGCGAAAAAAAGAGCGGAAAATCGAGACCCGAGACCCGAAAGACGTAGCCGGTCACTAGAAGCCCGGCTCTTCATTTTTTCGTCTTCTCCTTCCTCCCCACCAGATTCAACAACTTCAATTACCAAAAGGAACGCAGAGATGTTGACACAACGTTTTCTTGTCGACGAGACATTGTAAGCGACTGAATTAGCCAGTTTTATTTTATTTTTCAAGTTCTTAATTTTTGTCGACTAACTACTTTACTTTGAATTTATTTTTATATAATATTTATTTAAATAAAAATTTTAAAAGTTGTTCGTAAATTAATATTTATTTATTAACATATGTTTTAATATTATTAAAATTAAAAGTAATGTTATTATTTAGAATTAAATATTTAATAAACCTTTAAAATATATCTAAAATTGTAAATATATTTATTAAATATGTTAATAATTTTATTTTAAAATTAATTATATATATTATATTGGTTTATTATTAATTAATATTAAATAATTAGTTAATATAAAGGTTCATCAAATTATCAGAAAAATTTCTCGTTAGAAATGACTTTCTTGTGCTAGGTTATGTAAGTGAAAATTTCATTATTATATTAATATATTTTGTCCAGGCAAAACACATATCACCAAATTTGATCCACTTAGCATAGAATTTAATCCATTCATAACAAAATCAAACATAAAACACATATTAATTTATGATATAAAAGGTTTAATCTAATCTTGAGATCATACAAATTTTTATAAGGCCTAAACTTTTCAAGATGTCGAAAATTAAAGTGATTCTAAATAAATCCTTTTTTGTCAAATTATCATTATCTATTATAATATCAATAACTTCTTCAAATAATAAAGTAATTATCTTGTTAATAGAGTGTATAGAGTTTAGAACTAATTCAGACAATTCATATAAACCTTTTTCTAAGAAATAAGAAGACATAAAAATATTCAGAAATATAATTATATTTCTAAATTAGAAGGCCCAGTACCCTTCCGTACCTATCGCTTTAGCAATTTGACCGTAGCTTTTATCGAGTCTTTTAACGAGCATTCCAACTCTAACCTTGCCTTGATGTCCTTTTAGTGAAGTTCAGCACAACATTCTTTCGCTTCCTACTAAAGAGTATAGGGAGAAAGTAAAGGTTTTTTTTTTTAAATAGAGAATACAAATTGTATCTACAAAAGAGATTTTTATTTCATATCAAGAGAAAATGTTACAGGATTCATGAAGAGCCTGCCTCTTTACATACAAAAAGAGCTTATTTTATACTAATAATTTATAAGCGAATTACAAATCTGAAACTTAAAATCTGTATCTTATATATTTTTGAAGTCCATCCTTTCTTTTTCATTGGCTGGGGAGATTATCTTATCTTTTTCTTTATCACCTTTTTTTTTTTTAATCTATAGAGAATCTTTTCCTTTATTAAACGACAAGATTTCCTTATCTTTGCACCATAGCAGATGTTGGTAGTTTTCTAGTCCGAGTCACTGTAAGTGTTGACTCCAGAATATCTTTTCCTTTTAAAGATCTGATGCCCCTTGTACATGTTGGACAAATGTTTTCCGTGTGCAGACTCTCCTTTGTGCATTTGGGCTTGATTTATTTTTTCCTATCTCGATCATTCCTATCTTCATTTTAACAAATTTCTTTACAAGCCACTGGAGTCTTTTTGACTGAAGCCGTCATTAGTGAGGAGAAATTACTTTTACCCACATAGGTTCTAAAGCCTTTTTTGAACACAACTTCCACGCCAGAAACAAACAATAGTCCTCATTTCAATTCCTGGACGGTAGTGAATATCAATTTCATTGAACTTAGAAAATTCTTTCCTCAACTTAGTGTCTATCATAATAGGGAATTGTTCATATTTTCTGACCACGATGAAATGATACGCATCATATCATTCATCTTGTAAAAATCCTGACCATCATATAATATCTTTAAAATTAAAGTGTCTATTAGAGTTATCCTTAGGTTGTTTAAATAACAATCTTTGACTCCTTCTTGAATCCATTTAGGAAGTAAAGAAATCTCAAGAAACTTTGGATCAGTTAAATGTATAGCATGTATGGCGTCAAAATCGTACCAATCATATATTACTTGAGGATGAGCTCCCTGTAAAAAATTCAATCTAGGATATATCCTTGAAAAGTCAATATAGTAAAATTCATTATTTTAGAGAGAATATAAGTCTCTCATTATCTCGAAGAGTGCTTGAATAGCAGGATGATTTATAGGAGAACTTTTAATCATGATATTTTTAGGTATCTGAGATTTTTTAGAAGTATCTGATCTTAAAGAGATATTATCAAGAGTAACAACCTTTGGCTGAATCTGTTGATGTATAGGAGAAGATCCAATAGATTTAGATTCTTTATTTATCTGAAATTTTTTGAGCAACCTATAAAGTTTTGGCTCAGAATAATTGAAATAATTTATCTTAGCTTGCCATATATGGCAAAAGGAAAGAAGTAATTCAACTATCCCTTTTGATATCGAGGGAAATTTGGCAATATCAAGCAAATCTTTTATCTGTGCTTGACAAGTGATAAGTGTAAATTACATCGTGTTTTAGGGCATAGTTTGATATGTGTTTATACGTTAATTCGATAATTGAGTATGTGTTTTAAGTTAGAATTGTGTTAGTTTGTTAATTATTTGTGTTTGAAATGTTTTAAGGGCTAGTACAAGCTTTTGAGCTTAAATATTATATTTTTGAGATACCTTAATGTGTTTGCTAGTGTTTCAAGGTCAATATCGAAGAACGAAGGAGTTTTGGAGACATTCGGGCCGAAATAAAGACCCACGACCATGATCATGAAAAAAGCTCCAGGAATGGCCCACGATAGATGTGAGCCGCTGTTGGACCCCGATCTTTCAGTGGAATTTAGAAATAAAAAATGATAGAAAATCAGTGTTTTATATATGCATTGTGTAATAGAAGTATTTATGCTTTAAGGAAATTATGAGAAAAAAATTATGGGTTTTCGATGTTTCTTGATAATTGTGGAGATTTGATGGGTTATGAAAGTTCAAGTGGATTAGTTAATTGAAATGGAAGTTGAAATTAAGAAATAAAGAGTGAAAGGGTGAAAAGTTGTTAAATTAGAAAAGTTTGACTTTTTGGAATAGCGAGTTGACTTTTTGATTTGGTTAGAATTTGAGAAAATGATCTACATGAAACTTATAGTGTCTGTTGAAAGCTTTCTGTCGCCATAAAGTATGGTATTTTTTGATGTCGTGATTGAGAGTTATGATTTTCTGAAGATAAGGTTATTTTACTTTGTTTTTGGAAAACGATCTTAAGGGAAAATTTGCGTGTACTAGGTTTTGAGGCCACTCCTCGTATGGATTTAGTCTGAATTGGAGAAAGTGGTCTTCATGAAAGTTTTAGATGATATTTTTATCTTTCCTTTTATGTAAAGTATGCAATTTTTCGATATCGGGGCTAGAAGTTATGATCGATTGAAATTTGGGAGTTCTTTAGGAAAAATTGATAAGGACAGAAACTTTGAGTGGATTTTTGACTCCCTTAGAGGGCAAATTGATTTTTCTGGCCTTTAGGGAAGTTGTAGAGCTTCCTTTGATCTTTTTATTGACACCAAATTTGTCAAATTCCGAGTTCGGGATCAAGAGTTA
>JANKOD010000193.1:22321050-22342086 GCA_026284645.1 Erythroxylum acuminatum | reverse complement strand
AATCATGAACACTAATAACAGAACATACACATATATACATATCCTTCATCAACTTACTACACATATTCAACTTCATTTTTTTTTGCTTTCATTTTACTTCTAACTTTCACCTTAATTCTTCCCATTTTAAAATCTCTTATTAACCAAAAACACCAAAGCAAAACATGAATCTATCTATATTTCTCATTCACTACTTTACTCTTATCTATCATTTCTAATTCAAAATTTTTCATTCAATAGTTCTAACTTCTAAGAAACGTTCGGGGTCCAACAAAAAGTAGCACACATTATGTTTCTTTCTTATGAAGAAAATAATTGATCTCATAAATTAAAGTATTGATGTACTTAAACTAATGTGTAAGTGTTTATTAGAGAATAAGTCATTAAACTAACCCGACAATGAGAATCCTAAATGAAAAATTACTTAGGTGTTTGTGGATTTTCTCATAATGATGGTGGTATAATTGATCCTTAGACTTAAGATTACCAGGTATCTCGTATGAGAATTACTATATTTTGATGCTGATTATGAATTGTCCTAGGATAATTCAATCAGTAGTACTTGGATGCAGTATAAACCATACAGAGATAATTGAGGAAGTCAATAAAGGATTCGTTACTCTAAAGTAATTAGATAGAATATTCTACTATTCTTAATTAGTAATGATTTATAAAATTCTTTATCTCTAGTGAATTAACATTTGAAAAGGCGTTTTCAACTATCAATTATAAATCAATTACTAATAAGCAAGAACGGATATGATTGGATGAAATGAGTAGGTACTATATTCATACTCTGTTCAATTGGAACATTGGATGACGAAAGAATTAAATTATACATCATAATCATGCATGGATAGGTTAAGTTAAACCGCTTTGACATTCCTGATATTTGGATGGTCATGACATATTGCCAGACGTCAATCTTGATCTATAATTATAAATTATTTAGTAAGATAATTAAAGATAAATTAAAGGAGTTTTAATTTATTTGATTTTAATTATCAATTATATATATAGTTTATAAATACTGCCAATAGATTATGAACCTAATGGGTCGCACATTAAAGATTAGCTTCTGAAGGAAAAATCAATTTTAATTAAGTTGGACTTAATTATAAAGTTTGAGAAACTTTATGGATCAAATATGAGATATTTGATTTTATTAAAATTAAATTAATTATAATTAGAGTTTGACTTTAATTATAATTAAGATATTTAATTTTAATAAAAAATTTGAAAACCCTAATGCCTTTTCTATAAATAGGAATAAGCATCAGGAGCTAGCACTCTTGCTTAATTCCTCTTAAGAAGCTTCTCTGTGGATACCGTTAGAAGCTAAACAAGTGAACAAATCATGGTTGATAAGTCGAAAAGCTTTCACATGATTTCCAACAAGAAAAACAAATCAAGTATGATTTCTTATTTTACGATTCATGTTTTATTATTTAAGTTATTCAATTATTGGGATCCGATTAAAAACTGTAAAAATTGTATTTTTTTACTACACTTGTAATTCGTTCACTTAGTTTCCAACAGCATGACAATTCATTTTCTGAGCATAGGGTACACGAAGTCCAGACATAGATTAAACGTTCAATAAACTTTGTCTTCTTGTTTTGTCGATTGGTTTATTATAAAGAAAATTGCAGTATGATTCTTACGGAAACAGATCACCTATTTCCAATTAATGGATACTTATGAAACAAGATAGACATGCGGAACCTGATTTTTATTTGTAGGGGCAAATAATCATGTGTGGCTAAAGGCTAATCGATAGGTTACCATGGTCCAAATGGCGGAGTTTGTATTAGGAGTTGATGCAAAATAGAATTCAATTAGTTTTTAAAAAATATATAATCATTTTTCAACAAAAGCCTGATTAAAGTTTAAGTTAATTTTTATTAAACTTTAAGATATAATTTTAATTCTAAGGGTTTAAAAAAGACCTAATAAATAAATAGAAAAATAAAACGACGGCCCGTGTATCTGTTTGGAGGAATCATCATCGTCCATCTCCGTCTATTGACAATCATAAAAATCTCTCTCTCTCTCTCTCTCGCCTTCTATATCCTTCTCTATTTAATATTTTATTTCGTTACGGAACCTGCTCGACGCACAGTGCTCTCTCTTTCTCACAATCGCTCGCTCGCTCTCTGTCCCTGATTCGATCTCCTCCGTTCCAAAATGAACGACGCAGATGTGTCAAAGCAGATCCAGCAGATGGTCAGATTCATTCGGCAAGAAGCCGAAGAGAAGGCCAACGAAATCTCCGTTTCCGCTGAAGAAGTCAGTACTATATTACTACTTCTCTTTCCTTCTCTCTCTCTTGTGTCTAATATTTGATTTGTCTGGTTTTTGTTCTAGGAATTCAACATTGAGAAGTTGCAACTTGTAGAGGCCGAGAAGAAGAAGATCAGACAAGAGTACGAGCGCAAAGAGAAGCAAGTTGATGTCCGTAAGAAGATGTATTATGTTCTCTCTTTCTCTATTTTCAGTTCGTTTTTGGCCTCTTAACTCTTTGGATTTCCAGGGAATATTATTGTTTTCTAAATCTATAACTCATTTATTGTTTATTTTGAATTCTAAGAGAAAGGTTTTTAGATCCTTCCTTCTTTGCTGTTCTTGTTCGAGGATCATTTTAATTTTTTATACCGTTAATTTCTTCATTTTTTTTCTCTTAAATTTCTATTCACACAAATTCGGATCTCTTTCCTCGCTTATTATTGGGGAGTAAATCGTGGCTTTTTGTTGAATAAAAGTGAATGCACGAGGAGATGGATGGACTTTTGCATTGTTGGGCCGATTTTCTTTTCACGCTTTTGGGCAAAATTTTAGTTGGTTAGAAATATTTATTTTGGACCAATAATTCGTAACTGGTTGCATACAACTTTGATTTTCAAATAATTAATTGCTAGGCATGAATGGCAATGAATGGACTTGGGGTTTACTTTCTCAGTTCTTTATCTGTTTCAAAGTGGGGGTAGTGAAAGAGATATCTTAATGATCTAGTTGGATGTTTATCCTTTTTATTTTGGCCAGTGAGTACTCCATGCAGCTTAATGCTTCTCGGATTAAAGTTCTTCAAGCTCAAGATGATGTGGTTAATTCCATGAACGATGCAGCAGGAAAGGATCTTCTGAATGTAAACCGTGATCACCACATGTACAAGAGGCTTCTAAAAGATCTCATTGTTCAGGTCAGTGGATCTGCTCAAATTGAAAGATACTGCACTATATATTTGAAAATTTTTTCGTGAAGAACTTCAATCATAATCTGCTTTCATTCTGGCAGAGCTTGCTCAGGCTGAAGGAACCGGCTGTCTTGTTGCGTTGCCGAAAAGAAGACCACCATTTGGTGGAATCTGTACTGGACTCAGCAAAAGAGGAATATGCTGAGAAACTCAATATTCATGCTCCAGAAATCATAGTTGACCATAATGTATATCTTCCACCTGCTCCTAGCCATCATAATGCCCATGGTCCTTACTGGTAATTTCACTATTCATATTCACTTTCTATAATCTCAACATTGTAATATTTTTGTTAATCTTTTTTCACTAGAATCCCATTTTTATGCAAACAATGGTGGTAGAAAAGTATGTTGACTCAAAATTTTGTTTGTCCAGTTCTGGAGGTGTGGTGTTGGCATCCCGAGATGGAAAAATTGTGTTTGAGAATACTCTTGATGCAAGATTGGATGTTTTATTCCGCAAGAAACTTCCTGAGGTTCGTTTCTTTATAAAGATTGCCATTTTTATTTTTGTTTTGGCCTCTACGTTGCAACGATGATATGACGTGAAGTTTTGTTTTAATAGATGATATTTGTTTAACTGATTTAAAATAAGAATACGAGTGTTCTCTGTGAATGGGAGTAGTATGTGGCATTCTCACATCGTTCTTTTATCGTCTTTCATACTTTTGCATGGTAGGAAAATAGGTTAAGGTTCGTGATAGTGACTTAGATGATTTTTCTTTGCTGTTTTATGAGTTCTATTATCTTGCTTGGCTAATCAGTGGTTTGGGATCAATTAGTTGTCGTAAGGTCTACTCATGAGTTATTAAAAGCTGAAAAGTGACTTCCAATGGTTAACCCAATTTATGATGTCCTAACACTAAGAATTCTTCATAACCCATCTGATTGCTTGGGCGAGTCACGTGTGATTTATCTTTCTCTGACTCCTATCGCTTGACTTTGATAGAAACTGTGTTATAATTTCTGAAGTAAAACATGTGCTAGTTTCTGAAACAATTTGCTTCCTGATGCAGATCCGCAAGTGGCTATTTGGTCAAGTTGTGGCCTGATGGGTTGGCTTGTATTGTTATTTTGTTTTATGTGCCTATAATATCGTTGAGATTTAGAATCTATTATATAATTGTTTGGCTGTGTATTCGCCAAGCACCTTTGTTTCCGGTTCCGGCATTAACTCGAACACTCTGGGGCACGGTACTATTTCTGAACGGTGAAAATTGTTATCCAAGTGTTTGCTCGAATTATTTGTACCTTTCAAAAGCCGCGTTCAAGAAGACTTTTACCATGATGAACCTTCGTTCCTGGTACTAACTTAGGGCCTGTTTGCCGTCAAGGAGACTTCACCATGACGAACTTTTGATTTAAAAAAAAAAATTGTTTGATTTTTTTTTATTTCTAGTTTTGGTTTTTCACAGTTTTAAAAAATTAAAAAAATTAGTTTTTTGTCACACATTAAATATATGATCTAATTATTATTATGATTAATATAATATAATTATTTTAATTTTATAATTACTTTAAATTTAATAATTATTTAATAAATATGCTTTAAATTCAAAATATCTTAATATTTATTATAAATAGTTTCTACAGTATTAAGTTATTTATTTTAGTAAAATATAAATTTTTTTCATTAATATGATATTATATGAGATTAAAATATAATTATTTAATTAATTAAATATTAAATTAATGTCTTTAAAATTTATTTATTTATTAGTATTGGTATTAATAAATAAATAAAATTTTATCTTTTTTATAAAAAATTAGAACAGAAAATTAAAATTAAAATTCATAACAAAAAAAAAGTGAAAAATGAGAGTGGTAAGCTAGTACATTTAGATCCTCCAAATGTATTGGAATTTATTATTATTTATGTTTTTAGCATTTTTGTCTTACCTAGTAATTATGTCATCGTTTTAAAATTGAACTAAAATTAGAAAAAGCCAAAAGGCAATATAAGCGTGTTCAATAATGACAAGACTATGGAATAAAGGCCAGAACAAAACTAAAACCCAATCAAAGGATAATACTAGGGATATTGACAAAGCTTCCGAATTGATAACTTATCAATTTGAGCAACTTAATTAAATATGTTGTATCTACTTAGAAGACGCATTCAAGAGGAAGATAAATCATGAAAGTGTTACTGGAAAAGAAAATTTGGTGCTATAGCTACAAGTTTCACCATCATTAAGCAAATTCCATCAAGATTTCATCTTTATACTGACTTTGATATGCACCCTTGAGACTATGATTATTTTTTTGATCTAGCTTAAAGTTTTGGAAATAGAAACATACTAATCTAGAGATTTGTCCTAGAACAATCTGGGATTTCTCTCTCCATACAACATATATTTCACAATTGAAGGCTATCTTGAAGATATTGGAGTCTTATAACTTTTGACTTGTCTAGACTATGGCCATTATGTTTCTAAGCAAAAGCTGTTGTATAGGCCTTGAATATGGTTCCATAATTTAGAAGAGAATTAGCAATGAAAAAATAAATGGGTAATGGATTCTGAGGACATCTTACAAAGCTGACATGTGAGATTAAAGACTCACTTGAGCATGTCTTTGGTCTTTAATTTTTGTCTAAAAGCAAGCTAAAGATGAATGATGCCTTTGGCAAGTTGAACTAAAGACTATACCAAGTCAAACCAACTAGTCCTCTTATTGTGCTTCTTAATCACTTCCAAATAATTTTTTAATGTGAATCATTTTGATTTATGCCTTAGCCATATTATTGAATCAAGTAAATTGGGGTATAGATTATAATTGATGAGGTTTGCTCTGATAGAGGAGAAGCCTGTGATGTAAAAATTTCAAATTTCACCTTAAATTATCTTTTTAACACTTTTTATCAAGTAGCATGTCTTACTGAAGCCAGCTCAGGTCCTCTGTATAATGCTCCCAAATCACTAAGTTGTCATACTAAACCATATATCATGTTCATTTCCAGTTAAACATTTGATTTCTTGACCAATTAAGTCTCTCTTCTTTATTATTTAATTACGAGTCAATATTACTTTTTACTAGTTTTCAGATTCTAGAAGCACTTATCAACTAAATAGTGAGTATGCGTCCATTTTACCTAGATGAATTATTTATCTGTGAACAATCTCCATATCCTTATGAGATAAGTATCTTATTCATTTCCTTAATAGGCATAGTTCCTAAGCCCCTTTCTCCTTTAGATAATAAAGGTTAATCCATTTAACTTTGGTTATTCACATCCCTTGACTAAAGAAAATTCTTAAAGATTCACTCGTGGACTTGATTGGTTCTTTAAGAGGATTAGTTGAGAGCTCCAACAGATTTGCAAGTTACTAAAAAAATGAGGAGATAAGTTGGAGCCTACCAACGTAAGAAAGGGATATATTTTGCCAACTACTTTTTCTCTTCCAGACAGCCTTTAATAAAGCTACATAATCCCTTTAAGTAGGTGTTTTTTTATTAGTATTAGGGAATCCATAGTATTTGAAAGGTGTTTGTAGGGGTTGAAGACTAGAGATATTTAAAAGAAGATCATCTACATTATAAGATCTTATAGAGACATAAAGCTTGCTTTTGATAATAATAATGGTTAGGCTTGAGAACTTGGAGAATGATTATAATGGGTTTATGAAAATTTACATTTGATAGGGGTCTGCACCACTAAATAAGAGCAGATCATTTGCAAATGCTAAGTTGAAGAGCCTAAGCTCTTTACATTTGTAATGATACTTGAATTTACCAACAAGCACAATGTTGTGATATATAAGATTAGCTTATACCTCAATATATACAGTAAATAGAAAGGGGGATAGAGGATTCTCTTACCTTCGGCCTTTAATTTACTACTAAGCACGATGTTGTGAGATATAAGATTAGCTTATACCTCAATACATAGAGTAAACAGAAACAGGGGTAGAGGATTCCCTTACTTTAGGCCTTTAACCTTATTAAATACATTTATTTGTGCACTATGCCTAAGGATGCAGTATGGAGTTAAAGAGATGTAATTATGAACCCATTCAATGAAAAGCCTAACAATTTAAGGAAAATGGTAAGAAAATTTTAATCAATTGAGTCAAAAGCCTTATTAAAGTCAATTTGTAAGGAGCAACTTTTAAGAGATGGCTTATTATGAAAAATTCCTAAACTATGAGAATTTTATCAGCAATATTTTTCGCTTGGATGAAATCACATTGATTGAATTACTGTGATTCTTTAAAACCTCTTTTGTCTTTAAAGGAATCATCGTTAAGATGACCTTGTATATCACATTACGATATAATATAAGCCTAAAGTCTTACAAGGTATTGGGGTCAACCATCTTAGCAATAGATAGATATAGGTCTTATTCAAATCCCTTAACATTTTCTTATTTGCAAAGTATTCCTCAACAACTTTAGTAGCTAAGTCACTAACAATAATCTATGTTTTTTTGGAATAATAAGGCATTGAATTCATTAAGACCTGGAGCTTTATTAGGATTGAGGTTAAAAAGAGTTGCTTTTATATCAAACTTGGTGAAAGGTCTAAAGAGGGAGTTTGCCACCGAGTTTGCTTGTAAAGGACCAATTGAATAGAAATGAATCTACTGAGCTCCCACATAAAAGAAGAGAAATAGTTTTCTTGCAAAGAAAGTTCTTAAATTAGTGGTCAAACCTTAAGATACTCTTGATTATATATTGAGTTCCCGAGAGAATCTAATAAGACATTGATTTCATTTTGATTCCTTCTTACTAGTATTGAATTATGAAAGAATATAATGTTCCTGTAACCCTAATTAAGCCAAAGGATCCTTTGTTTTTTGCTTCATGAGAGAATTATGGACTTCAAGAGCCTGAAGTTTCCTAAAGCTTGTAGTTTTTGTTACTTAAGTTGAACATGTAAAGGTTCATATAATATTCATGCTAGACTTTATTGAGATAATCATTTGCAACTTTGACATTTTCCTTAATATTAGGGAAAATACTCTTTTCAAAGGACTTCAACTCCTTGTTATAGCTCTAAACTTTCTCATGAACTGGTAAAGCTTACATCGTTTAACATGCATCTGCACTACTTTCCTAATAACCTCTTCAAACTATCTAACATTAATTAGATAATTATTAAACCTAAATTAAGCTTTGCTTGGATTACTTGCTGACATAATGAGGACTTCAATGAAGGAATATTTTGAATATATAGAGTTACCAAAATAAGCTCAACTAAAGGGAACATTGTTCAAACAATGTTAAATTCACCATTGCCTTATCCAATTTCTTCCTTATAAACTAATCAGGACTTTGTCTACTGTTCCAGGTGAACACATGTCCTTGAAATGATAAGTCACCTTTTCATTGGGAGACGTAGTTTCTAAGCTCATCATTCAGCTGCTTGATAGTCGATGTCTTACCTTTAGCCTTATATATATACATAATATAATTGAGATCTCCTATGAGAATCTAAGGACTTTGGTTTCAAACATAGATTTGCTTCAAGTCATTCCATAATACATTCCTTTAAAAAGCTTAATTTGCCACATGGATGAATGGAATGTTGATAAATAAAGGGGAAATGAAAGTTACAAATTTATCTAATTTCTATTTATTTAGGCTAGCCTCCTGCTTACAATAAACAATAAAATGCAATTGGATGGTTAAATAGATCAAATGATTTGTTGGAAAAGAGTTCATATAAGCAATAATTATCATATCATTGTAGTGTTGTTAATGATTGGATATAGTGCTTCACTTCTTACCCAAAAATCATAAATTATCTCTGCAAATTTTGGCTGTTATTTTTATTTCCAAAAGGTGTATAAGGATAGGCTTCTTATCTAACAACAAATCTTTGACAATCTATTGCTTATTAGGACTACTGAATCCTTTAATATTTCGTGCCAAAAAAGAAATTAATGAGACATTTAGGGAGATATCCTTATAATAGTTATTATTAAGTACCCACCAGATATTTTTTTAACTGGTATGAAATTTTTCCTCTTTGTAGTTTTCCTTAATATCTATCATTTTATATGTCATAAAAGGAGTAGGATGACTATGATCCAAATTTATCTAGCTATTTATCAATTAATCTATGCATGGATTCAACTTTAGCATATTTGAGATTCTTGAGCATGTATTCTCTTATCTTTCGTTTGAGGGCTTAGTGGCTAGTTACCCTTTGATAACACTAAGGAATTATCCTTAATAAGGGAGTTAGGCTTATTCTCTCTAAATGTGGTTTAGTTATGAATCTTTATATCTTCTACTTAATAGGTCTCAAAGAAAAAAATTGATTTTCAAACCTATTAAGGCTTAATTAAGAATTCCTTATTAGTAGCACCTTACATTAACCATTAAGCCAATTGAATTACATCATGAGATTCTTGATCTAACTTTCCTTCAGCATGTGAAGCAATTTTGTACTGATACGACTTATTGGTAGTAGTAACTTCCCCTCATCAATTCATCCTTGTTCCTATTTATGAATATTCTCCTAATAATTCCCTCGTGTTTTTCGTAACACTTAGTTGGTTTCCATTGGTAAGAGTGATATTTTAGTCATTTCCATAGCTCCATCCTATATCAATCTATTGAACTTAAGGATTTTAGGTCGTTCTTTATCCTTTTACACTTTTAAAAATACTCTAGCATACTCGATTCTCTCTAAGTTCTTAGTTTGAGAATCAATAAATTTTGACTTGTTAATGGTGTTTGCCAAGTAGTTTAAACCAATGATGGTTTGACATTCTAAAGGAATATTATGAAATCTAAATGGGATTTTTCATCATTTTATGCTTATTAAGAGAAGGAACTGGTTTCCATTTTTACAACATGATTGGCTTCCTTGAGATATGTCATAAACTTAACTCAGAGATCTTGTGAGCTATGATTTCATTATCAAACAAAAAATAAAGATGCCTTCTTCATTAATAAGCATTTTCTCTAGCCAAAATTTCCCCTTTTTCTTTGCCCTTAAAAGTTGCATTTAGGGGAATTATGGCCTCTTATCTAGAAAATATCCCACCAAAGTAGTTAACTAGTATGTAAACCTAAGAGAATTTCTAAAGTTAGAGAAACTATTTGGTTCCCATCCTTTTTTATTTGAGGAAGGTAATTGAGTTTTCCCTGCTCATTAAAGCCACCCATTACATTAGGTTCTAATTAGAGTTTTTTGGGGTATGGAATTTATAGACAAGTCAAGAGTAGGAGCAACTTCTATAGCAGATTCCAACTCCATTGTAAATGCTAAAATATATGAAAATGAAATATGATATCTTTTGTCTTCTCTACCTCCTTTGAGGTTGATAGGTTTATAATTAAGGTTTGAAGGAGTGGTGGTTGAAGTCTCTTAAGTGGGGGTAGCTTACTGTTAGCAGGGGATATGAGTGGGATATGAAGGAAGAAATGTGGAGGGAGAAAAAGAGTGAAAGGGAGAGATATGACTAAAAGGAAGGGGATAGGTAGAACTAATAAAAAGAGAAGAGATAAAACCAAAGGCAGGCAGAATATGCTTGATGTCTAGAGGGATGTCTAGTTTCTCTCCCATTTCGGTGGGAAACCAATAGAGTGCCTTTTGCAAGAAAATTTAGTTATCCCAAAAAAACAAATTTAAGGTTAAAAGCTAATGACAAGGCACAGAAGCCAAATCACACTTTACTATAGGTTACATTTGACTTATGAGTACTTTTAAAAGGAAACTAGGTGATTTGTTAGTAACTAGGTTATTTTGAAAGGAAAATAGGTGACTTGTTGACACTTTGTATATTAAAAATTATGTTTGACTTGCTAAATAATCTTTTACCTATAGTTTTGTTTATATAGAACAGAAACAAATATTAAGAACATAACAACAAACTCTTTTATTAAAATGAAGGAGATGGAATGGAGAGGAGATGAGAAGAGAAAATTATGGAATTAAAACACTCTATACACTCCCTCTCCCCACTCTTCTACTCCCCACTTCAAGAAGTTTCTAGCCTTACATACATGTTTCAATCCCATTGGTCCATATGTTGATTTTTAGCAAAATTGCACATTTGGTCCTTCTCCTTCCTTTAATTCTCACATTGGTATATAAAGTCTAGAAATGTCAATGGCCCGGGCCGTTGATTTTTAGCAAAATTGTACATTTGGTCCTTCTTCTTCCTTTACCAATTTACCCTGTTTTTAAAATTAATTACCATTATATCCCCTACTATGCTTAGTTACACTTAATTCTTTATGTTTAGTTCTTATATACCCTAGACATGCTATAATGCTTTCATTATATATATTGGGGCCTTACATAAATTATATGAAAACAATCATGTATGGAAAGGTAGTCAAAACTATTTTAACATTTCTAAATATTTGGGTGGTCATAAGTATTACTATACGCTAATCTTGATCTATAGATATGAATTATTTAATTAGGGAATTACAAATAAATTATAAAGGCATTTAATTTATGTAATCCTAATTATGATTTAGGGTTATAACTATTATAAATATATTTAGGAACCTAATGGGTCTCACACAAAGAACTGATTAAAGAGATAATGTATTTTAATTAAATTGGACTTGATCGTAAAGTTTGAGAAACTTTATGATTAAACATTAGATAATTGATAAATAAAGAAAAATATGAGATATTGGATTTTATTTGAGTCTAATTAGTATTTAATTATAAATAATTGTAATTAAAATTAAAATTAATATTTAATTTCAATTAAATTACTAAAATGTCAAAAACCCATTATAATCAGACTTGGAAGGAGCTAGTACTTCTTACCTAGCTCTCTCTGTAATAAGTAGAGAGTTCTATCAGTACGTTTTGTGGATACTATTAGATGTCAGATACTTATATTATTATGGTGGTTGAGATGAGTTGATTTTAGAAATAACTTAAGAGAAACAACAAGAAAAGGATTGAAGTATTCATACCTTATTATAATTTATGTATTAATCATTTTATAGAATTTAAGTAGTCTTGACTTCGAGAAATCAAATACAAAATATGTTTCATAATTATTCTACTAAGTAGGATCATATCCTAATTTCTCAACAGTGGTATCAAAATTGACTTTAATTCTATAACATGATTAAATTGACTTGATTATTATTGATTTGATATAGATTATGGCCTAAAAGCTTAATTATTTGAATTATATACCTAATATTGATTAGGATAACATAAAAAATTTGGGTTAGTTTTGTTTAATGAAACAAAACTATGACTACCCCCTTTTTACATTTTCTAGAAATAATAAATCATGTGTCTTCTTAGTCTATGTTCCTAAAAATTATAAAACGCCCAATACCTATCTCATAGTTTTATGGAGAAACATTATACATGTGTCTTGATCATCTTTTTACTCCTAGACAGTGGCGAAGCCAGGAATTTGTTTCAGGGGGCAATGTATATATTTATCCAATCCACTATGGACAACGGCATTTTTTTAGGTGGGCAACCTCTATATGCATATATATTTTCTTTAATAAAAATAATTTGAGAGTGGGCAAATCCTTAGCAGTAGCTTCACTACTGCTCCTAGAATCTAGATGTCTTTACTTTATTACTTTAAATTCTGCCTTTGAGTTTTTAGCGTAAAATTTTAATCATGTTTAAATCAAAATACACCTCCCATAATTTTTTCATTATGTTTTGGAAAACAAAATTGCATATCTCCTAGCTAGTTTCTCAATTTCTAGTTTGTATCTTGTTGTTCTGGATTTGTAATTGAGTTTGGTTGTTTGTTTTTGGGTCGAAGGAATGGCAAGAGAATGTCTCTTGCAGTGAACCTTCACCAACGGTAATGGTGAAGGACAAAACATGCCCAGAGAGATGCGATAGAAACAAACCAGACGAAGGAGAAGTAGGGAGTGATTGGGAGGAACACTAGCAAACGGCAATAGATGACATACAAAACAGAACTAAAGGAAGACGTTGGATGTGCAAGAAAACCCTAGCAATACAAAAACATTTGCACGTGCCAGACATCCTAACTCTAATTTTTTTAATTTTTAAGTGTTAAAATGTTTCAAAGGATTATTTTTATTAGGAATATTTTTAATTTTGTTTAATTTTTAAAAAAGTTGAATTATTCAAGTAAATTAATTATCAAATCAATAATTAGAAACAAGCAAAGGTTTAAAAATATTATCTATTATAATTAGATTATTTTAGATAAATTAATATAATCAAATTATATTAATTAAGATGAGTTCCTAATTTCAAATTTTAAAGTAATTATTTTTCTTAATAAGATTAAGAATAATACTTAAACTGATTCCTTTTTTAAATTTTTAAAAAGTTGTTTATTAAATAAAATTACTTATTTTCAATTAGATTGAAATTAACTAATGAGATTGCTCAAAAGTTAAGAAACCTATTTTCTTAAGTAATTAAAAAAGGATTTCTTAATTAAATTTTATTTTTTTCAATTTCTAAATCAATAATGAAAAGACTTTCTTAATTAATTAAAAGGGTTTTATTTAATTTTGAAAGTGGTTTCCTTTGATATTAGAAAATTGTTTTCTAATTAAGGAAAAGTTATTTCTAATTAATATAGAAATGGTTTTCTGATACAGTGGAAGTTGTTTCTAATGAAGATTAGAAATACTTTTCTAATTGGATTAGCATATATTGTTTTCAATTTTTTTTAAAAGGAATTTTTCTAAATTATAATATGTAAGATGTGTAATCTAACTGAAAATTGTTTTCAATTAATTTTAATTAAAAGAGTCAAGATAATTGGAAATATTTTTCAATTGATTTTGGAAATTGTTTTAAACCCAAATTAAATTTCTATTTCTATTTCTATTTCTATTTGAATTTGAATTTGAATTTAATTTATTTAGAAATCAATTAATCTAATTTATTTTTTTAAAAGAGTTATTATCTTAGATTATGAAGATTAATAACTAGAATTAGACAAAGTTAGATATTTTATGCATACAATTTGATTTTATGTGCACAAATTGCAATTTTAATATACATATGATAAATTATGCATATTAAATTGTATGATATATATATATATATGATATTTTTACATACAATTTTTTGTTTGATTAAATTATTTAAGATTAAATCTCTTATTTAAATATTAAGCACACATTAAGAACGTGATTATTGCCTTTCGTTGTTTTAAGAATAAACCAGAGTTCTATCTATTGTTAGGCTTGTTGAGCAAACTCAGGGCCGCTTTAACCCGAATATGTTTAGTCTTATAAAGATGGATCCTACTTAACTAAATTTGTATGATTTGGATAAACAAACTCGTGATCATATGAATTTAGAGGTAGGGTTAGGAATAACACATAAGATACGTTTTGGCAAATGTTGTTACCTAGTAGATCTTGAAGTCACATAAGATGTGATAAATAAAGTTGTTTTCTACATAATTTAAGTTTAGTTAGTTTGTTTAGCAAACTTAAAATCAACTAAATTTAAATGGGATTGATAAGTGTGAATTGCATCGCGTTTTAAGGCTTAGTTTGATATATATTTAATTGTTAATTTAATCGTTTAGTATGTGCTTAGATTAAAATTGTGTTAGTTTGTTAATTATTTATGTTTAAGTGTTTTTATGGGTTAGTATAAGTCTTTGAGCTTAAATATTATTTTTTTAAGGCATCATGATGTGTTTGTTAGTGTTTTAGGCTCAACATCGAAGAACGAAGAAGTTTCAAAGACACTCAGGCTGAAACAACGACCAATGATTGTGGCACAATAGGCCACGATTGTGATAGAAGCACTAGAGTTAGCCCACGATCGTGGCAAGCATGCCACGATCGTGATAGAAGACTCGAATGTGGCCTACGATTACGGCCTGCATCGGGCAGACACTCAAAAACATCAAGTTTCGAGAGATTTTTCACACCTTTTGGACCTCGAAAAAACCTGAGGGTGCTCAGAACTCAAACAATATTTAAAGAAGAAGACAAAGAGGCAGGAGGAGGTTTTGTATCAACCACTTTTAGAGAAACCCTAGAGAGAATTATCGAGATATAGAGAAAGAGAAGAAAGACGAGAGAAGAGGAGAAGAAGTTGACTCAACGTACTTCCCAGATTAGAAGTTTCCCAATGTCGCTGCCTCCCGTCGTCCGCTCAATTTCGTATTTCCTGTTATTTTCAATTTTATTATTATATAGAATTGGAATAACAGTTGATGATAGGATTTTTTTAAGAAAATGGAAAAATGAATTAATGAATTAACAAGAGAGTTTTATAGAGAAGATAGACAACAAAGGGTAGTACCCTTGACTAGTAAAAGTGACAGACTCAAAAATAAAAGGACAAGTTGGCTATAATGATTAAATGAGGGGAGATAGCATTATAGATTCAGCGATGAGGATAGTCTTGTGTTGCTTTGTTGAAGATTTTGGACAAAGATAAGCTCCCATATTTGCTGGAGGATCACAACTTTCAAGGTCTCAGTGGAAACTTGTGTGGCCGCAAATCTTCAGAGATTCCTTTCATGCCATATATTGTACACACTGATGCTGAGAGCTATGGTGTGAATCAGTTGATCATTTCGTGTGTGAGGATTCTGGTGTAAGAGATGATGGAGTATGATTGGAAAGGAATCTCCTGAATCAACCCATAGATATTTCATAGTAATGTGGCTCTAGATATCTTTGGTAAGAGGGCATTCAAAGAATAGGTGGTTCCTAGAGTTTCATTTACCAAGCTCATCGGGCAAGTTTTGTTAACCTGTAAGAAAGGCAGACGATTAGTAGTATTAAGTTTTTTTTGGACCGTTAACCAGAGAATAAAGATATTCTTAGTGTTAAAGTTTTGCACCACACTATCTTGAACCATTCGACCTTGCTACCTCTCCTTCGTAACATATTTCTTATATCTTTGTTATTAAGTTGGTGCATTGGTTTGTCTTCCCTAAGAAAAGTGTACAGGACCTCAGGATTTGGAGGTGTGCTCGGTTGTACTTGACACAGTCGACTTGGAAAATGTCAAGAGTTATCTTGTATCAAAGAATGAAGCTTTGTATGTAGTGGGAGGATTGGGGCACCAGGATGTGGGAGGGAAGAGATCAGTTGTCCCTAGCTGGACTAATTGTCATACCAAAAGAAGATTAATTTCCCATTGCCAATCTTGCATGACACCTCCTGTTGGACCATATCTCTAATTAGGAGAAGTTTATTGAGAAAGTGTGAATTTGAGGGAGATTGCTATATTGCCCACTTGATCCTTTAAGGAAATGGACATGTAACCATTTAATCCAAAGGGATGTTTTATCAGTCAAGATCCACCAAAACTGCTTGAGAATCAGTGCTTGGTTGGTCATTTTGATGGAGCATAAATTGAGGCCACCTTCATCTTTAGGGGTACATAAATCCATCCATTTAACTTTAGCTGCACCTAAGGAGCACATTCCGATGACTCCACAAGAAATTTTTAAGGATCCTGTCATAATTTCAGCTTTACATTATGTGACGATCCATAATCTTATATAGACCCTATTAAAATGCTTATTAACTAAACTCTAATTCCATAGATTTGAGCTTATATTCACTATCTTAAAATGTTGTCAGAGGTCATAAATGATTTAGTCTAATGAGGCACTTTAGAAAAGAAAAATGAGTTAATTCACAAAACTGAGAAATGAGGAAGATCATTAAAGATACAAGTTTGGTTTATAATGTATTTAAAAGAGCCTTTTTCTATAGAAGACAATAAAAATAATGGTAATGAGATTGAGAAGAAAATTGATGTTAGTTGATCTACGATATGCATGTTAAATTTAATCCAAAATTTATTCAATTTAGAGTAAATATTTTAAATATCTCGAACAATGAGAAAAATTTTAAAGTGTAGATTTTCAATACCTCGCCTTGATGACATGTTAGATATGTTCATTAGAGCTACTATCTTTACCAAGATAGACTTACGAAGTGAGTACCATCAAATTAGAATCAAACCTGGAGATGAATAGAAAATGACTTTCAAGACTAAAGAGGGACTTTATGAATGGTTGATGATACTATTTGGACTCTCTAATGCACCAAGAACTTTTATGAGAGTGATGAATTAAGTGTTTCAATCATTTATGGGTAGATTTTTGTGGTATATTTTGATGATATATTAATACATAACAAGACTAAAGAAGATCACCTATTACATCTATAACAAGTGTTGAGAGTTTTGAGACAAGAGAAACTTTATATCAACTAAAAGAAGTGTTCTTTCATTCAATCAAGTGTTGTATTTTGGGGTTTTATTATATCCTACCGGGAGTGGAGATGGATCTCTATAAGATTAAGGCTATCCTGAATTGACCTATTTCAAAGGATATGCACAAGATAAGGAGTTTTAGTGCCTAGCAACATTCTATAGGTGATTTATTCGTAATTTCAACACCATAATGACACCCATTACTGATTGTATGAAGAAAGGACAGTTTACTTGGTCAAATGCAACAATTAAAGCATTTGAAGAAATCAAGAAAAAGATGACTAAATCTCCTATTTTACAACTTCCAAATTTTTCTGAAATATTCGAAGTTGCTATGTAACGCATCTCATGTGGGAATTGGAGGCCTACTCAGCCAAAAGGGACACCCAATTGCTTACTTCAGCGAAAGTTAAGTGAAAAGAAGCAATGCTATTCGACCTATGACAAGGAATTTTATGCAGTAGTACTTCTCTTTACAAGTGGCGTCATTGTCTCTTATACTAGGAGTTATTCTATATTCAAATCATGAATCCCTTAAACACTTAAAGTCCCAAAAGAACTTAAACAAAAGGCACGCCTTATGGACTGAAATTTTGGAGCAATTTAATTTTGTTATTAAACGTCAGACATGAGTTTAGAATAAGGCAGCAGATACATTGAGTAGGAAGGGTCATTTGCTTAACATTTTATTAGTAAAAGTTGTGGGGTTCAAAATAAAAAGAGAATATGCTTCAGATCAAGATTTTGGAATAATCTATTTAGAAATTACAACTAGACAAAGAGACCAATCCTTTCCTCTTGTAATCCAGGATAATTATCTTTTCAAAGGAAATCGACTTTGCCTACTTAATACTTTATAAGGGAGTATATGATTTGGGAATTACATGGAGGAGGAGTAGTAGGACACTTTAAAAGAGATAAAACCATCACAATGGTTGAATATTGCTTTTATTGGCCCTCTTTAAAGTGGGATGTGTCTAAGGTCATACGACAATGTTGAACATGTGAATTAGCTAAAGAAAGGGAACAAAATTTTGGATTATACGCACCACTACCCGTGCCCTCATGAACCATGACAGGACATAAGTATGGATTTTATCTTGAAAATTCTTAAAACTATAAGGGGTTAAAAGTCTACTTTTGTAGTGGTGGATAGGTTTTCCAAGATGAATCATTTCATTCCATGTTCCAAGACTTATGATGTTGTCCATATTGTTAAAATTTTCTTTAAAGAGGTTGTACGCCCTCATGGATTACCTTTAACCATCGTCTTTGATCGTGGCGCAAAGTTTGAGTTATTTTTTGGAGAACTCTATGGAAAACATTGGAACACTAAGCTTCAATTTTTCAATTCTTTCTATCCCCAAATTAATGGATAAACAAAGGTGGTGAATAGAAGTTTGGGGGACTTGTTAAAATGTTTGGGTGGAGACAATGTAAACAATTGAGACCTAATTCTTCCTATGACAAAATTTGCATACAACAGTTCTATAAATAGGTCTACTAGTAAGAGCCCTTTTTAGATGTCTTAGGAGTTTAGCCAAGGAAGCCTATTGATTTGGTAACTTTACCATAAACAACACGAGTTAGTGTTGAATTTGAAAGTTTTGCACAACACATGAGGGACATCATTGATGAGATACTATGAAAGATAATAACTAGCAATGTTGGGACCCGATCTCGAGACCAGACCCCAACCGGAAAACGAAACAAAAGAACGGAAACAAAGCTAAACAAAGAACGGAACAAGCGAACATCGAAGGATCGAAAGCGAAACGGAAGCATATGCAAATCGAACCGAAATGCATAAAGCGGAAGCAAAGTGAACGAACGGAAAACGGAAGCATAAGCGAAAGAATCGAAACAAAAGCGAAATCGAAGGAACGGAAACAACCAAAGTAATCGGATTCAAATCTAACTGAAACGAATCTCCGACATCCGCGAACAAAAAAACTTAGACAAGCGACGCGTTGGAAACCCTAGTCTAAGCCAATACCGAAAATTGGTATAATTTTTTTTTCAATTATTTCATCCTTCACATTAATACAATCTCAAACTCATCCTCTAATCTTATACAAAGCAAAGATCGATTTCCCATTTGGAAATTCATTCTCAACCAAAACTCAAATCATCTAATTCTTCTTAACTCAATTTCACCTTTAACAAACATTTATTCTTATTCTTTCCTCAATCATTACATACAACCCAAAAATCTGCAAATAAATTAAACACACTTCTATAATTCCAAACAAAACTCAAATCATCGAACCTCCCGTCCGGAATCCATAACACAATCAATCCATTATCCAAAACCAAGCCACATTCACTCATATTCATACTCATACGCAATTCCCATTCATATCTTACTACAATATACCAATTTATAATTCATATACGAATCCATAATTCATTTACAACATAAGACAAATGCTTACCAAAATAATAATGGCATTTCCAAGCCATAATACAAAATCAATATCAAAATCCAAAGTACACATACAAACGAAAACCTTCACTTTCTTTCACCCGATCTTCTTCTCATCACCTGTGGATGGGAATGAAGGGGGGTGAGCTTACGCTCGTGGGTAACAGGTTTATAAACGAACAATAAGCAAAAACATTTGAAATATTTATTCCTCAAACTCCTTACTTTTTCCAATCATTCACAAATGCTTATTTTCAAAACTTTCAACTTTTCAAAACGATCATAATAATTTTATAAAATACTTCGTTTTCAGTCACATGCGAAATCCGAACTCAAAACTTAAAATCAAAAACATCTTCGCATCACATAGCATATTTATTTAGCTATCACATAATACTCAATTATGCACCATTCATAACTATGCAAAGATGCAATGCACAAACAAATGGCTCGAGAGTATCCGTAAACACAACGAATAAACCGAAGTTTATCGTAAACACAACGAGTCCGATTTCTCAGGATCTCGTAGCCTAAAGCAGGCAGCCGGGAGAAGGCTAAACGTCGACGTGCACGTGACTATCACAACGGGTTCTCTCTTGCCCAAACAAAGCACATATTCATTTCAAATCGATTTATCGAATGCTTTATCAAAAGCTTTCATACTTTATGATTTTTCTATCTTTTCGTTCATACAAAATGCCATGACATGTTTCAATGGCATACAAACGCATAATCCATGACTCGCAATGCAAATTTCAACAATCACAAGAATTCACAATAATTCAACACACATTCATTTTTCCCATATTCACAACAATTCAAATATACACACATAATCAATTTCTTTAAATCATTTAAAAGCAATAAATGAAGTAATTGAAAACATTTAATCATTTGATTCCAAAAATTAACTTTTATTTCTTGCTTTCGAAAAACAAAGAAAACTTAGTGGCAATTTAGTGGCTCATTATTCAATCATAAACGTGGTACCCACCTCATATCCACGCTTGAAACTTGTCCCACACTTCAATTTGCCCATAGCTTCATTCTTTCTTCCAACATAAAATTTCCTAAACCAATTCACCCAAATTCAAAGTCATAAATAACATAATCTCTCAAATTGAGCTTAGAAAACACTAATTCCACAAATATTCAAACTATCTAAATCATAAACTTTTAAAATCCCCAAATCCCAAATTTGGGCATAA
>JANKOD010000193.1:22304582-22315078 GCA_026284645.1 Erythroxylum acuminatum | reverse complement strand
GTTTGTTGGATAATGAAAACAAGAAGAACTCAAAGACTTTTTAAGTGTAAGGGCAAAATAGACTTTTCAAGTCCATTTGTTGACCAGATTTGCTTAAGGGGCGGTGAGTTAATAAAATTTCAACTCAGGGTTTTTTTTGCTAATTTTTATATGTCAGGATTTTTTTAGCAACTTTTGCATAACACAGGATTATTTACGCAATAAATTCGATCTCAAAGATTTACATCGATCGAAAAAAATTTACCTTCCACGATTGCTGACTTGTTCGATAACGAAAGTGGCAAAGTTAAAATCTCATTTGATGAAAAAGGTGCAGGCTGAGGAAAACATGAAGAAGAAGGGTCTCTAAGTGACTACGAAGGGAGAGTAAAGCAATACAAATACTTGGTAATTGTCCCTCGCGTCAAGGTTAAATTGATAACAGTTAATGACAAAACAAGGGGAAAAGGATTTCTAAAAAAGTACTAAGAGGATATAGTATAATCTTATGCAGGGTGAAGGTGCTTCTGACAAAGATTAAGTTGATGTCATCTCAAGACTTATTGCACATGCGGCCAACATTAAGATCAAATAATTCCTTTTCTGACTCAAATCAATAAAATCGATTGATCCCTCCCACTTGAAAAAAGATAAAAGGAAAGCAACTGGGGACAAATTCTCCGGGACTTGTATTAATATAAAATTGTTTTTGATTCCGTACCGTACAAAAGGAAAAGCAAGTGAAAGCTTAGTTGTATTGTATGAGTTTCTTTTTCCATGGGACAATGTGAGGCATGTCTTTTTATGCCTCAAAAATGTATGATTCGTCTGGATTTGCCTAAATAAGGCCCGGCAAAAGGGTTGGGAAGTGTCTGAAATGAGGTGTCTGATCTAAGTCAATCGGGGCTTGTCTCACTTGAAGCTAAGCTAAGCGTCACAATCTAAAATAATATCTCACTAGTGGATGATTCAGATGTTCGCAGGGACGGACAAGTCTGCGATTTTGATTAAATTTGGAAAAGGAGTGTTACATGATTCTCTAATCATTCCTAACTTTTCTTTTCCAGTTGGTGTATAAGGTAGAAATTAAGCTTGACTCAATAAAATGGTTGGGATTGGGAACATATGATATATTCTCTAAATCAATTGACTTAATTACTCCCCATGAAATTCAAGAAGAAAAGGGGTGTAATATAATGGTTCTGATAAATACTACTGGTCCTGCTTAGTTACCCAAGTAATTACGGTCGGTCTCCAATCAACAATCCAAAAACATAAGATACTCAGATAAGCAACTTTCGATTGCTTTATATCTAGTTTTCAAGACTTAGACCTCCACTTTCCAGTTCCACTTGCTTTATGTCTAGTCTAGTTTCTACAACTTACAACTTTCGTTGCCAGCCGATCATCTCTGCTAGCCCCCCTGGATCCGTCCCTGCATAAAAGTCTACTTCAACCAAAACTGTAACTAATCTTGCAAGTCAAGTTTTCCTTTTCACATTTACTTCTTATCACTGGGGCATAAATAATATATATAGATTTTGCTTCTACTCCCATTCGCATACCTTTTGACTTGCGAGAGGAAGACGACCTCAAACTTGGTAACTTGCTTTTAAAACTATCGGAAAGGATTGGCATTTATCACGGAAGAAGGTGGTGCTTGTCACATGCGAGGCCACCCAGCAAGTAAGTTCAATAACAAAATGATCGGAAGCCAAAAAATAGAACTAACATCCAGATAACATGTTAAATTATATCATATATTATTTAATTAATTGTTTTTCTCAAGGATTTTGTCCCATGTCCGCCTTTACTTGTTGCCTTATGATTGTTTCCATATGCCTTGTATTTCTCTACAGACTTTGGCTCAAAGAAACGTTTGTGCTAAGGATTTGATTTATTATTTACGTCTAGGAACTTATATAAAGTATACTTAATTTTAATTTCTATTTTAGAGTTCAAGTTCATTAGGTTCATAAAGTATTTGGTTAATAAATAATAATTTCTAATTAAATAATTTACCCTTAATAAAAAAAATAACTAGTGAAATACTTTACTAACAAAAAAACACATATACTTTGTGAATTTAAATAAAAAGTAAATATTTATTATTTTATCCGAATATTAGTTAATAAATGGTAATTATTATGTACTAAGTAATTTACCTTTAGTGAAAACATACTTTAAATTAAACTAAGATAAGCTTATGTACCAAATAACTAGATATTAAATAGTTTCCTTTGTTATATAATCAATTATATTTTATAAAAATATTATTTTTACATAAAATATATCATTAATAATTAAGCATATAAATAAATTTAAAATTATTTAAAAATTAAATATTTCAATATATAATAAGAAATTTATATCCACATATATTAACATCTATATTTATCATTAATTTGAATCAATATACATAATATGTTAGTAGTCAACAAAGTTATATTATATTACTTGTAATATTGCTAAAGTTATAATTACACTTATAAGTATAATATAATTTATTTCCAACTTACCATAAAGAAAGAAATATCAAATATTATAATTAAGGGTAATAAATTAAAAATTGGTAAACTTTTCTTAATTTTTTTACTTCAGTGTTCAATAATTTAATATTTTTAACTAAGTGTCAAAACTTTTAAAATTAGATAACTCGATTTAAAATATTATCTCTATTAATATTTCAATGAGGTGATTGACAAAATAAATAAAGAATGACATTTGGAAGAGTTGTGTGAATCTTCTTCTTCATCATCAAGAAATAATATTTGATAACAATAGTCAAAACCTTAGATGCTCGATTTGGTAGTTCTGCAATAATATGATTTCACCTAATATTTTCTCCATCTCATGAATTGTATAAGTGCAATAGATGAGCTTTAGAGGTGTCTAGGGTTTAAAGGGAATAGATAGTGATAAGAAAGAGTATAGTGATGGTCTTGTTGTTTTTAATTGGCATTTTGAGGAGCCAACGACCTTTGGCATCAATGTACATTTGAGCTCTACCAAACCTTTATTAGATTGTGTATGCATCCTCTGCTTATGATGAAAGGGTTCCATGTCATGAGTAAATTGATCCAAAGGACCTTTCTTAAGTTCCATGTTTTTTTTTATAAATAAAGTTGGTCCTAACAAAATCAAATTCTTCATATTCCTTGTATAATCTTTCAACTTCTTCTTTAAGCAAGTTTGGAAATAAAAGTTCATTATGCCCATATAAAAGCTTATAAATTGTTGAACCAAGGGAGGTTCCAATCAAAATTGTTAATGATAACAAAACATAAGTACTACTAACATATTCGTGTTGTGGAGGAGAAGGAATATGAGAATAAGATATCACCTTATCAAAGGATTATGAAAGAAAAGAAGAATTTTGTAATCTTCAATATCAGAAACAAGTCTAAAAGAAGATCAAAATACATCGAGGTTATTTTATATATTACTTATAGGCTCATCTTGATTTTTTTATAGCCTAAAAGGCTCATCATGTATAAAATTTTGACTTCAATTTATCATATAAGTCTTTTCATTTACTAAGAGGCATTAAAGCTTTCATTTTAATATAAAAGCATCTCAATCTTTTAAATAAAGTTTTAGGGAACTTTAAAGGATGTTTAATTCATAATTACATTACTCAAATTGAGTTTGAGCATTTAAAGGTTTAAAATTATATTTTTTTGAGTGATTGGTCGGCTTATATGGGTTAGTTGTTGACTAATATGGATTAAAGTTGTTAAATTTAATATACTGTGAGTTTTCTATAACATTGTTTGATTTGCTAGTCGACCAATGGTGTCATAATGATCGACCAAAATGCTTACTAATCAATTAGGGTTCCAACAGCTAGTGAATCTAGAGCTTTTAATGCATATTGATCAATTCGTACTTCGCATATGGTTATGGTAACAACTAGTTTTTGACTCTAATGACTAGGAAGGGTCCTGAAACACTATAAATAGGTACTTTCTCATTAGTTTTAGCATTAATAAACATTTGAGTGTCTTTTACATACATTTCTAAGTATTTTTAATCATTTGAGCATTTGTTGTCTCATTTTGAGTGTATGAGCCTTTTGTGATTATCAAAATATCAAAGTGAGTAACTTTTAGTCATAAGCTATTCTTTGGGGTCTGTGATCAATTTATTAGAAGTACCTAAAATAGTTTAAGGTTCCTTTTTACCTCGAAGAAAGATTGAAAAAGGGGTTCCTCTTTTTCAAAATAAAATATTATACAAAAGTTATTCTTAAGCTTGAAAGAAGAATTATAATAGAAATCCAAGATGAGTCTTCAAAGTGGACATAGGCAAGGATTCTTTGTCAAACCACTATAAATCAATTTAAATTTCTCTTTCCTTACTCTTTACTTTATCGTTTACAAGCATAATTAAATTCCTTTACTTTTACTTCATTCTTGTTTTTGTAATAATTTGTATACATTCCCCACCCTCTCTTTGGTGCCATTAGAGAATAACATAAACTTTGTAAATAGTTATTTGAATCTCATTTGAAACATATCAACCTAGAGAAAGTTGTATCACTTTGTTTGATTTAAGGAAGAATTTGCTAAAAGATTTGAATTCCTCTATAAAGACTTTGCATTTGAGATTTCATATATCCTTAATACTAAAAACATAAGTAGAATTGTACATTTTATTAGCCTTTCTTATTGCATTAAAAATGGATTCTTTATGTTCTCTATCCTTCTTCTTGTCTTCAATAATGTAATTGATTTGTTATGCTCTAGCTTAGCCATCATTGAATTTTGAGAAAATATATAATGACAACCTTTATGGTACGTATCCAAGAAGATATTATCGTAAGAGAAGTAGACAGTTACATTCTCAAACTAGAACTTGACATCAACTAAATTAGGTTTGTTAGTTGAGGTAAATGAGAGGTAATAGTGATGGAAATGGAGCATCATTTAAACAATAGGTTAAGCTTTAAAGACCAAATCACATCATCATTTCCTTACCCTGACCTTTTAACTCTTTCATGGTGATTTTCACCATGTTGATTTCCCTTATTGAGCTATACTTTTACTTTAAAAATGTTCATATTTATTAACCATAATGGAAACTACAGTTTTAAGGATTATTTTTCATTAATAAGTAAGAAGAATCATGCAACCCTTTTAAATATCAATCTTGACATGTTTTCTTCAGTCACATCAGTAAAATGTGAATGGAAACAATATTTTGAATTGAGTTAAAATTTTAAAAGAATTGACATGTAATTGAAATTTTTAATTGGTTGGACATTAAAGTGAAAAATTAAAAAAATATATTTTTTATTTGTTATTCCTTATAATTATAAGTAAAATAAGAACTTCTCTCTATTTTCGAAACCTATTCCTAATGAAATTTATTATAATACTAGAAATATAAATAAAGCAACATGTACAAAAAACATCAAGTTATTTTGAAAAACTTTAAAGAAAGTAAATTAATAGTTATCGATATAAATTACAATAAAACATAGCATGGAAGGCAACAAACTTATGGAGAAACACTTAAAATGAATGCTTTAATGATCTTGACTTACACAATAATATTATCAAGCTTTAGTATTTGTTTAGTTCCTTAAAAAATGTAATATGAAGTACATATTATATCTACACATGTTTTACATATACATAAAGATTTTATAATATCTATATTTATTAATAAATTTAAACTATTACATCAAAAAATTCTTTCATGTGTAGATTATTTTCAATTTTTAACTTTTTCTTTAAATTTCTCATTGACTTATTGTTCTTCAGTAAAACTTTGAGTCTTTGACTCTTAATTTTTCTAGTGAACAACTACTAGTGTAAGCTTTATAATTATTAATGGCTCTTTAAAAAGGGTTTTAAATCTCTAAAAATTAATTTTTATTGTGTGTGTGTATATATATATAGATTCCACTATAAGCTAAATTTAACAATTAGAAAGATTTCTCTTGAAAGGAAACACAAATACTTAAAATTTTCTCAAAGAATAAAGATTAATATCTAGAATATGATAATTTTTTAATATGAAGATGATGATGATGATGATGATGATTATCATTATTACTATTACTACTACTTAGAATTAATTAATGATATTATAAAATTTATAATACTAATTATAATTTAGCGTACATGTAATGTGGTAAATATATAATGTTATTAACATAAAAGATGCAATAAATGATAAGTAATATAATTTATAGTAAAAATGATTTTAAATGACATATACTTTGTAATAGTGATGTTGTATTAGTAATTTGAATGGGAAAATGTTGAATAAAATTATTTTCTATAATTATTTGGAATAAAGAATTCAATATAGAGTTTTAAATAAGAGCACACTAATTTTCTAATTTATTACATTTATGTGTTTCAAATTGATTAGTAAACATACTATATGACAATTATCTATGTACAAATATCCACACATCTTAAATTAATTGATCAACATATATATTATAAAGGTCAAATGTCGAAACTGCATACAGTAGTTTTACCGTGAAAGTTTAAGATTTAAAGTATAACTTATCTTTTCTTCAACCTACGATGTCATTGAAATTGTTGGAGCAACTAATATTTTGAAAAATATAAAAATTAAAACACACAATTCACCTCTTCTTCTTCTTTTTCTTTTTACATGCCAAAATAAAAAAGGTTAATTTAGGAAAGAGAAAACAAAAAAAATAGTAAAATACTCACCCCTACCAATATTCATTAACACACATTGATAAAATTATATAAATAATTCAAGGTTTTAAAAATCGGACCGGATCGGTCGATCCAGCCGGAAAAAGTCTAAATTGATTAATAGTCCGATTCAATTTTACTAGTAACCTATTAGTGTAAAAACCGGCCGGTTTGTTGGAGCACGGGTCAGTTTTTATCGAACCGGTTAGATCGGTTTGACGATACAAAAATACCTAATCCTTTGTCTTGGCAGTCACCTCTCCACTATTTCAGATTTCGCGAACAAAAGTTGAGGACGTTTCGGCGGCTGTAATGGCTGACTTAAAATCCATTGCAGAGTGCATAAACCCTTAAGGTTATACCAAAAAGTGTATAAAAGTGTACAAAGTCATACATAAATCAATAATCGACGAAGTTATTTACAAACTAGGCGTGGAGCGAGTGAGCTCTTCGAAGGTGAACAAGTTGAGTTGGTAAGTACTTGAATTGAAAATCACGAATTGGCTTGAGGCAATGAGGATCACCATGAGGAGGTTGTGCACTGGGGAGAGAATTCTTTGTGATGTCGTTTTCGCAGTCTCAGACTCCATCAGAAAGAGTTGAATATCTAGAGAAGGTGCTACGCTTCTCTTCAACTTCCCTGAGCTTGTCGCCAAGAGCAAAAGATCATCACCAAGAGCAAAAGATCATCGCCGAGGAGAATTTTCTCTCTCTCGATATGTACATCTCAATTTCCGCGCATTGGCTAGAGATTGTGATTATAATATTTATAGTGATTATAAAAGCTATTAAATTAATGGTTTTCATAGAAAATGTTGAGAATCATTATGAGTACAATTATAAAAGTAAAAGACATGGAGTTTACCTATAGTATAAGAAATTTTAAAAAAAGTATTCACTTTTTAAAGTTTTAAATTTTAAAAATTATGTAATGATTTAAATTAATTTTTAAATTCGAATTGAACTAATTAAATTCAACTTAAATGAATAATTTATTATAATTATCTTAAATTATTAATTTAAGCCAAGTTTAATTAATTTGAGTTAAGTTTAAGATAATTATCATAACATTGATATTTGATTACATCAAATATAATACTCATAAAAAATATTTTTTAAGAAATTAAAAATTATAGAATTTTTTTGAAAATTTTAAAAATTAGATCATTTTTAAAAAAATTAATTGTATAATAATATATATTTTATTTTACAATTTCAAAATCGTGTTACCAAAAAGGACGAGCCTTAAAGCAATTGATAAACGTTGCTCTTTTGTGACCAAAAGTTCACATAGAATCAGGGAAACAATTAAGAATATTCTTCCTTACAAGTTTCTTATAAATTACATCTCTTTTATTGTAATACATATATAAATAATTCATTCTCTATTAGTTACAACTTGGTACCATAGTCAATCTTGATAAGGTAGTTTTAGTTTCAGGATAAGTCTTTCTTTTCTCTCGTCATTCTCTGGTGGTTCCTATACTTCTTTAGTTGATTTTATTCTAACGAGTACTTCTTCTTTGGGTTGCACTAATCTTCATCATGCACAAAGATTTTATCACTTAGTTCCTTTTTGAGCATATCAGAAGACTCATCTGATCAAGACGACTCCATCACTAGTGATTGGATCTTTATTGGAGCCTTTGTGCACTCACACGCACCACCTAAAGTTGCTACCTTCAAGTCTACTTACGCATGAGTTGAGACTTTTGTTGCATCCAATCAGTGTACCACGTCAGCCATGCCTCTCCTGGTTGACCCATTTGAGACAAAGTAATCCATATAGGTTTCACCGACATGTTTAATTCTTTTTAGTCAATTTTCTTATGACCCATACTGATTTCTGAAATTTTTAACCCTCCTAAATTCATTTTTAAAGTCAGTTTTTCCTAAATTTCTCCTCTATGTCCAGTTTTAGTTTTGCTTAACTTATTTTTCATATTACAATTTTTTATTTCTATGGCTTTTTTAAATATTTCTTACTCTATAACTCATCTTATTACTACGATTTATGATGGTTCAAATTATGAATTATGGACTTAAGAGATGTATATTTTTCTAAAAGGAAGATTTCTTTAATGGATTGTAACTAGTGAGGTTACCAAATCCATCAAACACAATGATGAGACAAAAACTAATTATTGTGAAAGACTTAACAAATAGGATAGCAAAAATCATCATATTGTAACTTGATTTTGTAATAATTAACCTGGAATTTCTTTATTTTGACTATAAAGATGTTTAGGATTTTTTATAAACACATTATGATTTTTCATATGATGCTCATCAATTTCAACTTTATTACCACCTTCATCTTATGCATCAATGGCCTAATCAAACCATTCATAGTTGTGTTTCAAAGTTCCAAAATTTGTGGAGGTCAATCATCAGCTTGTGATTCAATTTGGTCTTATATCGCCCTTATAGAAATTTATATTACCCTTCACGATTGCCAGCATGTATGGTATTTACTTATGACTCTTGGTACTAAATTTGAGTTAGTTTGTTCTATTCTTCTTCATCATACTCCGCTATACAAGCTTGACATATCCATTCGAGAGGTACTCTTTACGGATCTCAACTCAATACTTAAGTTTTAAGTGATCTCTCTATTCTACAAATGTGGTTCTTGTTGCTCCTTCTGCTATTTCTACCACCTCCAATTCTTCTAAGGGATTTTGTAGATACTGTATAAAAATCTAACTATATTTCTATTTTCCCTAAACTTAAAACTAAGAAAAAGAATTTTGGCTAAGTTAATCTACCCAAATCTTATAATAAGTCTATTTTTAATGTACTTTTATAGTTGTTACTACCACTAAGGGTTCTACTTATGAGGATACTTCTCATTTTTCCTTGAAAGATATTTAAGCTGTTATTTATTAGGTACAACCTAATTTTAGTACTACTACTTCCCCTATCTTGTATATCACTTTAGGTAAATCTACTTGTTTCTTTGATTATACCTGTTCTGAGTCTAATTTATTTAATTATTTTTCTACCCCCTCTTATACACCAATTGTTCACACTATTGATAATTCTATTTTGCCCATTTAACTTTGGTTGGGTCGGTCGTGCTAGGCTCAAGCCCAAACTTAGAACGACACATGGGTCGATCGGTCTATTTCTCAACGTTGACCTAATTCCTACAGGTATTTACTATATAAACTCATTATCTCACCATGAAAAAAGGTACGAGATTACAACCCCATTTTTCAAGATTTTTAGCAGCCAATACCCTCTCAAAAAGACTAACTTGAGCGTCGGAGGGGCCTTTCGGGAACTAACCCCCGACGTGCCTTTATTTGTTTTGCAGGTATTCTCTAGCCGAAGTTATTCAGATTCATGGATCTAAACAATGGCGTCCAGCCCCAACTGATTCAGACTGAACCAGTTGGTGCCCACCGTGGGGCCGACATCAGGGCACCACGTCTAGAATCACACAAATAAGTCAGGCGGCAGCAGCCAATCTTGATGTAGCTGCCGTCGCGGCACTTGCATTGCAATGAATAGGCTTGCGATTACCCGCTGCCCTTCCATTGACGCTGCCTCAACCCGTCACCCAAAACCCTAGTGTGGATGAGCTATCGTCGCATAACCACATACAATCTTCACATCCAGATGATCAACCACAAACTCAAAACCGAGATCGAGAAGCACAGAGCGCAGCCCTGGAGGACAACGCCGGAACCGCTTCGCATCCTTCACCACAGCAAGTCGCCCTCACCCAACGACAAATAGAAGAAGCGGCCGATCTATTGATTCGCCAAATCTTACAGTCTCAACCAAAACTGCAACAAACTCCCGCTCGGCAGATTGGTATGAGGG
>JANKOD010000193.1:22233706-22249921 GCA_026284645.1 Erythroxylum acuminatum | reverse complement strand
TCCTGAAGAGTAAAACATTCTAGCAATCTCAAGATCTAAATTTTCTCTAGCTTGCATGTTGAAAGCATCATCTATAGGTCCCGATGTTGCCCTCCTCTTTCTTTAATCAAAACTACTAGTACATGATGCTTCACCAGTTAAGAAATTTTGAGATTGACTAGATAAGGGTGGAAGAGGGACAGGTCTTGCTTTGGAATTTTCAATCAACAATGTAGCTTCATTGTCAATTTTTTTAAGTTCTGTCACCTTTGAGGATGGAATGTCACCACAAACTCGAATTCCCTTGCCTAGAAATTTCAACAGGTGTGCCCTTACCCTAGTGTAAGAACCTCTGAATGAGCTATAGCAAAAACTACACTCAAACTCAAAGTTTCCACCACCCTCTATTTTATTTTTCTTCACCACATATTTCCATAGTGGTTTTTCTGGATTTTCTTTTTCAGCACCACTACTAGAAGCCATGGAAAAAGGAGAATAGTGGACTGAAATACCTAATTAAGATATCAAATTGTATTAACAAACAAGTAAACAATATCAAGAAACAACAAAGTGTTTTTATGTCGATAAAGAAAGCAAGACGGGAAAAGCAATTGTCAACCAAACACATTTCTAATTTTAAAATCACACATCTAAAAAAAGATTGTAGCCTACAGCAGTCCAGCCATGAAATCATCAATATTGCATTGTAAAACAACAACTAAACACTCACCCAAAAGATTAGGCAACATAAAACTCGCTTTCTATTTTTAGATTTTGGTCTTTGTTACGTTGATAAACAGAAGATAGAACAAATAATTGACCCAATCAAAGCCTAGTGTTCTAACAAATATTGGTTAATATTCCCAATATAGAACAATATTAATAGTAATGAACCATATTAGATCTCTAAATTCTTCTAAGAATCAATTAGAATTTAGAATTCAATTTCTAGATTCTTGCTGTTACCCATGAATTTTCTGACTTAACTCTATACTTACTTTTGTACTCATAGTATGTATGCATTTTTGGCATTATTAGACTGACTCTTATGCAAAGTTCCCTGATTTTTATAAAGATTTTCATGATTCAAGTATGGGACATTGATACACCAGAAGCTTACAATACTTATTAATAGAATTAATAAGTATTGTAAGTTGTAACACGACTCTGTACACGGTTTTCACTTCAGAGTCGTATGTTTACATTACACACGACTCTAAAAATCGCCACAAAGGAGTTGTGTGTTTCCATTACACATGACTCTCATGTACAGGTGCACAACCTTCAAAGAACGACAGCAACACAAAGGAACCTGAACATGAAGCTAGGGCAGCACCACAAAGAAGGGCGTTAACGAACTTGAATGACGTTATGAAGACAGCGTTGTATGAAGAACTAGCGCAGACGTGAAGGAGCAAATGCTTAGAAAACAAGGAGCGACGTGCTACATAAGATTTGTGAGAAAACAAGGAGGAGCGGCGTCAGCTGGAAAACCACGAGAATTTGAGAAGTTGTAACAATTATATCTCTCTTAATAAGGAAGACCACTCATGTCAACTAAATAAATTTTTGAATAATTCATAAAAATGTTACGAGCCATATTAAGACGTGTCCGAGCCATTTCTAACCGTGTCCGAGCCGTCTCCAGTCGTGTCTGAGCCGATAAAAATAATTTTGTTATTCCGACACATACGAACACGTGTCTGACACGTGTCCACCGCGTGTCCGTGTCGGACACACTGACACGACTCCATTTTGCCTTGTCCGTGCTACATAAATCAGACCTAACTCATTAACTTTGAGTCATTATTAAAGATACGATGACTTATGCTACATTTTACATCAGTTCAACCAATGTATGTTATTTTGGGAGCTGCAGGAATACAAAATAGTGCCCTCTTCATGGTATCAGTGTTTAAAGTACAAGAATCCCGAAGGAGAAGAGGATCTTTTCTTTGCAAATACCAAGCTTTTTACCACGAAAGAAACATTCTATGCAGATTACAGTGTATCTAAACATCTACAAGGTGTATGCAAATAATGAGCAAAATAAAGGGATGTATTTTCTAAAGAAATAAGGGTAAACACTCCAAGTAAATATCCACAAATGCAAAATAATGACAAATTTATAACACAAAAATAATGCCAAAACAATATAATCACTAAAGTAGTCACGTAAGAAACATTGGATCTTTGACAATCTGTTGTGTTGTCCTTAAAACATTCACCTAAGTTCTTAAATATAGTTGCATATTCTTCTTTTTCGGTCTCGAATTCAAGGTCAAACTCTAAAGCAAATAAGTTGCTTATGTTTAAGGATGGTAATGAGTTAAGTTGGATTTGGCCCGTCTTCGACAGAGTGCATTCCAAAAATTTATTCTTCGAATTCAAGTGAAATTTTGATTAAATCAAATCTAGTTCGGTGATTTTAAACTAGATCGAGTTCAAACTCACACTCAAATCATTGATCCCTAGATTTAAGTATTTGGATTTGGCCAACTTACTTATAGTTTGATATATTTCTTAAGAACTTGTTTAAAATTCGTGATATATGTCTATCTTATACTCCTTTGATTGTGGACATTTAGCTCCAGCTTCTCGTAGTATGTAATCGGACTCCAAACTTTAGTATTAAAGGTTTCGATGTGCTTATTCATCCGTAAACCTTCCTAGTATGCTTCATATTTAGCTCATTCATGACTTTTTCTTACTACTTCTTTATTTCCATATCATTCTAAGTGAGTATGTCCATTTCAGGCAATTTCAATTGTTATCTTTTACAAAATAAAAAGAAATAAGAGAGAAATTAATGCGCACACATGGAATTGAAGGATTGAAAAGTTCGGATTCAAGGAAACAAGAAGAGATTAAATCTTATACGCGGAGTTTCAAATTTACCTACTAAACCTCACAAAGAACTTGTCTCGAGCAACCTAGATAACGGGTAAAGAACAAACCAAGAATGTTGTTTAGGATCAAAATCATGCCACAATCTGATTCAGTTGATATGTGATGTTTAATTCCTAAGTTGAAAAGAACAAGAGGGGTTTCTCCTTTCAATATGGCCGGCGTCACACAAGAAAATAATACGATCAAAGTTGTCTTTCCCTAACCCTAAAGAGGGTATTTATACTTAGGTCAAATAATAAAAGTCTTGGGCTAAATAATACATAGAAGTCTAAAATAAATATAACTTAAAACATGTCCAAAATAGAATAATAAAAACACGCCTAGGCCTGGTCCAACGTGCTCCCAAGTCTGATCATAGGCGCGCCTCTCCTCTTGGGCTTAAGTGATGATACGCAACCCAATACAATGGTCTTCAAGTCCCAAGTGAGTCCAATTTAAGGATTTGAGATAAATTAATCAATTTGGGCTGTGATTCAAATAGCTCTCCTCCAATAGACTTGATGCACTCCATCCTCTCCACAAATTGGCCCACATACGCAGAGAGAGCCTCCTTGAGTCTCTCAGTTTTAGCTCTGGACATAGGTCCAACTGAAATGACAAGCTCGCCTCCATCACGTGAGAGTTAAGGGAGAAATTTCAAATAAGACAAAAATATTAGAGATTGTATCACGTGCTTGTTGATGGGAGATGAATGGATCCCGGTCTCCTGAAACATTTACTCTTGCAGGTTGCTCCATTGGTGATTCATACATAATTACTCATGAAAATGAGCTTCATCTTCATGATAACAATATGGTTTGCATGTTGAAGGCCCTCAGGAAAGAAGGGTTAATAGTAACCGATGGTGAGGTGACAGCAAGTTGTAATTGGACTGACAAGCTCGTCGAGGCCCAACAAAAACTACGTACTGAAAGAGAAAACAACATAGGCCTGGTAACATGACTCAGGAGTTAGTAGAATCTTCTGTATACCCATTATCCAGTTGCTTAATTCCAGTTTATCTGACAATTATATGCATCTTGCTTTTAGAATTCTATATATGAGCATTCAATAATTAGTCTTTGAAGTGACTTTGATATTCTTTTTCCACTTCACATATGAAGTTTAGTGCATAATCAAAAGAAACAAAGTAACGATACCCTCTTCACTGGTCCATTCATGAGAATTCACAGACTATAGAGTTGGTTAATCAAATAACGAACAGAACTGCTTTTTCTTTATTGTCGTCCTTGATCGAAATGAAACAACCAGTTTCGTAAATTCTGACCTTTAGCTCCAGATTCAAACACGTTACAATGGTTAGTGTCAAATCTTACATGCCCGTTCCGTTGCAGAGAATTGAATGGATTCGGTTTCTTCTTACGTACTATCAAAGTGTATAGCTGTCCATCGCCTGTGGTTCAGTTTCCTCCATTTTGATTGCATCCTCTAATCCGCATCTCCGCTTGCATATATTAATATCATAATCCTTTTGACTCCTTAGCAGTACACGTTCACTATCATGCACCTTTGTATAGTTAAGCTATTTGGTTGAATCGGTCTTGTTAGGCCCAAGTCTAATCTCAGAGCGGCACATGGGCCGATCGGCCCACTCTCAAATGTTGACCTAATTTCTGCAGGTATTTACTATATAAGTTCATCACCTCATCGTGAAAGAGGTACGATTCTAGAATCCTAACATTCTCTATTCGCAGCCACCAAAACTCTCACAAAAAGACTAACTTAAGCGTCGGAGGGCCCCACCAATAGTCAACCCCCGATGTGTCTTTTACTATTTTGTAGGTATTTTCTAGCTGGAACTAAACGAATTCATGGATCCAAACTCCCAGCCTCAACAAAATCAGACGAAACCACTTACTAACGTAGGACGTGGGGATCATAATTATTTATACATTGAAACAACACCAAGACAGAACAAAACAAATTCTCTCGTGCTCAAACAAATATACAAACTTTCAAATGCGTCATCCTTCCACTTTGTAAGTGCTTCTATCATACACACCCCATTTTAATTATTTTTAAATATTTTTACTATTTTAATAATCAATTAGATAATAATTTCCCTTATATTAAGCAATTTTAAGATCATAAATCTCTTTTAAAAGTACAAAAAAAACATATTGAAATAGTTCTCAAAAAATTCTTTGTTTTCTCACTTAATTACTAGTTATTATCAATATTTTGAAAATCAAACTGAAAGTTAAATAGATAAGACGAGATATCTAAAATTTAAAAGGTTCAGTCAGTACTAGTCCGTCGTAAAATCGACTAAATATTAAATAAAATTCAAGATTTTGAGATTAATCGAAAGATATTGTCAAATAATTTTAAGTTTAATTGAAAAAAGATTACCATATTTATTTTAATTTTAAAAATTATTAATTTATGTAAATTAACTAATTAATTAATAAATTTTATTAAAATAAATTAAAATTTTCACTTTTAAATCATAATTTTTTGTCGAGGTAAGAAGCGGTTGACTTGAAAAGGCAAAGTCCATGATTTCCAATCTCCACCATGCGAACGATGCCAAAGAGGCAAAGAAAGTGAAATGACATAGTCACTACCAAATATAGTTGATGGCCAGGTGTCTATAGAGCTTCCTTTTTATCTGTGATAGGGACACTGTCCGTGTGCCATGCCTATAATTGCCCACAGAACCAACTTCCAACCCACCATCTCAACTTGTTTCTCCTAGTTACCATTCCTGTTAGGCACGAGTGCGACCTAGGCTATAACCATGAACTCAGGTTTTGCATCGTGGTCCATTGATTTTTATTTTTTAATGATTCTTTAAAATTATTTATTATTATTACAAAAATTAACCATAAATTCAATTATATGAACAATTTAATTTTTATTTATTTATTTATCTGAAACTCAAATTAAGCAGAAAGAGACCCTCTTAACCTACGGTTATGAATTGAGCCACTTAACATCAAATTGCTTTTTTTCCCAATAATTAAAGAGACATCTTTAATCAACTTTTCTTAAATATCCCCTAATTAGCTTAGCTATCCTTGGGAAAAGAGTGTTAATCGGAAGAAAACAGTTTAGAGACATGAGAATCCTAACCTCACCTTGCTTATGAGACATTTGGCATATAATCCGATACTTGGGACCCCTCTCGAGGGGACCATGACCATCCACCTCTTTCTCTTATTCAAGCCTTTAATTAAAAAGCATCTTATTCATATCGGTATTTGGTTTCTACAACATCTCAGTCTCGTTGAATTGATAAAACATAAAACCCTAAAAAGCTGATCGTGGGTGATTTATCATTCTATGATCATATCAATCAAAATCTTAAATGATCAAAACAATACTGATTTTATTTTACTTTAAATAAAAGGTGAACTTTAGATTAAGGGATAAGATTATCAATTTGTGACAAAAAAAATCATAGGTTCGAGTTAGCGAGAAGTCTTATATACTGTAGTTGTTGTTATTGTTGTTGTGTACAAATGTTCGAGTCACTATTTTAAATTTTTTATTACGAATTCTTTTAGAAAAAAACTTGGTATATACATATTCTACTCGTTAAGCTTACTGTTTTATTGATGAAACAGTCCAATCTGAGACCATATCTTGTTACATCAAGTAAAAATTTGACAATTAATCTTTCGTGCTCGTTAATCATACTAAAAGGGCTTCTGATCTTTTAACTAATTCCAAATCCAAAAAAGGCTGTGGGTCCATGTAAGTCACCCTCAGGTACATATACTTGGGTTCAGGTAGGCTTTTAAACTAATTATATATCATAATTAATGAATTGGCCCAAAGCTCCTATTCGTTATAATCATCATCATAAGGAATGATGGGCATGCATGTTGGTGATGATTTGATGGGCATGGTGCAGATGAAGATGATGATAATATTAGGTTATGATTAGACGAGAGACATAAGTGGCAAAGTTCCTGAATTTGTTCTTATCCGTAATAGAGATTGAGCCCCTCCATTCCATAGCCCCCCATGCTTTCCGTTTCAGTACTTTTTGTCTTCTTCTGTCTCAAAACCATCTATACTTATTTTCACAATATAATATAAATATATCTTTACTTTTCGACTTTATGGGAATTATGTAACGTAATGTCTTTTGTATTCTTTCTTTCCACACGTAGCTCTTCCCTAAAATGTTGATAGAAAAGCGACGGCCTTTCGATAAGCTTTTTGGCTTTCTCTCTTCCTTTTTCTTCACTTATCCTCCTTTCTTTCTGATCGATATTTATTTTCTCGAAATAAGATTTCTTATATGAACAAAGTAATAAATGAAGCTTTAACAGATGGATTACGACAAGTTGCGGCCTACGATGGTGTGAAATCATACTTCTTTTGTCTTACAAATAAAATTATACAAAATAATAAAATTTGTAGCAAGCATAACATGAGGGTTGCTAAATAGAGAGTGAAAAGACCCGTTCCGTTGGTGCGAATTGTTGTCGAAGAAAGTAATTTTTTTCTAAAATTTAAATTATTATGTTTAGTTCATTTTTTTATGTAATTAGGAAAGCAAAAACTTTCTAATTTAAGAAAAATAGTGGCACTTTCCTTGAAATTTAAATCCCAACATTCCCTTGATATTTAGCTTACTTTTCTTAGGATTTTAATCTAAAAAATACACTAGACAATTTAACTCTTCTTTCTCTCTCAATTCTGCTGTTTTAAAATATATAAATTTCAAATAAATTTTGATTTAAAAATTAAAAATATCTAAAATAAATATTAGTTTATAAATAATAATTTTGAATTATTTATTTTTAAAAATAAAATATTTTATTAATACTTTATTAATAAATATTATATAAAATATTAAAATAAATTTAAATAAAAATATTTTTGTAAGTTTTATTTAATTTATAATTATAATTAGTAATAAAAATATTTATTATTATTTTAAAAACAAAAATTAAAAATTCACAATAACTATAAAAGTTGAAATAAATAAAATAACTCATTAAAAAACTTTGAAAAAAGGGGGGAAGGAGTGATAAGAGGGAGGGAGGGAAATCTAAAAATTTTGTGAAAATTTTGCAAAAAGTTTTTCCTATTTTTTCAAATTTTCGGTATCGGCTGGTATTTGAATTTTGAATATTTTTTCTCAGAAGTTTCAATCGATAATCTTCAGGTTTATATTTTTCCTTATTTAAGGATTTCAATTTTTATTCTGTTTGTAGGGATATAATTGGAAACACAAGTTAAAATTAAGTTACATTCTATAAAATACTGTTACATACCAAACACTATAATAAGAATCCACCCAACTTTCTTATTATAATTTTTGTAAGTATTCAAACATGTGAATATCTTTATTTTCCTATGGATTTATTTTCTAAGGAACCATATTTCAAATTCACTTTATTTTCCTGCCAACCAAACGGGGCCCTGATGAAATTAAAGCCACTATATTCTCATTCCATTTAAATATGGCCCTAGGCCTAATTGAATTTAATTTTAGGTTTTTTTCAATTAACATAAGAACTCCCTGGCCTAATGATTAATGAAATAGTTTTAGATTTTTTTGGTCAAGCAAGATGCTCACTGAGCTGAATAAAACTTATCTATGCTTCATGCCCAAAGTTCCAAACTCCTTATCCCTTAATGACTATAGACCCTTAATAAGTTTCAATGTGATCTATAAACTTATCTTGAAAATCCTAGCTAATAGGTTGAAGAAAAATCTCAGAGATATCATCAATCCAGGTTTAGGTGCTTATATAAGTAGGAGGTTCATCAATGACAACATTCTCATTTATTTAGAGTTGTTCACCAGTTATAAAAACAACAAATCTAGCAACAATTGTGCCTTGAGGATTGATTTCACCAAGACATTTGATTATATAAGCCGAGAATTCATCAAAGAGACATTAATGGCTTTAGGTTACCTTCGTAAGTTTGTGAATTGGATTCAATCTTGCATTACCTTGGTTTCCTTTGCTATAACTGTAAATGGGGAACCGACTAAGACTTTCAAAGCAACTCAAGGTTTAAGACAGGCTAACCTCTTGTCACCTCACCTTTTTGCAATATTTATAGAGATTTTGTCTAGGATAACTCTGATTCATATCAATAAGGAACCTCATTTTAAATACCATTATAGATGTAATAAACTCAAGATGTCCCAGCTTAGGGTACCTTAGGGTCCCATCTTTATAAAAAAAGTTGAGTGTACACCTTTGTAAGCTCTATTTAAAGGAAATTACAAGCTTAGTGCAACAGATTTTTATTTTATAGGGGAAGAATGCAATTGATAATATATGCTCTTTGTAGCATATACTTTTATTGGTGTTCACACTTAGCCATTCCTAAGGGTTTGATAAAGACTATTGATAAGTTGATCAAAGACTTTATATGGAGTGGACCTTATAATTCTTGCATACTCAAGGGGAGTACTTTATGTTTACCTAAAAAGTTTTAGGGGTTTAGGGATCGCATCCACTAGGAGAATGAGTAGGGTTTTGTTAGCTAAAAGGTTGTGAAGCTTTGTATTGAGAAAGAAAACCTATGGGTTAAATGGGTTCATAGTTATTTCATAAAAAGAGGAATTATATGGACAATTGCCCTAGTATTACACAATCCTGGACCTTTCTTGAGAATACTAAAGTGAAGGCACTCATTTCCAATAATTTTTGGATTTAGCCTTTCTCTTTGGGGTAAAGTGACTGCATCATTTTTAATTGGCCATCTTACTCTCCTCATCAATCCAAGGATGATTGCATTATTTGGATAGCTAACAAATCCCTCATGCAAAAAGTTGTTTATTTAGACATCCCGTAATAAATCCTGCTAAAATCTTATATGAGATTCTCATTTTATTCCTTCCCACTCTTTCATTTTGTGGTTAGCGTCCTCTAAAAGGCTCAACACGATCGATAGACTTCCAAATGTGCACTATGCTCAACCTTACAGGAAAACCTAGACCATCTGTACCATGCTGTAGAATCACCTATTACCTAATTGCAACTGGCAAATCTCTGCCATATGTTAGTCAATTGTCTTTGAATGTGTACTGGGATTATGCCTAAATTGTAAAGGAGACCTGAAGTTATTTAAGATGCGATTTGCACTTTAGTATACTCTATTTGGAAAGAAAGGAACCCAATAACTTTTGACAATCAATGAAGCACTACTAAATAGTTACTTCAAAGATAAGCGATAAACAACAAAATCAAACTATATGCAATGGATAGATGATCAAATTTGAACTTGTGGAATTTATTCAAACCTTTCCATTACTTGATGATAGCATGATGGGGAAGTTTTAACTTGTGTTGTACGAGGATTAGTTAGACTCTACTCTTTGGTACTCTTGATATATTGAGAAGTACATGTCCTCTTGCATTTAATTAATTTTATTATGTTCTTACCTTTCATAAAAAATTAAAACATGATCTATACATTTGATTAGTTTTTAAACTCTAACTCCAGGGGATTCTAATTTCCCAATCTTCCACCGTCAACTTTACTCAGCCACATATAATTCAAACATCGAGTACAACGTTTGATTCAAAACATTAGCCTACCAACTCTAATTGATGGATCGTGTCAATCCTGAACTCAACACTACGAAGACATGCAAATTAAGGTAAATTTTTGAATGGCTACGAAGCCTGATATGATATCAAAAAAATTTTATGGTCCCCATCCAGTGGGATGTTGTTAGCAAAGACAGCCGTCAGATTTTGGCAAGATGACTGCAGCGTCCTGTCCACCAGATAGGCAAAACCTTTGTAGACTCGTACAAAAACCAAAACACATTAGATAATCTCTATGAATCTTAACAATTTATCAAAAATAAATTTGGCAATATCCCCACATCAGCCCACTCCTCACCTAACACGCCAAACATACCCTTAAGATCCAATGCTGTCTTTTTCCTTCGTTTCGTGAACATAATTTCACTGATATGTCGTCATATCCACGTGAGGTTTAAGGGGAACAGTGGAAAAGGATGTGCAGAGAGACGTCACTTTCCGGCAAATCTAGTGGAGATAGGGTTCTCAGGCTTTTACGTATCTCTTAATCCCGCAGTAGGCCTACTTGCAGTTGCAGATCCATATGAGTTGAGATTTTTTAGCCCACTTGTTACATAATAAAGACACAATTATTAAGTCATCATCTCATGATGTTTTAAGTTTTGGGGAATAGCGTTCATTGTTGATCTTCAAATAAATTGAGCCATAACCTTCCAATCTTTTGTTCCAAATCCAGAATCTATAACCAACAAAGACCCCACCCACACGAAATTTAAGAAATATTTTGCTATACTATTACGAATTCCATATCCAGTTCCATTTAATCACATTGTAATACAACTTGGTATTCGTCGTCTAAGCTCCAATACCAAGGAACGCCACGTAATTTAACTTCCAAAGTCTATAAATGCCTCATTAACAGTTTGTCGGAAATATGGAACTTAGTATACCTTATTCTTTTCCAACAGTCATATTCGACTTTCTGTCTTTGTGCTCTTTGCCTTCCCACGATTTTTCCCTTTCTAGGCTGAAAGGAGATGTGTAAAATTTCTTCTGTATTGATTTCACCAACTCAAATTGTATGTACATGCAAAGAGCTACTTATACTAGGAAAGGGAAAAAGCGATTGGTTAAGACTCTGTGGTACTAAGCCTGTATTTAAATTGCAAGTATGAAACAAATGCAGGGGAATAAAGGGACAAAGGCTGGCTTGGTGCATGCGGTGGCTTGGTGCAAGCAGTAGTCGATCTGTGTACTGTGTACTGTGCTTGTGTGCTACTGATAAGGGGGTGCAAATATGTGATAAGTCTGGACCTCTGCATGATGGCCAGCCCACAAGAAGCAATTGATCCAAGAGGTGCGGCCCAAGCCCATAAGAGTTGCTGATCCAGGAGAGAAACCGATCTAGTCTTTAACATAGGCTTCAGTTGCTCTTCCAAGTGATAGGAGATACAAGGCAAAACATGTCCACACAAAAGTAAAAGAGATTGTGTTTTTGTCGGGCAATTGGAATTCCAAAGCTATTTTACGTTCGATCAAATTAGAGTACAGAGTACACGGACCCCACCCCCGAGGATCTTCGTTGTGATTCTCCAGCCTTCAAACAAACAATCATGGCCGTACGTAAAGTCAAGTTAATGGTTTCGGCAGCACCTCGCTCAATGCAGGTGTGCAACTTGACGAGATATCAGATTATCTCTTTTTTCGTTAATTTGTTTTATAAAAATCTACCTATTCAATAAACGGAGCTCATAAAAATTGGGCAATTAAGATTGTACCAGAACAGAGGGCACACCATAATACAGAACATGAGATCTCGCGTCGCGACTGGACCTTCCTCGCACCCGGTCCTATGCTCCCCACTTTATCCAGCACACACATCACTTCTTTTTTTTTTTGGGTATTACGCCGTGGTCCACTTGTAGAAACCTATTATCGTCGCCACCCCTTTGCAGTGCTGATTTGGACCCTTCACTTGGATACGGGTTAAAGCCGAGGAACATCAAAAACGTAGATAGAGTCGGTCCTTTTACTTTACATTAAATATTATTATTACTTAAATTTTTATTTTTATTTTAATAATTTAAATTCTTCCTCATCATTGAAAACCTAATCCAATATATCCGTGTAAGTTCTGTTAATGGCAACCGATGATTAGATTATTGTATCATTCTGGCACAAAATGAAATGGACTGTATTGAATGCAAATTTCGATTAATACTAGCCTTTTCAACTAGTATTAATCGGTATTAGTCAATATCCAAAATACTATTTAATACTAGGTGGTATATGTAAATTTATAAAAATTTAACGACTAAATTAAAAAAAATAACTTTTCCTAACCCTAGGCACGGATTCTCTCTTCATCTCCTGTCTTCTGGGTGTGGCTTTCCATCTCATTAACATTGTCCTCTCTTCTTACAGAGCTTGTTACTCTTGTCATGCCAGGTCTTTATTGTTACCATGCTAGGTTGTTGCCATCACTAACTTGCTACCACACAGCTCATTGCCATGCCAACTTGTCACTGTTGCTGGTCTTTCAAGATACTATTTGGGCTATAACACTCTTATTCATCCAATCAAAGATATTTGATTTTGATGTTTGCTTTCAAACTATTAGTTTATATCTTAAGCTATACTTGTACATCCGTACAAGTTATTTGACACTGTGAAAAATAATATTAGGATAGAAAACTATTGGTTTATAGGTGGAAAAGTTGAGCTAATTGCGGTTTGATGCTTAGACTCTATTGGTAAATAAAAACCAATTCTGGAAATACTAAATTGAACAATAATGCAATATTTCTCTACCTTGGTTATCTATTATTAAAGCAATGGAGGTTCCAATTAATAATTTGATGTTAATAAAATATAAATCTTACTAATGGGTTTATTATTTTAAAGAGAAGCTTTATAAGAACAAGATTATATCATGCATAATTCAAGAAGATTCTTCGTGAAGATGATAAAAGAAAGGATGAAATTATGAAGTGAAGATCAAGTCAAAAACAAAAGAAGATCAAGACACAATGTCATTTTTAGTTTGTAATATTGATTGTAATCTCACTTTTTTAGTTTAGTAATCTTAAGGTTCAACATACATAAACATTTCATTTTACTCAAGTACACGAGTCTTTTCATTCATCAAAAAGGTATTAAAGTTTTTATTTTTAATCAAAAAGCCTATTGACTTTACAAACAAACACTCTTTTTAGGACATTTTAAATACTATTTATGATCATAATTGCGTGAAACAAATCAAGTTTGATCAATTTAAGTTTTTTAAATTATGTTTTTAAGGAGATTAGTTGACTAATATGGGCTAGTGGTTGACTAATGTAAGTTAAAGTATAATAGGTGAGTCTATTGACACATTGGTTGACCACAGTTGACCAATATAGTGGTGTGGTCAACCAATGTCCCTCTGGAAGACGTATTGGTTGACCAATATGCCTAGTGGTTGACCAATGTCTCAACGACTAGTGCATCTATGCATTTAGTCGATTAATATGATATACTGATCGACCAATGGTCCATAACTAGCCTTTGTAAAGACTATTTTTTTGTTATACAATAAGTAAGGGTCCCAAAATCTTATAAATACATATTTTCTCATTGGTTTTTACATTAAGAAACATTTGTGTGTCTTTAACACACATTTCTAAGTGTTTTCTAATCATTTGAGCATTCATCATTTCATTTTGAGTAAGTGAGCCTTTTTAATATTATCATAGTGATAAAGTAAATCATTTTAAGTTGTCAGCTTTCATTGGGTTTCTTGTTTATTGCATTTGGGTGTATTCAAAGTGGCTTTGAGATTTCTCTGCACTAAGGTTATTCTTACCTCTTCACTTTGAAAAAAGAATTATAGTAAAAATATAAGAAGAGTCTTAAGAGTGGACATATAGGCAAGAACTATTTATCGAACTATTATAAATCGATTTATATCGCTCTTCCCTTACTCTTTTACTTTACTACTTTAGAGCATTTTGTGAAAATCCAATTCACCCTCCCGCTTGGGATCTATTAGGGACTAATATTTATAAACTTGAATACTTGCCAGAAAGGCAACAATAACTATATTGTGTTTTTTTATTAAGGGATTTTTATTATCCATTTTCAAATATCTACATATATACATGTTACATCAAAAGGTGTCAATTAAGCCAAATAAAATTTAAACTCTAGTGTGCAATTTACATAAAAGCTTAGAAAGAAGCAATGTTAGTTTTTGATATTACATTGTTTAAATTGATTAAAGGAGTCATTAATTTTTTTAACCAGTGTGATCTTGTTGGGGTCGGTGCCCGTTTTATTGATCTGAAAAATAAATGCATAGAGATGCAGGGTATGAGCCTTATATCTCCAAGATTGAAGACTAAAGAGGCTTACAACAACCCTATCTAATGCCAACCAAAGTCCAAAATTATGAATTTCAGATAATGCAAAAACAAAAAAGGTTAAAATGAGTACATAAAGCTAAATCACCTAATACGGGTCCTTAAGCTAGGAAAATGTAGCTAATCAAATCTGATTAAGCCCCGAAGCTGGGCTGGAAGTGTGGCATGGGCAAATTCAAGTGAGCTTTGGGAGAGGCTTGCGTATTTTGCCAACCAATCTGTAACCAAATTACCTTCACGATAAGCGTGTAAGAAACGGTATCCGGACGAACGAAATATCTCTAACACCCGCCGCAGATGCTCATAGCCTTTCTAAGGACTAGTCTATTGATTATGAATTAAATGAACCAACACCTGAGAATCAGATTGCACATCCACTGTGCTTAAGTTCCTGGAGGTGCAATATTCCAAGCCCTTCAATAGTGCCCTGACCTCTGCCTCATAATTATTCACAATTCCAAAATAAAAAGATGCCGCCCAAAGTACATCCCCATTAGAAGTACGAAGGATGCCCTATGCCCCCAAGAATGCCCTGGGTTTCCGCGAGCAGATCCGTCAACATCAAGCTTGAAGACTCCCGAAGATGGTGGACGCTAATAAATTGGAACAACGGATCGATGTAATGATCGACATGAAATAAATGTAGGCCCCAAGGAAGACAATTCCTGGCCAGAAGCACAGATTGGCCGCACACTTGTGATAGCAGTCAGTAAAAACCAAATGGAGTGTGCAGCAAACCCCATTGTAGGAGAGACCCCATCAAATAGCACCTTATTGCGTAAACACCATAGGGACCAAGGTATGACCAGTGGTAGAAGCGAGCAGATCTGAGAAACTGCCCGTGACATGAAATCACCGACACTGAAAGAGGTCAAATGTGCTACCCTCCAAAGATATGTCAATGTTAAACAACTGAAGTATTAGAGACCAAACGTCGCAAGCGAAAGGACATTCCAATAAGAAATGTACAATTGAATCAACTGAGAAGCAAGTACGGCATTTTGAAGGCAGTTGGAAACCAAAGTTCATGAGAACGTCTGGAAATGGAAGAAGATTATTCAAGAGATGCCAACAGAGTAAGGACAGCTTTACCGGAATATAGGAATGCTAGACAAACTTCAGCATATCATACGATGGCTGCCTTTTTCGAACTAGCTCAAATGCAGATTTTATAGTAAAATCACCTACAAGCGTCAGCTTCTAAATAAGTTCATCTGGTCGATCAACAAAAGTGAATTGAAAAGCAAATATAAATGACAATATATCAGGATGAAATAGTTCTTACAGGGCAATCACATCCCATTGAAATAGTTCTTACAGGGCAATCACATCCCATTGACATAAACATCCCACAAAGCAATGCCCCGAAGGGAATCTTCAAATGTTTCATTCGAAAGGGTAAGTAAAGATCCGTGGCCACTCGAATCCTCAAATAGAAAAGAGGATGACCCATC
>JANKOD010000193.1:22217158-22229698 GCA_026284645.1 Erythroxylum acuminatum | reverse complement strand
ATTCTTGCTCTCAAATTTATCAATAAAGTTCTATTATTCAGTTACTTCTATTTTCCTTCTTTTCTGGTTCCTATCACTACGCAAGGCCAGTTGCTCCCGGCTTTGTTTTGATGTGAAGCCAGTTGGGTCATACTTCTGGAGAGTTAAAATGCATTATGATTTGGTGAGCTCAGTATGAGCATTAGACAAGAATCAGGTTAATCTAGATAGATTAAAGACCTTCTGGTATTCAGCTGTGAACCTACAACTACTGTCTTACTGCCCTCACACTCCTCGTCGACTTCTCTTTGTGGACTCATTTATCATATGGAAATATAATAAGATATTCAGCAAAATGAAACCAAAGACTATTTGATTTGTTTTACGGTAAAACCAAAACCATTAACTGCAACAATATCGAAGCGATGGCGGTCACGGACTATGTTTTGAAAGGGAGCGGTTCAAGAGTTCCTTGAACCTGACAATCGTAGATTATGCAGACAAATGCCAGAACCTGAAAAGTCATAGCTCCTGGACCTTTGATCATCAAGAAGTAGGGGAATATCTTCTCTCTTTTGTATTCGCAATCTAATCAGAGTTTTGCTGTCACAGAGAGCTACGCATATTTGTTCTTACTTGAGAAGTTTCATGTGCTACAACATATCAGGAGAGCATATGTTCTTGCATATGTAATATTTATTCTCTTATTCCAGTAGTGCTTTCCCTGTTTTTGGAGTATATGAGATTGTAGAAAGGTATAACATTCATTTCAGGTTCTTGTGCTCAAGCCGAGATACAGGATTAACAGAATGTGCTGGTAGCGAATGTCCCATACCCACACAAGATATGCACGATACTGTAGACAAATATAACATATACATGGAATTTTCTATCAAAATTTACAATTGGTAGCATTCCAAGTTACAAAATCTATAGTTACAAGTCAGCAAGGAATTGATGTAATTGCTCGGCACATCCTACTTCGCTTCTGAGCTGTTCAAGAAGCAGCTCGTCAAGAAATTGTCTATAATCAAGAAGGACCGTGCATTCTGTAATAGCAGTTGTATGTAGCACATGCAGATGCTGGTCAGACAAGCTAACCGCAGCTATAACTTACTACCATTATGATACTCGGGGCACCTTCAAGATATTTATCCATGCTTTTCCCAATAAAGCTAATCCTTGATCATTGTTTTAAAACACTGGCTCCAACCTCTATTCTTCATACATATTAAGATTTTTCACCTGCAAATCATCCCCGTGTCAGTATTTTCTTTTGCAAGCTTGGTGATCTGAACTAGGATACCCTTAATGGCTACAAATTGGAAATACAGCTGATTGAAAACTCTCCATCCCACAAGGCGTAGATCAATGGATCCCCACGCCAAAAGAATTTTGTGAACAAGCTTGGCAGCATCAGCTTGCGATTGAGCCCCACCAGGACTTTGCTTCTTGCTGCCAAGTCAGTACAGGATTCGGGGAAATACAGATTCTTTATAAATTCAAGAGGATAAACATTCTCTAAACCATCTGCAGAGCTTTTATGCACCCACTTGAATTGGCTGCAATGACCGTGTCTGACTTCCCTCTCCAGCAGACACTTGAAACAAACTGCCCATTGCCATCATCGGTCTCTTTACCAGAAATTGGGTCAATTGAACCAAATTTGTGTGAAGTGATTGGAATAGGTAGAGATCTATAGTAAGCATACACCTGAAAAGAGATCGAATCATGAGGTAAAGATAGGACAATACAATGCTCTAATGAATATGGAAATATCACATCTAAACTAGGACATTTCCATTGCCATTTTTCTCCTTTCTTCTGCACCCCCCAACATACACCCTTCTTCCCACCCAAAAGAAAAAATACATGTACAAAATTCCCATTCATTTAAGAATAGAACACTTCATTCATTATCCAACAAATGCACTAGGAAGTTAAAGTCATACCTCATTTGTTTCTGAACCACAAGCTATGTAGCCATCAGACACGGACAAGCCCACAAAGTTCTGAGGAAGTAAGAAAGACTAAATTAAAATGAAACCAGAAAAGAACAAACAGGTAAGAGAAAAACAATTGAAACAGAGATCAGAATGACAACAATGACAAAGTTTAATTCCTTAAAGGATTCTGTCACAAAAGAAAAAATGACATTAAACTCACAAAATAATACCTTCTCATTAGTATGCCCAGTTAGGGTTAAGCTGCAAGCATTAGTGGATACGCCACTCGAATGGGTTTTATTGAGATTCCAAAGCTTTAGTGAGTTGTCAGTTGATGCAGTAACGAGAGTGTCAGGTTCCACAAATTTCACATAGCTCACAGCTTTGTCATGGCCAGTTAGCACACACCAAGGTGTTCTAACATTCCGAAGGTCATAGCAGTAGGTTGTATAATCTGCAGACCCAAAGGCCAGTAGATGAGTGGAATGAGAAGAGAACTGAACGCAGCAAACATTGGCAATGCTCCTTATTGTGGCTATACTGTTCTTCTGCAAAAATAAGCATCATAAGAATATTATGTTTCAAATAGCTGCTAGTGCTAAGACAAAGATCAGCCCTCATGTAAACAAGTATGGAAAATCTCAGTGGGATGTATGGCTTTTTTATAAGTTACACTCAACTATCTTGACAACATCATGGTCACAATCATGGATGAAGATGCATGCTTATATCACCTTATTTATCCCTCAAATACACAAATAGTATTATGTGTTATAACTCAATGCAATCATGAAACGGGGAGTTGTAATATAATTTCCTGCAGAACAAGAAGACTTAGTTAAAAGGAGACAAGAATACTTCTGTTTTTGGTGATAAATAGCCCAAACCCTGACTCTCCTTAGTTGTAAATAACTTACATGCATAGGATGAGAAAGAAAGAACATACCTCGTTAATATTCCACAGCTTCACAGAACAGTCATCACTGCCACTAGCCAATTTTGTCGGATATACTTGAGAAAAATCAACAGACCAAGCCCTTTTCTCATGCTCACCATATTGCAAAACCCCTTGACCAGTACTGACATCCCATAACTGAAATCCATTGAACGAGGAATTTACAAGCAATGCATTGGAAGCATTATGAAGAAAGAAACAAAATGGATGTAGATGATATGCTAAGGAAGGCCAGACAGGAAACCATACTGCTTGCATCTACATTCATAAATATAGTAATCACAGACTACATACTAAATGCAAGCCGTATGAAGTGGAAAAACATCTGATAAATCAACCAATGTCCTCAAATCTTGTCATACTATAAAATATCAAATGGTTTTTTTCCAAGTGATGATGCTTCACAAAATTCAACATTGGTTATCTATAAACTGTGATATTAAAGTAGAAATAGGAGACAATTTTGGGACAGCTATTTACTATTTGATCCATATTGAATTTGAGTTTGGACAGTGATAATTTGAAGATCTAATCAAATCATAAAGTTCCAACTTGACTGATGATGTCAACATACGAGAGACTGCATTCCTGTATAAATTGGGACTTTAACAATCAACAGAAAAGATGTCGTATCAGTACACACTGACAAACCAAATTAATGAACTCAAAATGATACAGGAAATTAAAATCCATCACTGTTGAGCTCTTAATATCCAGAGACAAGTTTTAGACTTGAAAGCAACAAAAGAAAAGATGACACACCTTCACCACACCATCATAGCCAGTTGAAGCGAGATAATTCTTGATATAATTATTCCAGCAAATACAGCTGAGCTTTGATTTATTTGACATTTCAATAACAGGATAATGAATATCAACAGAATCATTGAAGAGTGCATCAAACTCAAAAACTTTAATTTTCTTTGAAACCCCAGCAGCAGCAAAATAGTCAGCATCCCGGTCAAAACTTAAGGAACAAATCACATTAGCAGAACTATTGAAATCCCCAGTTCTTAGCAGTCCACGTACTTCAAACTTACTATACCTAGCATACTTGCATAAACCATCAAAAAAGGCTCCAACGCGATCAGTGTGATTTTGTCCTTCTTCAGCCATTTGTGCTAAACAGCAGTTCTCACGATCTGTTAGTAAAACTCTATCGTGACGAATAGTAGCATCAGTTTCAGGGGGTTCGATTTTGGATCTCATTGAGAAGTAAGCACTTTCAAGCTGACTAATATTGTTCATAAATTTTGTTTTATTTGCATTAGAGCTAAATGAAATTGGAGAAAGTGGCTCGAAGCTCAAGCATTCTCTGTGAGCATTGTTTTGAATACCATCCAGTAGCTCACCATGTTTGGACATGTGAACCAAGCCTTCTGGATGACTCCTCCTTTCAACTTCTTCAATATCTGCATCTAACGACCTAATATCTTCCACTAACTTAGCAGATTGTTTTTGCTTATGGTCTTTCAATGAGACAAGGAAATGCATTAAAAGCTCTGATTCTGCATCATCTTGGTCAACTGAGTATGAAAGTTTTTCAGCAGACACCTCATGCAATCCAGTAATCAAGTCAGATTGCAGGATTTCCCTGTCACATAAAACCAAAAGCTAGTGTATAACATATGAGGTATTTTAAATAGTTGATTAAAGATAATTACAGAATCACTCATTCCCTGTATGCATTCAAAAGTGAAATACATTTTCACGAATAAAGAAAAAGGTTAGAATGCCTACCCATGAGCATAGGCTACTTCTTCAGAGAATCGGTAACTAATGGACATAATAAAGTAAGAGTCCTATCCTTTAAGCAATGAACTTCAATATGAAACAAAAATTCAAACCAAGAAAAAACAAACATTTATATCAGATAAAAAGAGTCAGACTTGCTGTTACTGTTGGGTTCACATATAAATAATTGGGTCAACAAATCAAAGAGAAGAAGGGCCAAAACTCAGTTAAAGTAAACTGCTGATATGTTGGGTAAAAGGGATCAATATCCTCTACTTTGTAATGGCAATTCTTCAAGCCAAAAATTTTTTCCCCTCACAATCTCTATCTGTGTATATGTGTAAGGATACTTGAGAGGATCCATTATCTATATATATACACAGATAAAGATGGTTGGAGGCTCTTGTCAAAGCCCAATCAACAGCATATGTAGCCTACAAGGACAGACACAGACATAGGGCATTTGACTGCATAACGAGTAAGGAGTTAAATGTCAAACTTTGAAGCAAAACAACTACATGGGAAACAGATTTTAAGTCATGTCACATACACAACAAATATGGTGATTTGCACTCATTTCCTATCAGATAATTTTAACACCCTGCATCATTGAGTCAGGCTTTTAAAGTCCTAATATCACATGACACCTGAGATGTTATGGAAGTCAAAACAAGCTATGTTACCTTGTTGTTGGGCGTGATGAAGGCTCAGGATGAAGTAACCACAGACAAAATCCAGCTTCCTTTTGATTCTCTGAAAGAAAACGTGGAGGAAGAATCCTGTGTCGCAGCTCCAACATTGCCACGGCATGTGCTCTTTCAGATTCAAAATGACCAAGCAACTGAAAGAATAATTCCATTAAATAAAAGCAGAAAATATGTACTCAAGAGTCTTCAACCAAAAGCATGAAGCAGAGAGTAACAAAATATTGGCATCACATAACTAATCAGAAAGTGTACAGAAAAATGCTATCACTGCAGGACTAGGTTAATACAGTGACTATAAGCAGTTACAAGAACTACGCATATATATGCTACAGTACAAAAACAAACATGCATATACAAATCCAAAACTCTAATAGCTAAAGGATTACAAGGAAGGCTTGAAGAATAAAGTGTGATACCTTTTCTTATTTGAAATTAAGGTAGCACCATAAATTCAGGCACAACAGTATAACTAACAGTGAATAAATGATTGATACTCCCATAAACGGAAATTAGCTGATGTGAATCAGTTTTTGCCGCTCAAAAAGTAACAAGAAATTAAGATCATTTTTATCTCCTCAGCAGGTTTGGTAATTTGAAGATTTCTTTTTAGCTTAAGACTAATAGAAAAATGTATAGTAACTTTTAAGTTTCTAATCCTGGTTTTCCACGCCCAACCACTACTAAATAAGAAAACAGACGCAACTCTTGACGCTTAATCCCATTGCTCCATTTTGCCACTTAATACCCCAGGTACTGTTCTAATTAATCCAAACAGAGCAGATGCTGAACAATACCAAAAGTGAATTTCATACCTTGAACCGTGAAAACAAATATACGTTAGGCTATCTTATTGATACAAATTCACAGGTTTGTGCAGGTAAGATCAAGAACTTTTCACAGCTTGTCTAACGTGAGAGGAAATAATAAAATGGTCTGAAATTCAAGAAGTTCAACAGAACTGGACATAAAGAAGTCTAAATTAGATTGCTAGCCGGCTATAAATTGCTTGCTAACTTAAACAGTCAACTAATAAAATGCCTATGAGGCCCATAAAGATAGATCATATAGAATATAAGATAACAAACCATCCAAAATTAGCTATGGAAAAATATAAGAACATAATGCAAAATAGAATCAAAAAGTAAGATTCTATGGTGTCCAATCATCAACTTAAAGCTAACGTAACCTAAATTTTAGGATCAACACTGAAAAAAGATTTTATCTCATGCAACTGAATAAAAAGCTAGAAGGTATACCACAAAAACACAGATGAACTTCGAAGAAATATATCTTCAAGCATCTTAGAAATGATATACTTTAGAAGAGATCCAGACGTAAGGAAATATCTAGCTGAACTAGAAAATCTTTAGTCAAGCATTCATCAAAAATCCAAGTACATATCAATAGTAGGTGACAAACTGCAATAATTCTGAGCAGACTCCAAATATACAGAAAGATGAAATCAAGCAGCATCTGAATATCTTTCAAGTATGAATCATTAATCATATGGACCAAAGTGATAGACAAAACAGAACAAATCCCAGTGCCTTTCTATGAAATAGCAGCATCTTTATGGCATCACAAGTGATAAGGCTATAATGAGATGAACAACAATACAATATTTAATCCCTTTGCTTTAAGTGCCTAGAGGATGGCAACAATTTTCAGGAAGCTAGGACTATATATCGCAACTAACCATAGTAATATCACAAGTAATTATGCTTTCGAAAACACATGTTGAAGAAAAATCTTTCAGGTAACCAACACATTATATTGACAAGCTGCATCATGTTGTAAAGAAATGTAGGTTTTCTATTTAAGGACTAGTCAAGCCCATAACTTGAGCAATCCTCAAATATATCTTTGAGAAGTATGATCACACAAGCCATGACAGAAACAGAATCAAAATTTCCCACCTCAAACAGGAGCACACCCAGACTGTAAACATTTGATGATATAGTGCAGATACCCTCAGTCTGCTCCTCAGGACTTGCGTACCACTTGTCTTCTAACTGATCACTAACAGAAGTCAACTGCAGTTGCACGTTAGACAACCGACAAGTGGTTGACGTGGCCTGCATTCTATTTGCATATTTATCATATACATTAGCTTCATTACTGATGTCTTTTGTATTGGCAACACTAATGTTCACATCAGTTTTAGGCCCAACTTTGAACATATATCTTGGAGTAAACTGAGGCCACTGCCTTGTATAGTTAATATTCTCATCAAGCTTCTGCTTCTTTGGACATACACCCAAAGATGAAAACATTCCCAGCTCTAGTGGTCGTCTTTTTATCATGTTATTATTAGAGCAAGTTTTATCCTCGACCCGAGCAACCTCACTTGCATCCCTCTCGACAATTGAACCAATGTATTTAACTTGATTTGAGCACAATAACTTGAATGAAGACAGTCGTAAGTCATGCAAAGCAACTCCATGAGCGTGAGAACAATCCACCAGATCCAAAATCTGTCTAAAGATACGCAGGCACTCAACTTTAGTCACTTTCTGACGCCCATAATTCAGCCATTCTCTTAAATTCACTCCATCATGTACAGAACCACCAGGTATGGGCCCAGTAACACCAGCATAAGAAGGAATCATAGTATCTACACCCAAGACTTGTGAAGCATTAGAACAGACTGATGTGCCAGCAGCAGCCTTTCCGTTATTCGTCTCCCTTGATTCAAGTTTCATGCCACCCTGAGGTGGGCCTCTAAAAACGATTCCTTTACCCTTCAAAGTATTCTTTACAAAAAATTCAGAGAATCCTGATTTTGAAAAAATTTTTGTTCGCATTCCACTGTGAGAGGTCATATTTTCTGAACCTTGTCCATAGGAAGTATTTACAAATGGTTCCATGACTTGGTTGCAGTCATCACTTGATGCTTTCTGATCAAAAAATTCAGGGAAAGGGGTATACCCGACATCCTCCCATACACTTTGCAAATTCTGACCATTGTCCCTGTGAAAATTGTTGGTATGTGAACTCCCAATTCCTGATCCATGACCCTGTTGAGAATGATGTTGCCACTGGCCCTCCCTAGTTTGCATCTTTTCCCTATTATTTGAGGTACCAACTATAGCCAAATTTGAACTATCAAAATCTCTCACCATTAATTCTTCAACCATGTTACCAGCATCATCCATGTAGCGAGGACTAGTACAAGCCTGTTCAGATCCCTCCACAGCACTTCCACTCCTATTTATATCCTTACCCCCCAGGACATTTGAAAATACATGGAATGAGCTCTCACAATAGTCATCTTCACCAAGTATGGCTATTTCACGAGACTCTAACAAAATGTAGTTTTCAGCTGGTTTTGTGGGGCACTCATTCTCTTTGACATGCAGATGTGCCCCCTCGGAAACATCAAGTGTCCCCATTTCATCTACCTCTCTTTCATCCATATCATCAATATATACAAATCTGTTTCATTCATCCATCTCGAAATGTAAAGACACTTGTCTAGTCAAATTGCCAAGTGCCTCAGTAATCTAGGAAGACAAAATCAATAGCATCAGCTATATAATTCGAAAAAGGTCAAATGAGAAACGAAAAAGGGAAATCAATCCATTACACTTCTTCCATAAAATTCAGAACTTCAAACACATATATCATGAGCAAATATCAAAACCCAGAAACCAAAATCCCAAATAAAAAGAATACCAATTTCACTGTCAATCAAGTACCAAAAGAACTCGCAACTTCAACAAAACGAGAAAACCTAGCAACAGCTCTTAAGAAACTTCAAACGGGCATCAATACTCTTTCTTCTGAGCAGCCCAAGAAACTAAAATAAACCCAAAATTAACAGAAGAAAAAACAACTTTACAATTTGTCTTGACAACAGTACCAAAGCAACAATGCATGAAAAAATCATTCTTCATCCGAACTTAACCTCAACAGTTTCCAATGATTGACCAGAACATAGACAGAATTAAAGAGAAGCGAATACAGAAATAAGAATTCCAAATTAAAAAAAAAAGATAACGTACCCATGAACAAATTCGTACAAGAAACGGAGGAATTAAGCACCAGAGGCAGAGAGCAGGAGATGAAGGGGAAGAGAGGAAATTGAACTGTGTAGCTTTGAAAACCCTAGAACTTGAAGCTATCCAGAGTCCTGAAACTAGAGGGACCAGTTCGGAAGAGGAAAAGCGGACATGCTGACTTGCCTGCAATGGAAGCAAATATCCTATCGTTTCATAAGTTCCTCGTCTAGACTCGAATTTTTAAACTCAATTTTCAATTGCTAAATTAATTTACATTTTACACTTTTATTTGTTGTTTCTTTTTCAACGTCCATTCAATTGAATTAAATGCCCTCAATCTCAATTCAATTCCCATATTTCTTCCTCAAAAATTAAAATACTTTCCGCCAATATTAAGTATTAACCCGTTTCAGTTTAGTTTTTAACTCCCTTGCATTATTGTCACTTCTGAGTAATGGTTAAGAAGTCTATCTATAAACCCTTGGAAAACTATTGGACTCATTTTAGACACGGATAAGTCCCTTATCCAAAAATAAATAGCACATGTGAAATATTTCATGCTTTCTTTTTTTTTTTTTTTTGCCAACAAGGTGTCTCAAGCGAGTTTCAATTATGAGAAGACACCTTTAAGCCATCCACACTCGGATTAATCTCTGCTCGAGCTGGGTAAGTCCTTTACGGGAAGCAAATCTCTGGCATTAAGTTTTAGACGACTACATATATGAGGGGGGTTCGAACTCACGACCTCACTTAAGTCAGGAAAATCTCTTACCAACTCACATGCGCCTCGGAGTTTTTCACGCTTTTATACATCAACCACACAACACTTTCCAACCAAATTGTATTAATGAAATACAACCGTTGAACTTGTCTTAAAATTATGCTATTAATGTAACCACAGTCCTCATTGAATTCATATTATATTAAATGCTCGATTTGATTTAAATGAATTGTATAATTTACAAAAATAAGACGTTCGAAGATTTTAAAAAGTCTAATTTTATTTTATATAAAACTCCTCCTTGAGTTTAGAGGGCACGTTCATAAATGTAAGCAAAATAAGAATCACATCTTCTGCGGTGCGGCGAGGTTAAACCAAACTATTTAAGTGGAAACAGACCGTCCACGTAAGTCCATGGTAGGAGTACAGCCTGGGAAAGGCACTCCGTTGACTGACTTGGCTCTTCGTGCTTCTCATACTTGCACACTACATACTTGAGCAGGGTTGTTAAATTTCAAGAGTCAAAATTTTTACCGATTTAACCGATTCGATCAAAAAATTTTTGAATCTTTTCAATTTTTAGTTTAGTTTTAACTTTTTCAAATCAATTTATTTTAATAATTTTTATTGATAAAAGCCAATCGGTTTATTAATTAATTACTCAATTTTTGTTAATTAATAAATTTTTGTAAACAAAATAAATAATTTAATTTTTATTTAATAATCCTTTTTATTTAAACTTTAAATTATTTGATAGATAAAAATAAACTCTTTTAATCATATTTTAAATTCTTTAATTTTATTTAATCTTTAACCAGATTTATGACAGTCTAATATCAGTTAAACTTTTTAAACTTTAAACTTCTTGTCTTATATATTTAACTTTCAGTCTAGTTTTTAAAACATTAGTCAAATCGCGCAAAACTTGCTGTTTTGTGAACTAAACTGTATCCGATGGATAGTTAAACGTATTACAACCTCTATATTCAAAATCTTGGTGAATGGACAACTTATCAAACATTTTAAAAGCTCTAGAGGGATTAGACAAGGGGATCTTATCTCCCTTTGTAGCTCTTATTATGGAGGTATTCAATAGAATAATCAAAGTAGTTATGGAGTGTATAAGAGCCTTCAAATTTCACTCTAAATGCAAAAGACAGAGGATCACTAACATTTGCTTTGCAGATGATCTTATACTTCTATCCAAGGCAGATCAAACCTTAATCTCCACACTAATGAAAAGCTCTGAAAATCTTTGGCAAGCTCTCGATTTGGATGTTAATTGTGCAAAGAGTAACTTCCTATTATCTAAATCTTCTTTGGAAAATGAATCAAGCATCAAATCCATTATAGGTTTCAATTTTCAATCTTTCCTGATTGTCTACCTTGGCATTCCAATCTCCACTTCTAATCCTACTTTTGTTGAATTTCCCTTACTTATTGAAAGAATGAAAAGCAGAATGACCTCATGGAGGTCCAAAATTTTATCTACAGTAAGTAGGATTCAACTTATATCCATGATGATAAATTCTATCAATGTATTTTGGGCTGTACACCTAGCTATCCCTAGGAAAATCATCAAAACTATAGAGAGGATATGCAACAATTTTATATGGAATGGACATGAGTAACATGCTAAGAGGGCTAAAATACAATGGAAAGAGGTTCATATTCCTAAGGACAAGAGTGGACATGGGATTATCTCACTGAAATTAATGGATTTTGTCATGCTAGCCAAAAGACTATAGAGATTATTAAAAGACAAGCAATCCTTTGGTGTAAATTGGTTCATTAAAATCCCACCATCCTTAATTACCACTTAGAAGGCTATCCTGAAAATAAGAGATCTCTTGAGATATGAATTTGTTAACTTGATTTGCTCTGAATTGATAATTGGTTATCTTGTGGCCCTTTATTTAACTTACAAGAGATGGAAGCTTCAAATCCTTTCTTGACAGGGGGTAACTATTGCTGATGCTTTAAAGGATAGATCTATATTCAATCAAACTGCAATCCCCATATCGATATATAAGGAAATTCAACAAACAAACCTACTTGGAAGGGAGGATAACATTATTTGGAAACATTCCAGCCAAAGAGCTTTCACTAACCAATCATGTAGGAAATTTTTACAGGGGCACTACAGCCCAATTCCTTGGACTAAGGTGTTTGGATCAATCAATACCACCCCCGAGTTGCCTTGCAACATCCCGTTACCCATGTTAGGGCTAGAATAGTGAATTTTGAGAATTTTTTGATAAATTAGGAAAATGCACATCATGTATAAATTAATTGTGACATGCACATTTTTGCACATTTATATAATTGTACATGCATTCTTTGATATTTCCGGGTACAATTGAGTTGTTAAATATGATTAAACTGTGTTTAGGCAATTCCGGAATTATTTAGGATACTTCGGTATTTTTGGTGAATTTTGTGAAAAATATTAATTTATGGGCCAATTATATAGTGACATGTGGCATCATATAATTGT
>JANKOD010000193.1:22177769-22197069 GCA_026284645.1 Erythroxylum acuminatum | reverse complement strand
TCACTGGTCTCTGTGGTTTGACCCTATTCACCACTTTACTCGCTTAAGTGTTCTAGAGTAGGAATTTATTTTTGCTGATTTGACACGCCACTAGTATGTCCATTTCTTTTCCCATCAAACTTAGGTTTCATGTTTTCTCCGTTACCAAATAGTTGTATGATTCATAATAGATTGATGCCGAATTTATAGAGCTTGTCTAATTTTTTGTGAATATATTATTAAACATTCCAGAAGGAATTGCCAGCTCTAATATTTTGTCTCCAATTCATTCTTCTTCCTAATTTTTTCTTCATAATAAACTCAAATTGTTAATTTGGACCCGAAAAAGATGATTTTCTTTCAGAACTTTTACTTGTTTTTTTTTCTCGGAAAAGAAAAAAGAAACCCCGAGTCAAGCGCGGGAAGTGGGAAGCACATGGCATGCGCCTGCAATAACACGAACAAAAATACCAAAACTTTACATATCGCGATATTTCGGGCTTGTGTGGATGGCGAGATTTTGCCGTCCCCGATTCTCCAAGTGGTTGTGGCAGTAATATTGAGGAAATCGAAGGGCATAGTTAAGAAAAGAAGCGCCAAAATCTTCATCCGCGGACAAAAGAAGAATTAAAAAGAGGGAATTACGTGAAATATATAATTGGGTTTCCCATCTACTTTTTGTTTTAATTATGTATTAACTTTTTGTTCTCATTCAGCTTTGGATCCCGCAGTTACCTCCTTCTGTTTCATAGGTAATTTCTTGCTTTTTCACATTTTCCATAAATGTACATACTTTCTTGTTTGAGCACATATCAATCTAGAATGGTTTGGAGATGATTACCTTTCAGGCTCAATGAAAATGCGCAGATTTGAGGGATGAAACAGAGCCACAATTTGGCAAAATGATAATTTGTGGATTTACTGGTAAAAAGAATATAGAGATGAAGATCTGATTGCTTCCTTATTTGCCACTTCCGTGTTCTTGTTTTCTTTTAAATCCTTTTCCTGAGGTTGCCATTTTGTTTTTCAAATATAATATGTTTTGTGACGATATTATATAATATTTGTGCATGAGAGTGGAATGAACCTCGTGGCAGTTATCTCTGAAGTTGATGTTTCAAGATTGAATTGTTTTCTTGCAATTTTTTAGCCTGCATCCATGTCTATAGTGCTGCAATCTGTAGTTCTATTATTCAAATGCATTAATGAATTGACCTGTAGTGAAAATTGTGTAGGTGCAATTCCGGTGGATTCCAACTACGCTTGTTCTCTTCTACCGGCATAACATTTTTTGTACAGCTTCTTTGTTGTCCTACGTCTCTTTCACTCGTATACATCTTTGGATGAAGTCTAATGGAGCCGACAGATAGTAATACCAGTTCTCAAGACTTTGAAAATTTGAAAGCCAACAAACAAGGTGCAATTCCAGATATTATACATCCGTCTGTTTATGTATTTAGCTGTTGATTGCATGTTCAAACAATTTCATGCACCAAAAAGTAAAGTTCTTTACTTCCATGCGCCCAAAAACCTTGAATATGATTCCAGGATGCTTTTATTCGCAGAAATTGAGCATAAAGTGGCAAAGATCTTGAAACTAATCAAGAACAATGGGCAAGATAAGAAAGGTAAGATCCCAGAAGACTCGTATAAAAAGGCGGAACTCGTTCAACTCGTTGAGGATTTTCACAAACAGTATCAATCACTCCTTGCCCAATACGATCATCTTAAACGAGAGATTGGTAAAAGGGCTTCCGGCAGAAAAGCAAAGGAAAGTTCTTCTTCCAGCTCCAGCTCTGACCTGGATTATTACTCTTCAGAGGACATAGACAATGTCCTCTCAGTAAATGACCACAATGACGGAGTAAGCAACTCTAAGGAAGAGCTTGAAGCCATGAATTTACAAGCAGAGGGAATAAAGCATAAACTGCCCACTACAATTCATGGAAGACCACCTTTGCACGAGAAACAAGAAGCAATGTCTCCAAGGAAAGCTCAAAAGAAGAAGGCCGATGAGCGAAAAGGTGAACATTCAGCACTTGTGAAGGTGCATGGAGCTGGTGGTACTCAAGCATCTGCTCAGATAAAGGAATTAGAGGGACAATTAACGGTGATGAAAATTGAGATGGAGTCATTGTACAGCCAAAGAAAGGAGCTTGAAGCTCAGATTGAAGATAAAGCAGCTGAAGCTAAACAGCTTAGAGAGAAAAACGAACAACTGAATGCCAAGCTTGACTTGGTTTCAAAAGAGAAACATGAGGCAGCTCGAATGCTTCAGAATCTGGAGGATAATGATAAGAACATGACGTCCAGAATTGAAAGTCTTATGGAACAGGTGAGCAAGCTGCAGATGGAGGTGGATTGTTTACGTGCACAGAAAGGTAAAACTGAAAGAGGCAAAAGAACTGATGGGTCAGGTCAAGTCAAGAACTTGAAGGATCGAATCATTGTCATGCAGCAGGAATTGGACTCCTTAAGAGGCAAGAAAACTGAGCTGGAACTTCAACTGGAAATGAAAACAAAGGAAGTGGGTGAATCCCAGATTCAGATAAACATGCTAAAAGACGAAATCGCAGAAAAAGTAGCATTTGAACAAGGACTGCTTAGAGAGAAAGAAGGTTTCCTTGCGCAGGTTGAGGACCTGCATTCTGCAGAGAACCAGAAAAGGAAATTGGAAGAGTTGCTGAGAAATAAAAGCCTGGACACTGATCAGTTAAGAGATGAAAACAAAGGTCTGCACACTAGAATGTCTGAATTGGAGGGGACCATCGCAGATAGATGTGAAGCACTCGCAACATTACAGAAGAAGCACAGGGACACGCAGAATAAAGCGTCTAGTGAGATTGCAGCCTTAAAGTCACAATTTAGCAATCTAGAAAAGGAAATAGAATCCTTGGTAACGGAGAAGAGCGAGTTAGAGATGCAATATGAGAGAACAAAGCTCGACTCTGCGGAAAACCAGATGCAGGCTGAAACTAAAATAACGAATTTAAATAGCAAAATTGAAGACCAACAGAAAGTCATGAGGGAACAGGAGGATACCATCAGAAAGTTTGCTGAAGAGCACAGACTCGTTAAACATCATTCTCTGGATTCTCCTAAAAGCCGATCAGCAGAATCTACACAAGTTAATCGACCAGTTGATCTCCCCAGATTAAACCATCATAAATTACAAAGGAAAGTTGAAGAACTAGCAGAGAGCTTTCAGATGAAAATGGAAAATCATATCCGACTCTTGTCCCGACGCATTGTAGTTGCAGAGAAGATACACTACGAAACCAAAGATGGGTACAAAAAGATAAAAGACAAGCTAGAACAAGAAAATAAAGAGCTTCAAGAAAAGTCAGCTACTTTTGAAGCTCAGGTGCGGAAGGTAAAGGATGTACTACTGCAATCAGAAAACAATACATTCAGAGTACTGGATACGTTGCAAAGGAAGCTTGAGGACTACAACGCAAACATTTTGTCCCGCATTTCAAGAGCCTCAAACGAGCTTCAGTTTGCTAAGAATTGGATCACAGGGACCCGCGATGAGATTGAACAGCTGAAACAGAATGCGGAAAACCTGACAGCGGAGTTACACGACAAGAGAAAGAAAGAGCTAATGTTGACTGAAAAGATGTTGAAGTTGGAGGCAAAGCTTAGGAAAGAAGGAAAAAGCACAGTTGTGAGTGAGTTTGAGAGGAAGGTGAAGAATTTGGAGGGGCAACTAAAAGAGAAAGACGAAATTCTGATGGGTCTTTGCCAGGAGAAGAGGGAGGCCATAAGGCAGCTGTGTATATTAATTGATTATCATTGCAGTCGCTATGATCAACTCAAGCGAGCGATTTCAGAAATGACGTCCAGAACCAGGAGAACAACTTAAACGGAGCTTTATCATCATCATCATCTTCACCTTGTTCTTCGCCACATCTGTTGTCTCGTATTTACAGTGTCGTCGTCCTCGTATTCAATTCAATCCAATTCTTTCCTTCTTTCGTATTAGAGTCCGTAAAAATCATTATACATTACTTGTATTAAGAATCTACTTAATGTTTCGACTTTCAACTAGAGGTGTGCAACCTGTAATCCGGTGCAATTTAAATTATATAAAGTTTTTAATTATACCATATTGATCCATAAGGATTTGGTTTATTGAATCTTAGTCCATTATAAGATTTATTAAGGCGTATACTCTTCCTACTCACCAGATTTGAGGTCCTACAATTAAAGTTTTTCTTCCTAAAGGAATTATTTTCTTAGATACTATACTCTCTTTATAACATCTTAAGAAAGAATGAAATAGACAATTAATAAATAAATATAAAGAAAAGAACTGAGCTGATGATCCAATGCCTTCTTACATAGGAAAGATGCCTTAAGCTCTAGCACTTTGTTCCTAAAAAATTTATTAATAATTCTCTAACAATCAATATTTATTCACCTATTAGGAGCTACAAGGCACTTATAAATACCTCATAGTGAAGGAGGCCAAAGAAAAACTAGTCATATCTTGTAAAGATTGAGTTAAGTCCTAAACTTCTCCCAAATACAAGCTTGATTTTTTAAAAATTAGCATAGAGACCTAAGGTATTCAAAAATCAACTAAAAGCATCTATCATATTCTATACAAATTATATAATAGTTTTATAAAATAATAGAAGGACATTTGCAACTTAAAGGTTATTCAATTGCATGTTCTTACTTTTTTAGACACTTTCTTTAGTCATCTTATCAAATAATACCTAAAAATGAAAAAAAAAGGATGATTGGGATCTATGTATCTCAAACCTCTTACCCCTTTTGAAAAATATAAACACTTTCATTTAGTAAGATAGAAAAAGATGTGGAGATGTAAGTCATTAACCACTCAATGAAGGTGACACGGGACTTTAAAGTATGCAACAACTCTTTGATAAACTCCCAGCTAAATGTGTCATAAGCCTTTTTTAAGTCCACTTTTATCATGCATATAGCTGATATTTTTTTCTTTTATATAATCGAATAAGATCCTAACTTATCAAGATATTATGCATTTAAACCTATCACTAATAAATGCACCTTATTTTTTATTTACAGGTATTAGCATAATCATCTTGAGTCTCTTATATAAAATTTTTTGAAATGCACTTGTAAATGGTGTTACGACAAGTTATGGGCTTAAAATTAATGGCTACCAAAAGAAATTTAGGGATAAGTGCATTTATAGTTGCATTAATTTGTCTAAGCATTATACCATTATGGAAGAAGGCTAAACTAGTTCACAAATCTCATCAACGACAACAAACCAAGTAAACATAAAGAGCCCACTACTAAATCCATCCAGTCTTAGAATTTTGCAAGAATCAATAAAGAATAAATCTCGTTTAATTTCCTCTTTAGTAAAAGGTCATAGGTAGAACTTATTGCTCAATATTTAGTCCAAAACCCTCTTTATATACATTCATATTAATGAAATTCCTTTCCTTCCCTTTGGCTAGCAAAGTTTGATAAAACTTAACAAATTGCTCAACCACCAAATTGATGTCCAACAAAAACATTCCCTTTAGCATCCTAAACATAAAGACCTTATTCTTGTAATGCCTTTATTTTAGCACAATGCATAAATATTAAGTTTTTTGATCACCCAATCTAATCCAATCAATTTTTCATTTTTATCTAATAAAGCTCTCAATAGCCAATGATAAAAACTTTGGCGAATAAATCCTTTTTAGCTTGTTGTAAGTTTAAATTGAAAGGGACTTACCACAATTACACTTAGGCAAAGTGAATTTGATCGTTATCCTCAACAACATGCTTATAAATATTTAAAAAATTGTCTCCTTAAGTAAAGATTTTAATCGAAGATTCAAAAGTTTTATCTTTCTAATCATTTTAAACATCCTACCATCATATATATTCTATTGCCATACTCTTTGCACTAGTTATATTAAATTTTTTGACATTGCCCACATATCGAAAAATTGAAATTACCATTACTCTTCACCCATTTATGCTTCAAAGAAATCACTACATTAGAATGTTCCAAGACACCCTCTTCTAAGAAGAAAGCTTCAAAATCGTTTAAGCCAATAATCAAAGCCTTATTAATTAGGACTCTAGCAATTTTTGTTAAGATATTATAGCCCTAAATCTGCTTATTAATATAAATATATACATCGCTTCCACTTAAGATTATGTAGCTTGCAATGGTCCACGTAATCCTAAAAACCTTACATCTCTTATAAAGACTAGATACTCACCTATTCTCTTATTAAGATTCAAAACACTATCAAATCTTTAAGCACTGCCTAAGGAAACTCAATAAAGTTAGTTAAATCCTTTAAGTATAATCATAAAAGATAAAATCCCTCTTAGTAGCTAACTTAAATCCATATATAACAATCAAATAACAAAGTTGTATCGCAAAAATATACCTTTAGCAAAATAATGAACCAACTGACTTGAATGATCAAGAATTTGCATATTAAACAAAATTTATCTTCATAAGGCCCAAATTGTGTCTTTGTCTCCATGATAAAATTGATGCAAAATCCTCAAAAAGGCTAAAACTTCTTATAAATTCTAAATATAGCTATTAAATTTGAGTTTAATTTTAACCGTATCCACAAAACTATATTATTTATATAGTAAGTGGACAACTCCTTGGTTGTTCAAACTCATAATACCCCACATAATAAGCTATCCACTTTCTATCCTCATAACAAGATTAGGTTGCAAGGTAAAAAGTTGAATCCCCTTACCACAACTAGAAACAAAACATGTCTCAATCGACTTCTATTTCCAACTATTCTTATGAGTATTTGTAAGGAATTAGAGGTCCAATGTCAAGATCAAAAACTAAACGCATCAAAGTAGTTTTACAAGGATTAATCATAGAGATGTAAAAAAAGGAGTTTGTTCAAGATGAATTCTCAAGATTGATCACTTTTCTACATATTAATAAAGATGAAATATGTTTAACAAATGAAGAAAAAAATCTTAGAGAAAATTGGCAAATGAGGAAGCAAAATATAATCAACATTGGAAATGTTAATGACTAATGTTAGTCTTACACTATAATTAAGAGGTTTGAGAAACAAAATCAAATTAGGACTATAATAAGCTTGTGATTGACACCAAAATCCTCTTTACTCAGCATTTTAAAAGTTTTAGAATATAACTAAAGTTGGTGTGAGTCTTAGACAATTGTTAGTCATGTAAGATGAAGTGTTTTATTTGTGTTTAACATCAAATTTCTATTTATATAAATATTTAACTTTTCAAAGTTATTCAGTTGTTTCTATTTAGATTATGATATAAATGTTATTACATATTAGAATTATAGCTCTTAGGTATTTTATATATTTTATACATATAAGGACAATATATTCATCAAAATAGCTTTTAATTGTTGTGTCTACTTAATTTATATGGAGAGGAATTATAGAATATACAGAGGCATTTCTTAAAACAAAAATAACCTAGCATACAACACTATATGCTAGGTTAGAGAAATTATTATGTCCCACAAAGTTCATTAGGAAGCTAACCCTACATTGAGAAAGAGATAAAAGTTACCCTAATGAGATTACACTGTTGAACTCAAATATCGAGATGTTCATTTTCAATCTTAGTTTATCACAGGAAATGGACACAAAAGGAGATTAGCTAATGGGGAGATCACTTATGAGTGTTGGAGTTAAGGGTCTGGTAGGTATCATCCAAAACCGTATGTTATGAAGGTGAAGATTTCTAACTCCTAGATGCTTACAATTAAGAATTAAAATACATTGAAGGCAATCATAGTGTAAGAGTCTTTCAGTAGAAGTATACCCTATCAATTACAATAAGATTGAAGAAAATAATTAAATTGTGCATGTGATACACATATGGTAAGATTATGCTTATACTTGGCTTTATTTAGACCCCTTAGAATTGTTTTAAGTTGTATTACTCTCCATGGGAGAGTAAAGGATAATAACTAAGATTTACCATTGTAATTTTTACAGTCTCAATTTAACTAATGCAATTCCTTCATTTAAAGTAAAACTTAGAACATATTTTGATCTTATTAAGACAACTTGTGGTGATCAAAATCCTTATAGTTTTAGTTCTTAGCAATTTTGTTTAGGTTTAAATTTCTTACTTGATTTGAAAACATTTATAAGGTCCTTATTCTTTGTGATTTGGGTTTTAAACGAGTTTAAGTCTAAGGTTCACATTAATTAGACTTACTATTTTTTATAAGAAATATCTTGCCATTCCTTATTTGGCAAAATATCTTTGCCAACCGCTTACTCATGACTAGCCAAAAGATCAAAATATGGCAAAGCTTTTGTCTTAGGATTCATATCAACATTAGAAGTTTTTGGCCTGCATTGTTCTTCATTTCAATTTTCATACATCCTTCATCTTCATAACCATATCTTTTACATTTGAGGCATTGCAAAGGCCTTCACTTGTATTTAACAAGTTGGTTGATAACCTACCCTCCTTACTTTTGAAGGAAATATTCTCAAAACTTTTTCCATTATTCTCTATTAAGATTTTAGCAAACTCAACCTTTTGTTTATTTAAAGTCATATGGTCAGTCAATATTAGAGTCCCTGTCAAGCTTAGTAACTTGTTCAGAGAAGAAAAATTATAATCAAATTTAGATTTGGTTGTTACACCAATAGGCACTCTTACAACTTATTTTTGAGCCTTTTATAGATATATAGTTCAAGTCTTAACAATAACATGTTTTGTATCAAAATGATGGATATTTGTATTTGAAATCTCATTCTTAGTAGTTTCACCAATAAGCTTTACTAAAAACATACAATTTTGTAACAATAGCACCTTTTCAATCCATGTTTACCCCCACACTTATTTGATAAACCCATTCATCACAGTAGAAGGAGGATTTGATCTTAATATAGAACATATAACTAAATTTTTCCAAAACCCTACTTCATATTTAACATCATCATAAGGTAATTTCTAATTACAAATTGACCAACTTTGGTGGGTTCAATCAAATGCAACTTAACCAATATTATATGAATTTAAAGATACTAAAATTAGACCAAACAGAGGATCGACCCATATTTTCAACAAAATTCACCTTCTTATCTAATGCTTGTTTCTTAGATGTATCATGTTGACTTCATTAGTCCAACTAGCTTATGGTTAAGAATTGAACCACTAGTCTAACTTCACTTTGCCAACACCTGCTGTTGCTTTTTAGACAAATATGATAATCTCCCCTAAAGGCTTATCTTAGATTTAATTATATCATTGAATACTTTATAGTTGCTTACTTTATTACTTACAAAAGAATTGCAATTCTAAAAATAATAGTCAATTCCAAAAGGAACTTTGAGATTGATAATAACTTCTCAACACTTAAACTTTTTCATAATTACCTTTAATTTGATAAATAATAGTTAATTCAAAACGATCGATAATAACTTCTCATCTAATTTTTTTTTCATAATTAACTTTACTTCTATAAGTAATAGTTAATTCAGAAAGATTGATAATAACTTCTCTTCACTTACATTTTTTAGAGAATCCTTCTTAATAGATCTTTTCTTGCTCATCAAAGAACTATATACAAATTGCCTTATCTTTCTCCTTTTCTTTGTTGCAAGTACGAAGTATAATAAATCGCTATCATGCACCAAAATAACAAAAATGGCAAAAGAAAGCTAGTCTTTCTGGTCAAATTTTTTCTAATATCAAGATCAAAATTAGTAAATAAATAACACAAGATTGTGAAGATTTAAATAAGTGCAAATTAACAATTTGATAATATGTATATTTAAATTTCAAAAAGTTAATAATTATAAAGTTTCATATGATCTTTTTATTGGTTGAATTAAGTATCCATAATCCTGTGACCTCTAAAAATAGTGATATTTGGGAGATCTCACGCGACTAGACTATCATATGATAATTTCATATATTAATATTTGAAATATTTTAATTTTTATTCTATAATAGATTAACTTAGAGTAAAAATGTATTTTATCCCGTAATATAATTGATTTTGATTGATTTAATATTTGAATAAAAATTGTATAGAAGATTAAAATTGAAGTATGAATATCGAATTATTTCATAGATGGAGGTAGAGGTAGGAGGATTGGAAAATTGTATATATTTGATGATAATTAACTATGTGTAATAGGTAAGACTTAAAATACAAGGATGATGTTACTAATTATAACTACCAAAATTAGTGATAAAATACTAAAAGTTTTAATTTATTATAAAACTAGCATGTCACTTACTCTATATTTAACTTTAATTGCATGATTTATCACGTAAGTGAGTAGGACTCATTGATAAATAAAAAATTACATGACTAATAATAATATACATTAGCATGTAATTTAGAAATAAAAAATATATATAATACACATCAGCGCCTATACATTTCCCTTATTTATTTATCTAATTTTCAATTAAATGTGTATTATTGTCTTTCACATATATGTTAACTTTTCCTAAGCTTGGTTACTTCAATACTGTCAATTATAATGTTAAGGACGGTTTAATTTATGATAAAATAAAATTTAAATTTTAATTACTATCACTTAAAAATTAAAAGCTCCTGTTACATCCGCAGGCACCAAATTGGGCAAGCGAGACCGCCAAACGAAGGCAAACATGTCTGTACACCGAAGTTGGTGGGACCACAACTCTTACATCATTGGGCCCGATCATTTCCTCATCTCTCCCGCTCTTTCTATCGACAATTATTTTCCTTCTCACGATATAAAGAGTGGAGTGGCATCCAGGTAAATAATTCTAAAAGAGAAGGGGCAGCTCTATGGAAAAAGAAATGAAATGTGAAACTGAAAAAGATTCCCTATTCCAGTTCCCCACACCAATGAAAGCTACAAAAATGGTGGCTTTGGTTTGAGCTATGTTGCGTTGCTCCTATCCAAACAGGGCCTCTTTTTTCCTCTTTACATACTCTCTCTTAAAGGTTATTTCTGGTTATCAAGTTATTAGTAGCTAGCAGTTTTGTTTATTGAGTTCAATTCCAATTTTCTTCTTTATCAGTCCTTTTAGTTTATGCTGCTCTACTTCAGCTGTAAATTCAAGTAACTCAGTTCTGGATTAGTTGATTGTTTAGAAGCGGATAATATTTGTTGATTGATATCAACTCTAGCATGTGATTGTCTTCTTCTTTTCGGTTTCTTCCCTGTTTCATGTAGACTGGTTGAATTTTCAGGTGTTTTTGATTCAGTTGCTTTGTCGTTTGTTCTGTATTATTACTTTAGTTATATAAGAAGATCTATACTGTGAATAGCAGCATAAGTTGGTACAAGTGATGAAAGCTTTTTGTCAAGATCATGAGATTGAATCTTTTGACTCACAGTTGTAATCAGTCTCTTCAGTTTATACGAATCTAAACTATGTGATTTCTTACTTTGGAATTCTTCATCGTAATTTTTGAACAAACCAGTGTTAGAAAACAGATTGACATATTTGCGAGACTCTGCTGTTACGTTCACCGTCGGAGTTCCCAGGATTTGGTAAGCCTTGCAAGTAGGGAACTGAAAGGGAAAGTGCCATAGACAGTTAATTTCAAGTGAGTATTTATGACTGCCCAAAAAATATATTAAATCCCATATTTTCTGATACGGAAGTTACAAATAAGTTGATACTGCACTTTTATCACTTCTTTTTATATATATACTTCTGTTCATGTTATGACCTTCTATATGAAGGGTTAGAAAATATCAAAATGAAATACTAAGAACAGCTCATTGTATGAAGAGTTGAACATATAAGCGCTGTGTCGTTTTCTTTTAGTTCAAAATTTACTTCATATGGTGATGAGGTGGCGCCAGATTAGTATTTTCTGTAATAATCCAGCCTGCCGTGCTCTGGTTGAACACGGTTTTCAGATTAGCCTCCTGTAAATATCTATTCTTAGTCCTTTTGAGTAGCGATATTGACGAAGCAAAATATAATGATTTATTTTTGAACCATTTTACTGTTTAATCTTATTTGAAAATCACGCTTTTTAAACCTCAGCAAAGGCTAGAACATTGGTAAGATAAATTACTGATACCAATTTACCTTTAGCGACGCACTAGTTAATAGCTGGAACATGGAATTAACAAAAAACTGTGATGTCTGAGTCTGTTTGAATTTGAGACTTGTGAACCTTGATTTGCCCACACCACCACAAAGATCAAATTACTGATTGATGTTAATACTTACCTGTGGTTGTTTAAAGGTTCTAGGAAAAACCCGTTTCATCAATTAGGAAGGACTAGTGGTTGAAAACTGGATAAATCATGCTACTACAGACTGAAGAAGCATCACCTATACATCTGCATGTAATCTTTTTGGTCTTGCATGGTCTTTAGTAAATCAATTCAGTTGCTGGACTTTAATCCAGTAAGATTTTTATTTGTGCATATGTCCTTACCCCTGAAGATAACATGTTGAATCTTGATTTCCCTTCCTGTTGAATTTTTCGATGCTAGATGGACAACATATCTTTGTGAGGCACGGGTGCAAAGAAAAACCAACTCCTAGATCTGAGTGAAAAATGACAAGGAGACGTAGATGGAGAGAGTCTGTAAAGTCTTTTATTGGAAGCCATATTGATCCGGAAAAGGAAGAGCAACTTAAAGGAACTAAAACAGGTAATTCCTCTGGTGATGAACCACTTTTATCTATAAATATCATTTGGAGATGGTGGAATATCACAAAAACTGCAAGAGGGAAATTGGAATTCTATCATCTGCAAATTATTTTGGTGCTCTCCTTTTCTAATGTTGACATGGTATCTACTCTTCTGCAGATGTCGAGGAGAAAGTAAAAAAGATCTTGACGCTTATCAAGGAGGAAGATCTTGAAGAAAATGATAGGATCTCAGGAGAGAACTCCAAGAAGGAACCACTTGCTGATCTAATCGAAGACTTCCACACTCACTACCAGACACTCTATGAGCAATACGATCACCTTACACAACAGCTGAAAAAGAAATTTCATAGCAAACGAGAAACAGATACATCTTCTTCATCTAGCTCAGACGCAGAACCTGATTATTCTTCAAAGGATAAAGGAAGCAAAAATGGACAGCTGCAAAATGAAAATCGGATTATGACAGATGGCATAACGCAGGAACTTCAAACAGTGAATTTAGAAGTTGCTGACTTGAAGCTTAAATTGGCAGCTGCAACTGAGGAAAAGGAAGCTTTAAATTTGGAATATCAAAAAACTTTAAACAAGATAGAAGAAGAGGAGGAAATAACCCTGGATTTGAAGCATGAAGTTGGGAAGTTAGAAGCTGAACATAAAAAGCTTCTCACTGAGAATGAAGAACTACACCAAAAATTGGATGCTGCAAGTAAGATGGAGTCAGAACTGAACCAGAGAGTGGAGGAAGTGAATAAGGAGAAACTCGGGTTAACTGTGGAGAAAGAAACTGCCATAAAGAGCTTTGAAGAGGGGAAGAGAACGATAGAAGAGTTCAAAATTGTAACTAATCAGCTAAAAGATGAAAAAGGGATTTTGATCGAACAATTAGAAAACCTTGAAGAGAAGATTTCTGTAATGAGGCAGCAAATGGAGTCTTCAGAACAGCAAGTTCTAGATCTAAGTCAGAATCTAACTGCTGCGGAAAAAGAGAACAAATCTCTGACCTTGGAAGCTTCCTTACTGGATAAAAGACTCGAAGATGTGTACAGGGAAAAGGACAACTTGGAAAGGGAGAAACAGACTGCTGCAAAAAATGCTGAAGAGGACAAAAAGATTACCGAGGGTTTGAGAGTCTTGGTTGATCAACTTAAAGTTGAAAAAGTAGCTCTGGAGGAAGAACTTAAAACTCTTCATGGGGAACTTTCCAACTTAAAGCAGCAGCTGGAATCATCGGAGCAGAAAAGTTCAGATTTAGTTGACAATCTGAGAGCCGTTGAGGAAGAGAATAATTCCTTAACCTGGAAAGCTTCAGAAATTACAAATGAGATCCAGCTGGCACAGAGCACAATAAAAGAACTTGTGGCTGGTTCGAATGAGCTTAAGGAGAAAATGGGTGAGAAAGAGAAAGAGCTTTTGTCTCTCGCAAAAGTGCATGAGGAACATGAGGCTCACTCTTCAGCTCGAATAAAAGAACTAGAATCGCAGTTAACAGGCCTGGAACTGGAGATACAATCATTGCAAAACCATAACAGAGACATGGCCATGCATATTGAGAAGGAAGTGTCTGAAGCAAATCAACTGAGGGGGGAAATTTTAGAACTACAGGTCCGAATATCAGAATGTGAAATCATTTCAAAAGAAAGAGGAGATGAGCTGAATATCCTTAGAAAGAAACTTGAGGATAATGAGAATGAATCAATGGCTAGAGTAGAGAATTTGAAAGCGCAGCTAAATACTCTACTAGTGGATGTGGATTCTCTACGTGCCCAGAAGGCTGAATTGGAAGACAAATTGGTAAGCAGCAGCGATGAAGCGTCAAACCAGATAAAATGCTTGATGGACAAGATCAATTTGTTGCAACAGGAGTTAGAGTCCTTGCACAGCCAGAAAGCCGAAACAGAAGTTCAGCTTGAGAGCAGAAGTCATGAAATTTCAGATTATCTGATTCAACTAGACAACTTGAAAGAAGAAATAAGGAACAAGTCAAATGAACAGCAAACAGCATTGGAAGAGAGAGAAAGTTTGATGACCCGACTGAATAATCTTACACTGGAGGCTGAGATCCTCTCCAAACAGAAAAGTGAAATCGAAGAGCAGATGAAAATAGTGGTAGAAGAGACTGCTAAGTTTAGGCAAGAAATAGTGACGCTGCAGGGTAAAACTTCGATATTGGAAGCAACAGTGGCTGAGAGAGAGCTCCAGTTCTCTCAACTCCAGGAGGGGCACAAAACTAGAGAGGATGAAGCTTCATCTCAGATATATTCCCTAACAGAGCAAGTACACAGTCTACAGCAGGAATTGGATTGTTTGAAAATAGAAAATGAACAATTGAAACAGAAGCTCAAAAAAGAGAAACAAGAATTTTCAGAAAGCTTGACCCAAATTGAGGATCATAAAAATGAGCTGATGAACCAGGTTATGGATCAACAGAGAATGCTTTTAGAGAAGGAGGATGCATACAAGAAGTTGACTGAGGAGTATAAACAAATTGAGGGTTGGTTTCAGGAGTGCAAGTCCAATCTTGAAGCCGCAGAAAAGAAGGTCATAGACATGGGTGAAGAGCTTGAGAAGAATGCTGGTTCTAAAGATCAAATTGTAGCTGAGTTGGAAGAAACGGTTGAGGATCTGAAAAGAGATCTTGATATGAAAGGAGATGAATTGAATACTTTGGTTGATAACGTACGGACTATTGAAGTTAAGCTCCGGCTTTCAAACCAGAAGCTCCGGGTAACAGAGCAATTGCTGACTGAAAATGAAGAGAGTTTCAGAAAGACAGAAGGCAAGTATCAGCAAGAGCAAAAAGTTCTGGAACAAAGAATTTCTACCCTGTCCGGGATCATTGCTGCAAATAGTGAAGCTTATCAGATGATGGTCACTGATATCACAGAAATATTAAGCAGTACTTCCAGGGGAATGGAAGCTTTGACGTTGAGGTATGAAGAAGATAGTAGTAGATACAAGCACCGTATTTTAGAAATATCAAATGAGATTCAGATTGCAAAGAATTGTGCCCTGAACATGAATAACCACAAGGAGCAGTTAAGGAAAGAAGTAGAAGAGTTGAAAATGCAACTATGGGATGCAAAAGACAGGGAATCAGCATTAACAGAAAATGTTGAGGAATTGGAGCTTAAGTTAAGGAGGGAAGGGGGAGAAAAGGAGAACTTGGCCAGAGATGTCAAACAACTGGAGGCAAAACTCAAGTTATTTGAGAAGATGGTGAAAGAGAAGGATGAAGGTATCCTAGATCTGGGTGAGGAGAAGCGGGAAGTCATTAGACAACTGTGCTTATGGATTGATTACCACCGCAGTCGGTACGATTATCTCAGGGAAATACTCTTGAGGACACCTTTAAGAGGCCAGAGGGGAGCTTAGAATTCCTCCATGTCCTTAAATTCTCTTTTCTTTATTTTGATTGCACTGTGCTATACCGCATGCATTAGTTCATTTCATTATTTGCCTTGCACCTTAGCAGTCACTTTTTCTTGTATAGAATTCATAGACTCATTGCTTATTTATATTTTATAATGGAGATTTGGTTTTGGGATTGTGCGTTACTATCGTATTAACTTTTTCGCATACCAAGCTATTATGCTTCATGCATTATTAACAAGCTTTTACAAAATGAAACTACTACTAACAGTGAAAGTAGGACTCTTCAATTTAGAAGTATAATTGATGTAGGATAAATAGAAAAAATATGAACTAATATGGGTGATATTACGTTACTAGAATATCAAGTTTCAAGGTTGGATTTAGGTTAAGAACGTAGAATTTTTAGGGTATTGTTGGAATTTTAAGGTTTGAATGCTAGATATTTAGGTTTAGGATTTCAAGTTTAATATGGCTAGAATATAGGTTTGAGATGGCTAGAATGCAAGTTTAAGAGGGCTGCAATTTGGGTTAGGGTTATTAGAATTTAGTGAAGAACACAGAATAAATAATAAGAAATTATAAATTACTCCTAGGGTCTAAGAATTACTCTTAGGAGAAAATATCACACCTAATTGAAAACTCATAGTTGCAAAAAAATTCCTGTTTTTAGAATCCTTATTTTAGCATGAAAATGAATTTTAATTTAAATTCTATTATAATAGAACTTCTATATGCCTTTTAACTTCCTATCTAATAAGGAATTCTAATATAATCTGGATTTGGATTTCAGCCTTTATCTTTAATATCAATTGAATTCTCAATTCTTATTCCACCAAATTAAAGCTTGTGATTGATTAACCTTTCCTTTTTTTATTTCTCTTATAAACTTTAAGTTGTTTTGCATCAATTTTCCCCTGCTTGTTTAAAGTCGTCATTGACGTAGAATGTGATAAATATTGTTCATATAAATATGGATTCAACTTTTGAAATTCAAACTCTAAAATCCAAGTGCTGTAAAAAATTAGTTTTCGTTTTGACTTGACAAGAAATTGTTGACGTCCTCTATCTTTGGTAGTTACAATTTGTTCATCTAGAACATCTTCTATCTCCTCTTTAAGATGGGGAATGGTTGAAATTCTTACAACTGCAATAGGGATTGCTTATAACCTTGTCCATGATAAATAGTTAAGCCCGCAACATTAAATATAGGACTTATTCCCATATCACTTTGTAGTTCCAATGCATAAGTATTAGCACTTATCTTCTTGATGATCTTATAAGGTCCAACATTTCGTGAATATAGTTTCTTACATTTTCCTTTCTAAAAACACTTTGTTTTAATCCTAAATATCACCATAACCCCTTCATTAAATTCCACCAATCGCCGATGTTGATCAATAAGTTCTTTATAAGACAAATTACTGGTTGTTATCTTTCGTCGTATCTCATCAAAGATGTCCCTCATTATGTTGCACAAAACCTTCAGCTTCAACACTAACTCTTGTTGTTTGTGGTAAAGAAACCAGATCCATAGACGTCCTTGGTTGAACTCTTGAAACTATCTCAAAAGGGCTCTTACCAGTAGACCTATTTAGCAACATGGACAACATCATAAGTCTTGACCAACCTATTTGCAAATGGTTTCATAACTAATCTACATGACTTCTCTACATCATAGGCATCAAGGACATACCTATTGTTGCTTTTTTCAAGTAGATGCACAACTTACCATCACTGCTAAATTTTGACTTTGTAAGTGCAGTCATAACTTCTCCTTTATTCCTATCTTGTACCAATTGTGCATCTTCATTCAAGTCTACTTCTCCTTCATTAGCCACTACAACATAATCTTCATCAACAATACCAATGATATCAACTTTTGACTTATCAAGCTTCAGAACCCCAAGTAGTTGCAGTTTAATCTTTTCAACCCCCTGTTCTGTTATATTAACTTGTTCGATTCTTTCAGCTTGTTGCCTTGTTATTTCAGCCTGTTTTCCTTATGTTTTGATTTGTTGTTCAAGGGTTTCAGCCTATTTTTTAGGTGTTTCAACCTTTAGTTCAAGCGTTTCAGCTTTCTGTTTAAGTGCTTGAACTTATTATTCAATTGTTTTAACTTTAAGGTTTGCCAAAGAATCCACTTGGTTATGCTATTATTCATCTTTAATGTTTTGATTGTCTTCCAATATCAAACTCTCTATGTCATTAAGTACGTGAACATCATCTACATATAGGTTTGAAGATTTCAATTGATCAATTGAAAGAGATGTGTCATTAATTTCGCCACCTATAATAACACTTCTTTTGAGGTAGTGCCTGTTAAATTTGAAGAATCAAAATCAGCACATGAATTTTTAGCAAAGATTTTTCCTTTGAGCTCTGTGTTGTTGAGCAATCCCATTCCCTTCATATTGCATATTGCCACATTTTCCATGTTAATCATTAAGTATATGTTGTTGGTTGGTATAATTTTTTCTTGTTGGAAATTTGAATTTTAGGGAATGTATGTCAAAGTTGTCTAACCTCTCCAAAATTTATTGTCTAGCCTCTCCAAAATTTATAGAACATGTCTTCTTATAGGCGTTCCTATATGTAAGTTGATTCTTGGTGCATATTGTGAATGAGGATCATCGATGCCCAACCTTCTTCCTGACACCTCCTTTGGCTTTTACTACATTAGTAGAAGCTTTCTGTTTCTTGTTCTTATTCTTCTTAAAGCCCTTTTTCTTGCTTTTAGAAGAATTAACAACAAGAACAGAACTGGGTTCCTTCTTAAGGCACCCTTCTGCAGTCTTAAGCATATTCAACAGTTTAGGGAGTGTCATGTCCTTCTGGTTCATGTTGAAGTTCATGACGAACTGTAAAAAACTCGAACTCAGCGACTGCAGCACCAAATCAATTCTTAATTCGTGGTCCATGACAAAACCTAATTGGGCCAATTTTTCAATATACCCAATCATCTTCAGCACATGAGTGTTGACTGAAGATCCTTCTGCCATCTTGCATTGAAACAGTGACTTGGAGATTTGATATCTCTCCACCCTACTCTGTGCACCAAATAACTCCTTAAGGTGCAGTATCATAGTAGGTGCATCCATGTTCTCATGCTGCCTCTGAAGTTCAGGAGACATACTAGCTAACATCACACATGTAGCTTGATCATTGTCATCAATATAACGCTGATATTTCTCCCATTCTTCATCAGTAGCATCTGAACAAGGCTCAGCTGGAGTAGGAGTATCAAGAACATACAGCTTCTTCTCTTGCCTAAGAACTATTCTTAGATTTCGCAGCCAGTCCGAATAGTTGGGTCCAGTCAGCTTGTTAGCAT
>JANKOD010000193.1:22151669-22176349 GCA_026284645.1 Erythroxylum acuminatum | reverse complement strand
ACTTATCGGTGCTGGACATGTGTAAGTCGACTTATCCAATGAACAAGTCGACTTGCACACGACTTTTACTTACATAAATGACCTAGGAAATGTTCATGTTAGAATCCAAAGATCCTAGCTTCTTACTGGTGATCTTAACTATATTCTACATGTAAATAAGGTAAAAGGAATGAGAATTAATAAGAATTTATTTGGGAAGGAGCTCAACTCCTTTATTAACCACATGGAAATCACTACTTGAACACAACAGGCCAGTTTTTCACTTGGTCAAACAATAATCAAGTGTCTCCTTTATAAGAAAAAATTGGATAGATCTTTGGTGAATAAAGAATGGTTGTTTAAATTCCCCTCCAACTTTGTGCAAATGGTCCACCATTATGCTCAGATCATGCCACTATAGAAATCAAAGACATGGTATATTTCAATCTTATTAAATCTCCTTTTAGATTTTATAACTTTATGCTTTAGGTTAACAGCTAATAAGAGTTGGTCAGAAATGTGATGAATATTCCCATCAATGACTGTAAGGCCTTTTAATTAATGTACAAACTTAAAGCTCTGAAAAGGGAAATAAAAATATTAAAATGGAGGCATATCCTAGATCTAAAAGCTCAGATTGACACCGCTAAAGATGTCCTAAGATTTTGTCAAAAAAAAAAAGCTGTATAAAAACCCCTCGAATGATAAATTAAAATTACAAGAAGAGCAAACCCTAAATAACTATTCACAAGCTCTCATGGGTCATATTTCTTACCTGAGACAAAAGGTAAGAATTTTCTAGCTCAAACATAAAGATAAGTGTGTATGTTTCTTTTTTAGCACCCTCTTAACTCACAAAAATCACAATAGAATTAGTGCTTTGAAGGATGACTAGAAAAATTTACAAAGTGACAAATTCATAATGAAATCCTTAGCCTTCAATCACTTTAAGAATTTGTTGGGACCCAAAGATCAGTGAAAATCTTCAATTAATGAACTGAAGCAATTCATTGAAACTCATATTGATTCATACACCTTCCCATCTCTAACCAATGATGTTACCATAGAGGAGGTAAAGAGAGTATTATTCAGCTTTAAACTAGACAAGGCCCTAGGCCTTAGTGGTTTAAATGTAACTTTCTTTCAACATACATGGTATATAGATGGTAAGAATTATTTAGTATATGCAAGATTTCTTCAAGAAAAATAAAATGTTCAAAGAATTAAACAAAATTTTTTTGTCTCACTAAAAAAAGGCTGATCGAACTAGCTTATAAGACTTTTACCACATATTTTGTTGCAACTTGGCATATGAGATCATTACTTGCAATAAGACTTAAGGAAGCTCCAATACCCTTGTTCAATCTTTATTAAGGGGCCTTTATTAATGGAAGATAGTTGGAGACAATCTTCTCCTAGCTCAAGAGTTATTCGAAGACTATAACATCAACCTTTCAACCAATAATTGTACCCTTAAGATTGACCTCTATAAGGCCTTTTACACTCTAGATTAGCAATTTATACTTAACTCTCTTTATAAAATTGGGTTCCCTAATTAGTTCATCATATAGATTGAAGTATGAATCACTAATTAATGGGGAACCTACCCATGTTTTTTATAGAGCTAGAGGCATAAGGCAGGAGAACCCTTTGTCCCCTTATCTCTTCACATAAGCAATTGAAGTTCTCATCCATATCCTTCAAAATAATATCAATAATATGTATAGCTTCAAATATCATTTTAAGTGCAAGGAGCTCAAACTTTTCATCTTTGTGTAAGTTGATGATATAATGTTATTATGTGGAAATGATCCCAGTTAACTTTGAACCATCATCTATTCACTAAACAACTTCTCTGGGATGTCTGGTCTACATATTAACATTGAAAAAAGTAACCTAATGATCTCTACTAGTATTTTATACGCAAACACGTTATCTTAAATCTAAAATATGCAATTATAAGCATTACCCTTTACATACATAGGCTTAACTATTTTCACTAAAAAGCCTAGAGCTACTAAATGCGAACATTTAATAGATCTAGTCAAGAAAAGGGTTGCAGCTTGGCAAAACAAGTCTTTATTTTTATCTAAAACTAAAAGAGTCTAGCTTGTAAAGACAGTCCTCCTGAATCTTCATACTTGTTGGTGTTCTCAATTAATTCTTTGTAAAGGAATTATTAAAGAACTGGAGAAACTGATCAATAGATTTGTGTGGTCCAGCAATATGAACAATCCTTATAGACCTAAAGTCAAGTGGATTGAGGTTCGCTCCATAAAGAGAAAGGTAGATTAGGTATCACATCATTCAAACTCAAAAATTAGATGCTAATAGAAAAAAAGATTTGGAGATTATGCACTAATAAGGAAGCCATTTAGGTTAAATGGATGAGTACTCAGTACTTCTCATATAATTGCTTTTGGAATCTTAGAGAAAACAAGACTCATTCCTGACCTCTTATTGAAATTCTAAGATCAAGGAACTTAATATACCATTTAATCAAAAATAGGTTGGAAATGGACTTGGCACATTGTTTTGGTTTGAAAATTAGTGCGTCGTTAACCCTCTCCATATGCAAGAAGAGATAAACTCCTTGAGAGGCAGACTCCCATTGAACACAAAAGTAGCTAAGATGGTATCTAATAACTCTTGGAGTTGTAGATATAGAGGTATGTCTCAAATTTTAGCTAATTTACCAAATCATAAATCTGATTAAGGTAAAAAAGTTCAAGCAATATGAACTTTGGAAAATTCTCATAATTTCTCTAATAATTTCTAGCTAAAATATGTCAGACCACACTTCCCCAAAGTTAGATGGTACAATCTCATTTGTTCTAGATCCATTAAACCTAAAGCTGCAATCACCTGCTGGCTTGTTATTAAAGGTAAACTTTGGACCAATGACATAATTGAAGCTGTTAATCCTCTTTGTGTCTTGTGCAAAGCTGAACCAGAGTCATTTTTCACTTATTCTTTCAATGTTCTTATGCTTAAACCATCTAGTATAGACTACAACATATGATGACTATATTTTGTAATGAAAGGAATTGAACAAATCATCTAATGGGCCTATAAATGTGACAAGAATATTGAAAATAATTTTGTAGTGTTTAAAACAACATTCATTTGTAGTGTTTATATTATCTGGAGGGAGAGGAATAATTGATTCCATAACAAACAAGAGCTAGATAAGCATACCTTAGCTTAGAAGCTGTTTCATTGGATGAGAGATAATCTTATCTCTAACAACTACTATAAATTGTTAAGTAACAATGCAAAGAACTCTTGGTTCTTAAACTTGTTCATCTAAATGATGTTCTATGGATAAACTTTTTACTTTATTTACCCAATGAACATCATTATGAATGCCAAATTATTGAATGTTCGCGGCCATGCACTCGATTAAAGTTCTAACCTTTATGAGAATCTTTTCACATAGTGCTCCACCATTTGCTGCATCGACCAAGCTCCTATCTATAGGCAATAATCCTTCGTAAAAGTATTGGATGGGGAGTTGTTTCATGATATTACAGTAAGGGAAGCTGGCAGACAACTTCTTAAAGCTTTCCTAATACTCATAAAGGGATTCTTTATGATGTTTTATCTCACAAATCCACACGCTCACACTCCCTATAAGCAAATTAAAAAGCCAGTGTTTTGTTGCATCTTTCAATAAAAATGAGAAGGCTCTTAACATAATATGCTTATCTGTCACCCTTAGAGGTTTCATACAAAGACAAACCACATCAAGCTCTTTGAGATGCTTGTATGCATCCTCATCTGCAAGTCCATGAAGTTAGGAGAAAGATGGACTAATCCAGACTTGAAGTTCAAAAGTGATATGTTTAGCAAAATTAGAGAAAATGATGCATAAATGTCTTTGGGTTATGTTTGATGCAGCTAACTCTCTTAGAGTTATTGGATTGACTATGAATTCTTTAAATTCAAGTTCTTGTTGTATTCATAGAGTTATTTTGATTTCTCTTTGCAACCTTCGTAGTGTCATTTTGGTCTCATGGTCAAATTATACATGTTCTTAATGAGGAGATCTTGTTACTACCATATACAACCATTAACAAACATGAAAACATCGAGAAATAATTGTAGAAACTTATTATATATATATATATTATAATTATATATATACATTACAACCATCTGTGAGCCAAATATTTTTCTCTTCTTTCTTACTTGCTTCGTCTTTGTAAAAAGCATGTCATTACATGTTAATAGCATAGTTGAAATCAAGAAGGTAAAGATAACGATACCATAACTCGGACTGCAAAAATAAAAAAAGTTTTAAAATGGATAACATATTTACGTGCTATGACAATATTGTTTGTTTACCTTGGTATTCTTCATTCATGATTTGTTATCAACACATCAGGCCAGAGCATCACTGACATCCCTATTATAAAGGGCATCAATCACCCTTTTTGCTTATTGGAATTCATCAATATCAATAAGATCCTAAAATATCTGACTTATCACATGATTTGTATCCCAGTGGTTGGCCAATCTAAAGTAGGTAATAAGTACATACATAAAAGCATAAGTCCACAACTTCCAATTCGCACTCATCCACTTAAAGAAAGCAACAATTAGTGGGAGAAAAAGGAAAGGAAATGGGCAACAACGTTCCCAGAATGTTGATGTCTTGTGCTAGCTTGACTCCCGTCTCATAGTACGACATACGCATCATATGGTGCATAAGAATTTGCTTCAGGCGAGTGTGGCTCCACTATGATAAATTCTCTGCGTCTATCAATTCCAGATGCTCAAGCCGAGTTTAACACCTTTACACTTGCAAGTTTTCTGTTTTACTTCCCTCTTCTATAACGTCGAAATCTAATTAGTGCCACATCACGATTAAAACTAGAATCCAAACCTCTAAACACCAAATTTCCAACTTCAAATTAATATGCACAGCTGAGCCTTTTATATGCAAAGTCATTGATATATCATACAAAAATTAAAAAAAGAAACCAAAACCCTAACCTCTGTTAGGGAGATGGAATGGGTTCAAAAAACATGGGAATTGTTAAGAGGCCCCGATTTGAAGTCAGATGAATTAGAATCATAGAGGTGGCAGCTTGTGAGGCTCTCCATGATTGTGGGATTGAAGAAAGTTTCCCCTCCGCAACCCTCAGCATTGTCCACTTATGTCTCTTTCTCTGTTTACTGTAAAAATAAATTGCATGTAAATAATCAAAACCAAATGGTTAGAGGCAACGCTACAACAATAATCGATTGAGAATGAGATGACAGTGAACTATGAAATGAGATAAGGATGCGACAATTGCGTGATTTCAATATAACAAACCTTTATTAATTGATTTATTGTTGAATCCATCCTGAAAAGTCCCAATACGTAAATAGATGGTAGGTTGTAGCAACAATTTTATAATGTTGCATATTTAAAATTTAGTTGCAACTATTTTTAATGTTGTTGCCTTTTCTTATATTTAGCAACAAATTATTATTGTTGTTGTCTTTTAATATTATTAAAAACAACATTTTAAAAACTGATGCATTATATTAATTTTTAGCAACATATTTTAAAATTGTTGCAAACATATTGTTGCTTAAAGCCCTTTTTACTGTGGTGCAATTTATCCAAGAACTAGATCTGTTGAGATAGTATAATTAGCTAAGCACCTCACTTTCCATAATTTTACCCAATTTATGGTTGTTGCATCAAGTGTACTTATTCTCGCAAACTTTAGAATTAACGCCATCATATTTTTTTCACTCCACTTTCCTCAAGTCAAAGTGCATATCACAATGAAAAACTATATAATTTTTAATTTTTTATTTCTCAACTTAATAATATGTTAGCTTTCCATACACTTGACCTCTCCTCCATAACTTAAAAGATATTTCCAAAGTCTCCTAATTAAACTAAAAATAGTTACTTGTTGATGTTTATATGCTGAGCCAAATTTTTATATAGTATAATAAGCAAACTAGTTGCATGTCTAAAGTACCTGAGAAGAAATAGCAAAAACAAGATGGAAGGAAAATATGGTTAAGTTTCACATTTTGTCCATCATTCTAAGGCTGAAAAATGTTATATTTTACATTTGACTGAACTCGAAATTTAAATGTTAAATGACTGTACCATTAACATACATAAGTTATAACACTTACGATTTCTCATCACCAAATTTCCACCATTCTGGCTTATACCATTGCCTTCCCCTATAAACAAAAAGGATAGTAAAAAAGAATAATCTCTTATAGCTTTTCTTCTTTTTGCTTCTGATAAGTACAATTCCAATAACCTTAATATCTTAAATAGCAGATTGAAGTAAGAACATATTAGACCTTGGGCCATTATGGAGCCAGAAAAGGAAACCAAACATAATTCAGAATGTGATCCTAACTTATAGCTCACAAATAGAACATAAATAGTTTATAATATATGCCTAGAATAAATACCAAAAGAGCAAAGAGGTTTTGAAGATAAATTTCCTTCAAACTGATAAGAATAAGAGATGACAAGCTAGGAATTTTGTGTTATATTGGATTCACTCTACATCCACACGAATAAGGAACAAACGTCCACAAACCTACATAGGAAAATTAGTTCATGGAAGTTCCAGTGAGCTAGAAAACTTGGTAGAAAAATTCAAGTTGTGACTACAACAATCATATATTGAAAATGATAAGTCACAACCATTTGGCTAGAGAACCACTATCTCACACTACTCACATTTGCTAATAAAAAGATTGAATTTTTCACCTATTTCTAACTTCTAACCATAATTTAATTTTTCAAACACTACCCATTGCAATCTACGCCCTAATACCTATTGTAGAACCCACAATGTAGAACCCATGATCCTGTTGTTTTTATCCATACAGGCAAACTCTTATCTAAAATGCCTTTATCCATAATAAGCTTAAATTGTCTTTATAGCTTTGTTTCAAGAACGCCATCAACTTGTATACAAAACAAAGCTGGCAACTCCACAATGTCAAACAATTAGAATTTCAAGCTATAACAAGGTTGAAGTAGAAACTTATCTTAAATTTTCTACATCCAAGGTTGCAGCAAACATTTTTGTCACTATATTGTATACATTGCAATAAACATATGCTTAACCAAAACACATAAAATTTCCACACATATCCCAATATGGTATAAATTCAGACACAAAAGAAATTTCACAAAATTGAAGAGTGTTTCTATACATGATAAAATTAAATCACAATTCAACTTTACAAAATTGAAGTGATAGTGTAAAGAGCAATATACATGTGAGAAAACGATGCTCAATTTCACCAATAAACTCGATACTATGAATACTTCCCCATTACGTGGTGAAATAAAAAACGAGCTAGTTCACAATCAAATAGCTTAATACTTGAACAGAAAAAAGCCCAATTTCACTAAAAATTCATAGTTTAACAGATAACGGGCTTTGTAAATGAAAATCTCAAGATACAGTAAAGAATATTTGTTGGGAAATAATCAAGAAGGGAAGAAGAAAAGAAGCTAATGATTAGTTGACTTCCCTTATTCACCTATACAATGTGGGCGATTTTGTATAATGCATGAATTAAGCAGGAGCAAAACTATGTTAAAAATATACACATAAATAAGGATGAAGATGCAAGAGTGGCTCAAGGAGGGATAAAGAAAAGTAACCATCATGTAATAATTTTACCTGATGCTGCTATACACTCTGGCCATTGACAATAGAGCATGATCTACAGCAGGATCAAGAACATAATAAAACATGAGTTGCCATTCATATGATAATAAACCCATACTATTAACATTATCTGAAGAGTTTATAAGTATTCTTTTTTCTATCACAAATTCTTAAGCCACAATTCAATTTTCCTATTCTGATTTAACCTAAATTAAATCCCTAATTAGATAATTAAAGAACCATAAAAAAGAAATTAAGTCTAATTGGCTAATTTATCCTCCAAGCTTGAATTTTTCTCCTAGTTCTAACTTCTAACAACAATTTAATTTTCCAAAGACTACCCATTGCAATCTACGCCCTAATACCCGTTGTAGAACCCACAATCCCGTTATTTTGGTCGACCATCTCTATGAACTGGTCAGTGATGAGAGGCACCAACTAGATCCGCTTGACCTCTTCTTAGGCTTTAAGAAGTTCTCGCTTGAGATTCTTCTATTTGTCTTTGATGTACTCTTCTTGGATGTCAATGAACTTGAGCTGTCATTGGATAGACTTGAGGCGGCTAAAAAGGTCCTCTTATTGGTGGTGACGAAATCAGTAAGGTTGGATTTTATTGTCGAAATTGACAGAGGTAGGGGAGTGCAGACTGAAGTGCGACGAGGGAACTGGGAGAGTGGATACTGACTAGGAGAGAAGACGCGGTGAGTGAAGAACATAAGAACTAATGTGTGGAAATTAAATGAAAGCAAAATGACGATGTTTTGCTTCTCTATAACTCTATATTGATTGAAGTAAAATGACGTCGTTTTGATTAAGTAAAGCAACATTGCACTATCCAATTCTTAACTAAGTAAATCAACGTCATTTTGATTAAGTAAAATGACATTAAACTTTCCAATTATTAACCAAGTAAACGATATCAAAATAACATCATTTTATTGTTTGATGTTAATTAGTTTTTGTGTAATTAGTTTTCACTTACATGAATATAATACAATATCACGATATAATATAACATAGAACTAGAGCAACAATTTTGGATGATGCATATATAAGATTTATCGTAACTTTTTTTTATTTTTGTTGCCTTTTCTTATATATAACAACAAATTATTATTTCGTTGCTTTTTAATATTATTAAAGACAACACTTTTAAAATTGTTGCGATATATTAATTTTTAGCAACACATTTTTAAATCATTGCAAACTTATCGTTGCTTAAAACACTTTTTGTTATATTGCAACACTGTTAAAAAATTTAGTCGAAAGTTTAAGATACTTGACTTTCACATGCCTAAATATTATGTATGCAGTTGAAATGGTCAATAAATATATGCAGAAGCCAAAGCAGGATCACTTTATTACAGTAAAAAGAATTTGAAGATATGTTAAAGGTATAATAAATCATGATTTATTTTATACACATTCTCAAGATTTAAAATTAAGTGGCTATTCAAATAGTGGTTATGGTGGAGACTTAGATGATAAAAAAAGTATCTCTGGATATGCATTTCATATTGGACCAACAATGCTTTCGTAGTCATAAAGAAAGTATCAAATAGTTGTTCTTTTGACATGTGAAACCCTGTACATCACTGCAGCAGCATGTACATTTCAAGCGATATAGTTGAAGAATATTTTAAGTGAGTTATATCACACACAAGAAGGTCTAATTACAAAATATATTGACGATAAATTTGCTATATCACTTGTGAAAAATCAAGTGTCACATAGCCGAAGCAAACATATAAACACGAAATATCATTTTATTAGAGAGCAAGTGATCAACTTGTGGATATTTTATAAAGCCTTTGAAGATTGATGTATTTCACAAATTCAAAGAAAAGCTTGACATGCAAAGTCAGGTTTAAGATCAGTGTTAAAAGACAAACCACTGTAGAATTCTTCTGGGTTCTTCTAGACACAACAAATGAGTTGTATTACTTAGGCTGATCACTTTGTTAGCTATCAAAGTTCATTAATTATCGCTATTAGTTAATATAGTTGTTGCTAGCTGTCAAAGTCGGTGAGTAAACTAACTTTCATGCCTATAAAATGCCCCTGGCATTTGTAATGTATGTATGAGAGAAAAATAGAAAAACCGGAAAATATAGAGCAAAAGCGCATATAACAGTAGCTAGAGTGTAACGTTGTTTTATTATCAATATATTGTTGTTTGTCTACTCCGTTTTCCAACAAAACTCTCAAAGCTACAATAGTCAACCTAGATATCGAGATAGTAAGTTATGTAAATATTGTATTATAATATTATGACTATTGTCAAATTCATATGAATTAGATTTTCATTTACTATTTTGGTGTCTATGTAAATATTATATTATGATATATGACTATTTGCCAAATTCTTATGAATTATATTTAATGTTTTACTAAAGAATCACACGTATTTTGATTCTATAGGACAATTTAGGAGAACAAAATTCAATTATAAATAATTGAGAATAGAAGAACCTCACTATGAATGTTAAATTACATTTATATGCATTAAAAATGGGCATCTATTCTTAATTAGTTAAATAAACTAAACCAATTGAAAGTTGGGCAAGGGTAAGGATGTGATGCATTGTGATACAACAAAGTTAAGATCGTTTTATTGATTGAAAGCTATATATTCCTAAGAGGTATATATAATGCAAAAACCTCTCAGAAATATGTTATTAGAAACTGTCATAAAGACAATGCTCTCATCTTCCTCTTTGTGTTATGTATGTTTTTAATTATATTTTCTTCGTGCAAATTAGCTGCAGCAATGTGTTCATGGATGTAGTAAGCGCCACACAGGGAAAGCTTGTTTTGGAGTTTTGTGATTGCTCTGTTATGCCGTTGGAGTGGGGATAAGAATAAGAAGCATGATTTGGAGAATGTCAAAAGGAAAATTTATCAACCCACCTACGCTGCCCTGCAAAATGCTCTTTTCAGTCCTTAGATAAGGATGAGATGCCAATCCTAAGGAAGCTTTATTCTTTGATATGGCAACTAAAATAATGGATAAATTGCTTTCTCCCAGGTTCTTCCTTCTTAGGCGTCAACCCCTCGTTTTGTTTGAAACTAAAAAAATAGTGGTCCCAGCTCCTAACATCGCCCAAATTAATTTCCATGTGACTCCAAAGCTAATAACCTTTTAATATGCTAGTCTAACCCGATATCCATTTAACTTTCCGCTAATGGGACTCATCTCTAACATTAATTTGGGTCCTCCATCTTTTAGGCACCAGGAGAATCTGATTTAGCCACTACATGACAAGTGTATAGATATGAGGACCCTACCAAATGGAGCAACAGATATTTTATACCCTCTACCTTTGGTTTGAACTTTAAAAGGGCTATAAGATGGAGGGTACAATACTCAATCAAAGCCAATTGGAAGTAGAATGGGTGAATTATTCAAGGAGGTGTCCGTTTTCTCTCCTTCAACACTTATCTACATTACATTCTCCACTCTCCCTCAAGGGCTTCCGGCTGCCGGAAACCGGAAGGTTGGAGGCCTTTGTGGAGAGCGGACAATGTGAGCCTCTGATTTATTGAAGGTTGGTAGTTAACAAATGAATGGCATCCATTGCTCACTCTCCCTCAAGGGCTTCGGTTTTTGTGTCATGAAGAGGACTCTAGACCGAGGCTCTTAGGGCGAGTGGATAATGCTTACCATTACTCTATAGGCTGGGGCTCTGATAGACATGCTTTCTGAACTGAACATCACCATTTCTTTTCTTATGGTGTCGGTAAGTACCCAGAGACGTATATAGCAAATTGCAGGTACGTATACTAGTCTGGATATAATCAGAATATATTACAGACCTTGCTTACCAGAAAAATAATATAAATTTTTAGTTTTAGTTCAGGTTCGAGATCAGGCACATCAATCTGGCTTGTCCCGAAACTCCAACCATCTTATTTATTCCTATATGAAATGACCTAGTTTCGTTTCGTGTCACATAAAATCAGCTCTTCATCCCCAGCCAGCTTCACTCTTATCTTAATTGAAATTAAATTCCTCCTCCTTGCCTGAGTTCTCACTCCTCGATCCTCGTTGGTCGACACTGCTCCTCATCCTATACTCCTTTGTCCCACTGCTCCTCGTCGCGAACCTTGCAACTGCCATAGTCACCATGCTCCTCTACTCTTGCAATCCCGCCTGGCTCTGCTCGCCTTTGCATTAAATAACTAATGTTTTTCTTATATATATATATTGTGTTGGGCAATAACTTTTGTTACGATTCAAAACATAGTATTCGAGACGTTAATTGATAATAGATCATTAATATGATCCTTACTGATAAAGACATTAATCGATGGACAATAGTGCTCGGTGTAAGAAAATAGTGGCGGAAAGCTATCAAGTGTATGAATTCTATGCATTTTATTAGTTATGTATGAAGCGTGATTGCTTTGAGCCTTCACCTTCCCCCATCGGTAGGAAGTTGGAAGACGTATAATTGTTTGATGTACTTGCATCGAAAGCGTGAACGTGTTTCTAGCATCTTTCTCCTTATTGCTTCCCTTAACCTCCGTCTTTGGCATGGGTGATACTCTTGTGGAAAGTGTGCTTAATGTTGAACTCCCTAATTGTGTCTTAAAAAACTAATGCTTCTAGGTTTACTTTTTATTATTTCATTATGTTGGGAATTTATAGTAGGAATCTGTTTCCTTTATGCCTTTTTGTAATTTCTTTACAGTAATTAAAATGAGAATGGTCTTGTAGCTTATTGACTTTGGGATGTTTCCCTTTTCCAAATGACTAGAAACGAGAGTTGAAAAGAGGAATACTAGGATTAGTTCTATAACATCAATTTTCCATTATGTTAAAAATTTGCTACCCAGGCACAAGTTCTATTACATCATTTTTCCACTGTACTTAAATTTACCTCCCTATAGACAACATGGTAGATGCTTACCATTATATTGAAGCCAACCTTTGCATTCAACATAGCATTCAAGTCACGCCCTTTAGTTTCTCCTTCCTCTATTGACACTTGACTATAAAACCATGTCCAAAGTCCCAAGAGACCAGAGAAGTATCTTTCTCGCCTAGATGCGACTATTGAAATAAATTGGCTCTCTAGATTTTTGCACAATTATTAGTGTATTTTAAATTGAGTGAAAATTTGGAGACTAAAACCAAATTTAGAATACTAATAAAGATGAAAAAAACCAAATTCCGTAACACCTTGTTATGGTGGTGACCTACTTGACCTTGTTTAACTTATCCACTTTTTCCTTTCAAACAGTGTCACCCAAGCTCCATACATCTTGAAAGTAATAATTGAGTTGTTTGCAGATAGAACCACAACCAAAATCCATGTTTTGGTTCTTTTCTTTGAAGAACATAATTAGGAAATCTAGCAAGAGGTGGTGGTGGCAGTGGTGAAAGCGAGTAAATCGTACCATATATATTATTAGAAAGAAAATAGCTAAAGGATGAAGATACTTATTTGGCTTTCCCACTCCCACTAGTGAAACAAAGTTTGATAAGGAGTCTTAGAGAAGTAGTATTTTTCATATAAAGTGAAACATGGAGAGAGGTACCTATAGAATGTGGGAGGAGTGTATCATTGTCATATACATTTTACAACATATGGTTGGTAGCATGTCATATCATCTTCATTATTTGATATATGTACATATTTCTTTGGATAAATTATCAAATACTTATTTGCACCTTTTAAGTACTTAACTTCAGTGGTTCATCGACCAAGAATTTTGATGGCTCTTCTTTCTACTCACGTTTTAGTTTCAATTTAAAATAACATAAACTAAGGATGTGATTGCATATAAGGATTGTTCAAAGCTTACCTATGTTCTCATACATGTGATATCAAAGATCAAGCCCAAATATAGTGAAAACTGGCTTACTTAACTCAAGTACTCCTATATGTAATAATCTTAACATTAATAATAGTTGTTTAATACGCTTTTATTATCTTGTTTTATGTTAAATGTTCATTAAAGTGTATGCATATGTGTAAATGTCCATGAATAACTTATATGCTCATACAAGTTGATTTTTTCAAATGCATCAACGTATTTTTCCAGTAATTTGATACTAAGTGAAGAAATAATTCAGGCTGAAAGAATAGTTTCATTAAGAAGTGATGTTTGGAATCACTTCAGCATGACTAGATCAAAGGATATAGTAGAAAAGGCGGAATGTAAGTATTGTCACAAGATATTGGTCGAGAGTTTTAAAGGTGAAACCTCTTATTTAAAGGGGCATATAGAGTCATGCAACAGAAAGATCGTATTAGGAGGTAAAACAATTTTTTTTTATCTCTAACCTAGTAAGAGACAAGAATGGAAAACCTGCCACAATTTACGATACAACAAATCAAAGCTTTTAATAGCTAAGATAATTATTAATGATGAATAACCACTCTTCATCATCGATAGTAAAAACTTCAGAATGTTGCTTACCTTACTCCAATTGACCTTTAAGATCCTAACTTAGAATACCACAAAGAAAGATATTTTCAAGATTTACAGCGATCAAAAGAAAGACATATTAGAGATGTTGTCAAGTATTCACGAACAAGTCTATAACATCAGATATGTGGACAGTTGATAACTAGAAAAGGGTTATATGAGGTGACAAGTTACTAAATTGACAACGATATGAATGTATACAACCAACTACTGAGGTAAATTATATTCTTTAATATTATTATAATTTATGTATTGATTATTTTATAATTGATATTTGTTCATATTTTTAAATAGTAGGTTTATATATGTATGAAGACTGTATACAAGTGAAAGGTTGACAACTATATTAGTGGATTGCTTAAAAATTAGAATATTGACGCTAAGCTTTTAACCATAACTCTAAAGAATTATATCAAAAATGACACGATAATAGAAAAATTAAAGAATATGTTATGGGCTAGGAGCTTGTTGATTAGTGGAAGGTTATTTCATATGCATTGTTTTATGTATAGCATGAATTCTATTACGAATGACAAGTTAGAGGTCATAAAGGAAGCATTAGAGTTGATCCTAGATAGTATAGTGTATTAAATTGCAATACCCAAAATAATGAAAAAATTAAATAAACTTCACTATAATTGCACATTCTGCCTATGAAGAAGTTGGTTTTAGATTGTGATAAATGCTTAATGAGCTACGTTTTTATTTCCATATTTAGTGTGTTTTGCTTGATTATTTGAGAGTGTTTTTAATTATTTTTGGTATTTATTATGTTTTTAGGGTGTTGTTAGTCTCAATTATCTTCTTGGATAAAAAAAAGAGAAGAATTTCAGTGAAATTTGGATAGAAAACAAAAGAATTATTTTATATGGACACGCCCATACGATGAAGTACACATTCATATAACTAACATACTCCACCATGTAAGTGACCACGTAAATATGTAAGGCTTTGCAGATGTTGTTTCACATGTGTAAAGGTAGACACGACCGTTTAAGTCACATACACGACTATGTTCACTACATGTGTAAGCTCCTGAGAATGTGTATGTATGCGAATTAAAAGGGTGTTTTAAGGAAAAAATCATGCACACGATTATTTGACTGACTGTGTCCACCCTCGAAAGCCCACTTAGTACTATAAAAGGCAATTATGAAGAGGAGACGAGAGGACAACAATTATGGTTGAGTTAGAGGCAAAGTTAGGGGTTGAGATATAGTCCTAAACCTCAAATGACAAGAACACGAAGATTTAATTAGAGATCCGATAAAGAACAACTTTCCATCAAAGTTTCAAAAAGATCATATTAGAGAAAATAGAATATATATTTTATGGATTCTTTAATTTTTCATTATTCTAATGAACTTTTGATGTTGGTTTTGTTTTATATGTTATGAAATAAATTTGTTTAGTGTTTAGGTACGATGAATTCTAAGTTATGATGGATCTTATGATTTAATTCTTTATCTAATGCAATTTGATTGTTAATTCAATGTGATTCAATTATCAATTTTTATTCTTGAATTAATATGTTTGGGAGAAGAAGGTGGGGATGATATATATGGGGCTTTACAGGACACGATTGGCGAGGAATAAGGGAGTCTTTAAGAGGTTACTGCCAATGATGCTGCTTGACACAATGGTTGCTCTCAACTTGGGCATTGTGAAGAATATATTTATTATACACTAGAAAGGGGGACTGATAAGTGACATTTACCACTTGATCAAATTCTCAGATCAGCAAGCAGCAATAGAAGCAAACAAGAACGTCCCATCATACAAGAGTAGCCATCGAGACAATATTTATTACGACCATAGATAGGAGGAGTATAGTAGTAGGATTACTCTTCAAACAGCACAAGCATGCCCAGAAGTTCGATACCATCTCCACATAAGGATTAGCTAAAGATTTCCAAATTGGAGAAGTATATGGTAATGATTTTAGGCAGGCAAACCTCTATACGAGATGACCAGTGGGAGCTAATTACACTTGTTTCACAGTTTGGATGATCCCTTCATCCTAAATTACAATGATTGGAACAGGGGTCATATTTTTGTTAAGGTTGACCAGAAAATCCTCCTATTATGTTAGATTTTTAAGGGAGTCTTGTTGCAATATAGAGCACATAATTGTAGGATGTCCAAAGAATGAGTATATTTTGCACACTCGTATTTGTTGCAACTAACCTATAACTATTTGACAAATTAGAGTAATTAAATCTAGAATTTTATGCTAAAGGTTTATATTACTTACCTTATTTATGCACGTAATAGCTCTATCTATCATTATCCCAAATTGTTGAGAATTTTTGGCCATATTTGATATCAATTGTCTGGCTGCTTCAGATGTTTTATTTACCAAAGCTACTCCACTAGCTACATCTACCATACCCCTATCCATTAACATAAAAGTACCGAATCAAAAGTTGGTCAAGAATTTTATGGTGTGGGTAGGTAGCACATAACTCATTAAACCTCTCCTAATATTCGTATAATGATTCTCAGATGAATTCTTTTATCCCACGTATCTCCTTTTTAATATTGGGTGCTCGTGATGTAAGAAAGAACTTCTCCAGGAGCAACCTTTTAATGTCATTCCATATTGTCACTGAGCTAGAGGGAACTAAGATCTAGTTTCTTATTTTCAATTAGGAAAACAAAGTGGAGTTTATGATTAATCATCTAATTCAATAAAATTAACATGGAATCAAAATAAATCAACTGAATATAAAAGTGATAAATTCAGTAGTACTTAGCCCTGATTCAAGCGAAAGTTCTCATCTAATTGTAACGTTGATAATTGGTTTAAAAAGAATAATTTTTAGAATTCAAGTAGTTAGTCTGAAACATATCAGGATGGCCATAAAAGTCTCAAATTTTCCTAAATTAATTGGTTCAAACCTAGTATTAAAACCAAAACTTACCATCAATTGATTAGATATGATAACATTCCATAACAATTAAATGATAGCTATAAGCTTAGTGAAAATAGACTAGTACCTAAATTAAATAATTGATATAGTTATAACTATTTAACTTAGTTTTCTTATTTCTTATAAGTTAAATGTGCAAATTCATAAATAATCTATTTTGTTACTTGTACCAATCCTGTATGACAATTATAGATTAATAAATTCATAGACAACTATAGAATAATCTACATGAAATTAATTTGTCAAATTAATCAATATTAATTATTCATGAAGTATAAGAACATAATAAAAGAAATACTTAAATTAAAACATGAATATAAGTTTAGAACAAAACCTTACAAGGTTACAACTAAAGTTTTGAATCCCCTCAAATCAAAATATTTGGATTTAGCCACATATGGCTTTAGTTATAAAACCAAAAAAGAAGAAAAATGAAAGATTAGGAGAAAACTCAAAAGAAACAAAAAGAGAATGTTAAAGAAGCATAAAGAACTATTTTCCTTTTGTTTTCCTACTCAAAATGTAACATCCCATTTCTTATGGGGAGGTTAAAATAGTAAATATGAGAAATTATTGGGAAAGCAGAAATGCATTTAAATTCATGTATATTATGTCATACGCATACACGTGAATAGTGAACCTTTGCACATAAAAATAACTATACATGCATTCATGGATAATTCCGGGTATAATTGAATTAAGTTATGATGTATTGGGAATTTTGAATTTATTGTATTAGAAATTTTATTGGTGATTGTTATATTTTTAACTTTAGTGAATTTTAGGAATAATTTCAGAAACTTTTGATTACTATGGGATTAGGGAAAATGCCGCTTGCCAAGTAAATTGATGTATGGAAAATAGAAATAGAAAATCAAATGATATTGGAGATAATTGGAATGTACGGAGGTAGTTAATGGAACTAGTTCAAATAGAACTAGTTAGTTTGGGAAATTATCTAAGAGTGTAAAAAGTGGACAAGTGTCCTAGTTAAAGTTAAATTTTCTTAACCTTGAAAGACAAGTTATTGTACTTGTCTTCATCTCTCTCGTAGCTTCTCCTCCTCCTCTTCTTCTTCTTCATTTTCATTTTTCTTTAATCACTACCACATCAACTTTGAATATCACACTTTCCTCCATTTGCTACTAGCATTCTGCTATCTTTCTTCCTCATTGTCACTAAAAACCTATCTCTACCACCTTTAGAAGATGATGAACGTGTGATGCTTGGGAGCTAGGGCTAGTATTGTTTTTGAAGAATTTGAAGTGAAACCAAGTAAGTTATGCTTTAAATGTCATGGGTATTGTTAAATGAAACTAGAACGATGAGAAATGTAAGATGGATGACTTGATTATGTGAGTTATATGTTTGTGACATGGATGGTGAAAAATCTATGTAAATGTCTTGTTTTTGTAATTGTTAATGATCATTAATGACCCATGATTTGTTATAGAGATGTTTCGAAAGTTAGATGATCCATATAATGGTGTTAGGATAAGTGGAGATGCTCTGAAGAGTGTAGTTAGTGATTCAAAACTTTTAGTGATGTGAGGAAGACCAAACATCTTCTTATGCACTATAGACTGAAACACACTATAGACTGAAACATCTTCTTATGCACTGTAGACCGAAACATCTTCTTAGGTACTGTAGATTGAATCATCTACCTTATAGTTTGGTCCAATTTTGACCCTCAAGATGATAGAATCTATCTTTAAAGTCTTCATGAATTGTATATATAGAAGTCCTCTTTCAAATCGTCTAAGAATGAGTTTGATTCAACATCTATAGAGAAATTTATGCCAATTGTTCCAAAGTAGGTCCTAGACTGAAACCTTCCTTCTTATCCACTGTAGGCTGAATTGTCTACCCTATCGTCTGGTCCAATTTTAACTCTCAAGAGGACAAAATATATCTTAAAAGTCTTCATGAAATTTGTAGATCTAGAAGTACTCTTGCAAAGCGTCTAAGAATAACCTTGATCCATCATGGCTCAATGGTAAGAGGCGTGGTTTCGAAACCAACAAAACCTTGAGGTCTTTGGTTCAACATATCAACAATTTGTACCATTAGGTTTGAAAATGCATGGTTTTGTTATCGATCCTGAAGTTGTCATAAAGAATTATTTTAAGATATAAATAAATAAAGAAATATAAAATTAAAATGAAATAAAATAGACAAAAACTAGGATTAATAAAATAGAAATTGAATAGTTCACCAAAACAGCAACAAAAACTTCATCTATAATCTATCTGCAAATGTACATAATCAATTATAGAAAGTTATTAAAACTAGAGTACGAGTACCAATCCCACTGGGACTATGCTATTATTTTATTAATCTAGTCAAATAAAAGGATATAATATTTATAAAAGCAATTGAATTATGAAACTAACTAAAACAAGGTAATTAAATAAAGAAGGGAAACTAGGATAACAAATTTTTGGGTTTTAGGGTTCATTAATATGTAATTCTAATTATCATGTAATATTGGTTGTCTAGGTTGAAATAAAAAACTAAACTAAAGTATCTATGCCCTCTTTGAGGTACATAGGCACATCCAATTAGGCAAGTAGCACCTCAATGCGTAATTTAACCTAATTAAACTCATTAAGCACAATTAGTCTATTTTGTTACCACAATAGTCTAGGATACTTTTTATCTCTATTTCTAAGGTATTTATTCTCCTAGTGCAAACATTTTACTTCACCTTTTGGTACTCCATACAATACTTAAGAATGCATCTTTAATGGTTAGTCAAATCCAATGATTAAGAACAAGAGAATAAATTCAACATAACAAATAAATAAATCATGCATTATAATCAAAGTATCCATCTAAAGCTACCTTAACCTATATAGGGATTTAAATAATAAACTTAACAAAAACAAAAGTAAAACAAGGCAATATTAACCTAAAAGAAAGAAAGGGAAGAAAGAGTTATTACTGTCTCCTTTAATCTTACTGTTAATGCTTACTTAACGCAAAGAAAACCTATAATTAAAAGTTAAGGATAATGAAAGTTTTTTTTGGCCTCCAAGGTTCCCTATAAAGAATGTTAATAAGAATATTTATATGCCAGGGTTATATAAAAGAGTTATAATAAGATTAAAATAGTATTGTGCACATCTTCAAAGTGTTTGTTACAAACCAGTGTCTGTTACACTTCTAGACCAACATTGACTTTTTTATAGAACTTTTTGGGTGTAAATATGAATAATCTAGTTTTTATTCTACTTCATTTCTAATGTCAATTTTGTTTTAGAAAAATAAAAGGAAGAACTTGGGTCAAACACAAACCCATTTTGGTCTTGTGTTTAATAATTACTCCTACTTTTCCCTAAGTTTTTAACATATTTAATTCATAATAGATTTCTGACATCATTTGTTAAGTTGTTTTTGTTAAATTTAGTTTTCAAATGACTCCAAAATCACCTTGATTGTACAACTATGAAGAAAGTTACGCTCAAATTCATATTTCCTCCTTAAATAATTACCTATAAGTCAATGAACCAAACATAAGTGAATATCATATAATTTTACATAAAGCACACCATAAAAGTGCTAAATTATAACTAATTTATCCCTAAAAGCATGAAAAGTATTAGCTATATAATTCCTACATAAAACCAATTAAATCATTTTAACTTAAAAACAAACTATAGAAAAATATTCAGGACATTAGTATTTGCATTTGATGTACATCATTGGTCGACGATTTACTTAGAATAATAAATGAAGTGGAAATTGGAATCTTATGAAAACAAACATTGTTCTAGTTCATTTTTCTTGGATGTCAAATTTCTCTAGTAGTAAGGCTCATTTCAATAACCCTCTTTGCTCACTCACCTATAGAGGTACGCACTTCTATTGCAATAAGAACTAGGAAAGCTCCCTTTAAATTCTATAATCATCTTGTTAGTATTATTGGATAAGAAAAGTCTTTTCTTGGAGGATTAAACGAAAAGATGGAAGGTTATGAGGCTTAAAAATGCATAAGAAAGATACAAACCATAAAGAAGGAGCTCAAAATTTTAACAAAAGGGTTTGACAACATAGAGCAACCTATTCTAGAAACAGGAAAGTCTCTCTAACATAATTAGGATAATTTAATTTCCAAGCATGGTGATGAAATTCTTATATTGGTGGAGAAAAAGGCCACGAAAAAATATATAAATACTTTGGAAGCTTATAACTCCTTACTAAAACAAAAATGAAAAGTTCTTTGGACAAATGATAAAGATAGAAACACTAAGTTTTTTTATAAGGCTATTCTAGTAAGATGTAACACAAGAAAAATATTATCACTCATGGATGTTCAAGTAAAAGTTCACTTAAATAAAAGAATTTTAAAAGGCTAGCCTTTAGTTACTTCAAAAACTCATTATGTAACTCCATTCATAACTTTTCCACTATACAGGTAATTAGATTTTTCATTCCTCACTTAATCTCTTAGGATCAAGAAGAATTCCTCAGAAAACATCCATAAGAATAAACATTGAACAAGATTTATTGAGCTTAGATACAAATAAAGCACCAAGATTAAGGCCTAAACATTTTTTCCCAACAGGTATGGAATTTGGTAGGGAACATAATATCCAATTCTATTTTGTAATTCTTTCTTAAAAGGTAAATTGCTTTGATAGATAAATAAAACATGTATCTATCTCATTCAAAAAACATCTAACCCTTCATCATGCAAAAGTACATATATATATCCATTTCTAAGATGCTTGCCACAAGGATGAAAATAATTATGAAATTAATTATCAATATCAGTCAAGATGCATTTATTCAAGGTCACAATATAAATGATAGGCTTGGCATTGGGTTAGTCTAGGCTTAAGTGAAAATTTTTAATTAGGTTTTGGATTAGTTCGAAGCCTAATTAAGCCTGATGCTCGCGACTTGATCTCAAGCTTGAATCATGCTTTAATAGCCTGAAGTCTAATTCGGCTTGGGTTAAGCCCAATTATTTTATTTTTATTTTAAAATTTACGAAAAATGTTGCTTTTCTTAAAATGATGTAATTTTACTATATTTTTTGGGCTTAAGGTCGGGCAACTTGATCCAAAATTGAAACCTGAAAGTTAAAAAGAAAAAACTCGAGTGTAGCCTAGAGCTAGGTTAACTCAAGTTAGGCAACTTTGCCATTGCTAATAGGTGATAACATTATTTAGGTTAATGAACTATTCAAGAACTATCATACAAAGAAAGAGAATAAAAGTTACTCTTTAAAAATAAACTTTTTTAAAAATTTTGACTACATCAACTAGAACTTTTTCTTCAACACTGTGGTATCCTTTAGATCCCCAAATCAATTCATCAAGGGACTAGATGAATTTGTAACATGAATCTCTTTAAGCATTATATTTAATAGTAAACGAACTTAAAAATTCAATGGAGAAAAAGGGCCTTGATAGGAAGACCACCTTTCTTCTTATGCTTTAAGTATTTGCATTAAGGCATTTACTTGAATAGTAAACAAGAATATTAAATAATAAGGAAAACTTTTGTTTCAATGTAAATGGAAAAAGCTCAAGATTTTTGGCTTATACTTTGCAGATTATCTTTTATTGTCTTATGGTGATGATATAGATTCAATTAAGCTATTTATAAATTTCTTGTAATTCTTCAACATTATATTTATCCTCTTAATTAACTGTAGAAAAAGTAACTTTTATTTCTCAATTAGAATACTGAGTTAACATATCGATTTTCCCAAATTAGAGGATTTAAATATCATTAGCTTCCCTTTAAGTATCTTGACATCCCCATCAGTACTAATAAAATTACTTTTCAGTTATGTTAGTAGTTATTTATTTTAATTCACAATAGGAATAGGAATTGAAGTAATAGATATCTATTTTCTGTTGGAAGACTACGATAGCATAAGTTATAGTTTGTTTACTAGGCTTTAAAGTGTTTTTTAAGTGTTTTCTTAAAAGATAACCAAGTGTTTAGGATGCCAAATTTTGTTTTTTTGTGTTTTTTTATTTTTGATGATTAGGGCAAGAATGTGATATTAATTATATGATTAAGGGATGGTTATCCTGTTTAATGAAGGGTAGAGACAGGAAAATTGAAGAATAGATAAAGAAGGAGCTGGAGAACAAGATAGGCTACGATTGTGCATGATGCTCGATCATACAGGAGAGCAGTAGGAGCATTGGTCAAGCCTCTATCACTATCATGCACAGCAGTATGATCGTGATAGAGAGGTGGTGCAAGAAGCCATGTGCGATCGTACAACTACCAAAATTCTAGGTCTTAATATTTTTATATTTTTAATTATTTGAGGCTATTTTGGAACAAAAACAAGTAAGCCTTAGGAGGATAAAGAATTAAAAAATATAAAAACATCAAAAGCGCAGTAGCAAACATAAAAAAAATAGTAGATTGAAGAGATAAAACTCTGAAGGCTAGAAGTTGCAGAATTTTTCAACTTAAGGAAAAAATAGAGAAGGCATTCAAAATTCAAACCTTTACTCTTTCCTTTTCTTTTCCTTTTGTTGAATATTGATGATGACCAATTTGGAATATATAGTTTCAGCTATAGATTGTTAAATTTGTATTAAGACTTACCTTTGAATTATTTGTTAAAATTTTATTCTTGATTTGATTTTCAATAAACTTTTTTATGTTTAATTTTCTATAATCAATTTGAATCAAAAGATTACGTGAATTATTTGTGTTGTGATGTGTTATGAAAATTGGTACCATAATATACCTATAAACATTAAATTAATAGGTAATTGAAGTGAGATCTTAATTGTTTAGTAGTTACTCATATGATTGCCTCAGATCTAGTGGGATAGTTTGGAAGAGTTTTGATAGATTGAGAGGTCATAATTAATATCTATCTATTTAATTGAGATTATTTGGTTAGAACTCAAGAGAGGATAAGTATAAATATTGGATATATAAGGTTAAGTATGATTAAATCAAGAAGGTGAAGTGAAAGCAGATAAGGATAGAAGTAATTCCTAAGTTTTCATCATTGATTAATCCACAATCAATTCTTTTATTTTTAGTTTAATTCTTAGTTATTTCATCATATTGTTTACCTTAAACAAGGTGTACAAAAATTGTTTAGTGATTAATATAATCCTCATGGGAACGACACTTTTGACACTATAAGATATGATCCATATACTTATAATAAAGAAAGTTTTTAAAATAAACTTCAACAAGTTTTTAGCATTATTACTAGGGACTGATAAGTTAGAATCTAGTGCAAATTGAGTTACCTTGATTTAAGGAATTTTGATACTTTTCTTATGTGATCGCAGGTATATGAACACAAAGTCAACTAGGAGATTAAGAAAACTCTTAGATACAAGTTTCCAACATCACCATGCAAGAGAGGGAGATTTGAAAAGCAAGACAATAAGAAGCTATAGAGATATTAATGATAGAAGAAAGAAACTAAATAGGATAACAAAGAACCCTCATTGACTTTATAAGGTCGGGGTTCAATGTTAATCAAAAAGGGATTATAAGACCATCAGTGTAGAATAACCAATGTTTTAAAAACCGGACCGGACATCGAACCGGTCGAAGGAAAGGTTTAAGGTTTAGAGGTTCAACCAGTAGTGAACCGTTATCAAACCGGAATATAATAAATAAGATGAAAATTTTATAAGAATAAATAAAAATAAAATATTTT
>JANKOD010000193.1:22098388-22125835 GCA_026284645.1 Erythroxylum acuminatum | reverse complement strand
TAGTCAATTTTAAATTTTTCAGTTATCTATAGAGTGAGATTCATTCGTGAATACCTTCACAATAAAATTTCCTAAGAGTATGGATTTATGTAAGGAGGAAAATAGAACATGAGATATTGCATGATGAAATAATATTTTTTATAACTATGCGTAGTACAATGACTTACCTTTAATAGTTCTAATTAAATTAATTAACAAGATTTCATATTAGATATGAAACGCTAAGTCTTTAAAAGAGTCAAAGTTAATAATTTAAGGATGTGATGCTTAGTTGAAGCATGTACTTTCCACTAAGCTTATGACTAAATTGGATAATAAGATATTACGAGATATATAAAACTAAATATATTTAATAATATGATCCAAATTTTAGTTTAATAGTGTTTGATATATATATATATATATATATGTAGAAATGTAAAAATTGGAATTGGAATGTGAACATTGAAGCCTATTAAAGGATTGATTCAAATAACTTTAAAATAATATTGACATTGGGGTTTTATTGTTTTTTCTCCAGCCCATTTTTTGACCACTATCTTGTAAATGGGCTTTTCAATATCTGGTCTATTGCACTATCAATCAACATTAAAACTTGATAACAACAGTTGTCAGGCAAAACCAGTTTTGTTGTCTATTATTTCTCACCCCTCGCGGTAATTTCAATCAAGCTCGCTATCGCTGCCTTTCAATCGCCTTGTAATGTAAGGACTGACTGATAGCTGCAATTAAAATTCTTTTAAGCCTCCGGTGTATAGTAATTGCTAAGACTTAAAACAATGTTTAATCCCAAGTTGTTCACAATTGTTGACTTATTTCCTAAGATAATTATATTTTATGGGATTGTTATAGACAAGTTTAAGGTGGCTTAAGAGTTCATAACGGTCCTGTTTCTCTTTTAAAATTTTCATAGACAGAAAATGCCTGTATCGCACGAAGTATTGTAAAAACGCGTCCGGAAACTTCAGGCTTGGCACCTTATGTTTGACTATTTTCGATCTGTGCGGGCTACAAAGTCTACCCGACGACACGTAAAACGTCGTTATCCAAAAGTCGAAAGGGAAGTCTTAATAACTATGTCAATAGGACGGAGCCTTATCAGACATAATATGATATGTTTTGGTCACAATAAAAAATAAAAGAGAACTAAACAAAACTTTTTTTTTTTTTGGTCTTAGACCAGGGCATCTATCGGTAGATCCAATGATTAATCTTATCGCTGGTTTGTAAGCACCTTACAGAATGGGACAGTTGACCCAAAAATTTAAGGCTGGTCACAAAAGTCAAAACCCCCTTTTTTGTTAACCTAATAACATTTAGAAAGTGACATACAAACAATGGGTAAGTAAAAAGATATATTAAAGGAAAGATCGAAATGAACAAGGCAATGATGGTACTATTTTGATTTCGCACGCTAACTCCTCTCTCGACCCCTTCAGAAAATTATTTTTTTAATACTGGAATTAAAATTTCCATTTATAAAATCTTCATAGATCATTATAAGGCTGCATTAAATTTACTTCTTCCATGTTCTCTCAGAGAGGAACTAAGAAACGATCAACTTAAGCTCATAATTTTAATGAATATTGCCGTACAATTTGATCAAGATTGTTGTGATCAGAATATATAATTAGGAAACTAAGAACAAGTCGATGTGAATGCAGAAATTTCCAGGCACCAGCTGCCAAATCCAAATGGCCTCTAACATTATACCACGTACCTCTTAGCCCCACAAAGACTTTCCCAAGCAAAAGCAAAAGCAACCGCGTCAATCGACACCATCTACTTCCGCGTTGCTATCCCAATCAAAACATAAATCCACAGAACGCCTTACACCATATGTATAAATATAGTGCCACACATACCGATACTATACCAAAATCATACTTTACATATTTTCTTCTCCCATTCCATTTTCAACCTCTTTCTTCTGTGTCCCTCTTGCCATGGCAGAAAAACAACCCCATCTAAATGGTGCCTACTACGGCCCGGCAATCCCACCACAACGGAGCTACCATCGTCATCGGAGCTCCGGCTGCGGCTGCGGCTGCTGCCTTTTGAGTTTCCTCCTAAAACTCATAGTCACCGCCGCCATCATCATCGGTGTTGCCATCTTTGTTTTCTGGCTCATTGTACGGCCCAACAGAGTCAAGTTTCATGTCACAGACTCTAACCTCTCACAGTTCAACTTCACTGCGAACAACACTCTCCAATATAATCTCGCCCTCAACATTACCATTCGCAATCCCAACAAGAAGATTGGAATCTACTACGACAGCATCGAGGCCAGAGCCTTTTATGAAGATCATAGGTTAAGTTCTGTTTTCTTGACCCCATTTTATCAGGGACACAAAAACACTACGGTTTTGAACCCAGTCTTTCAAGGACAACAGTTGGTTTTGCTCAGTTCTGACGAGTCCACCGAGTTTAATGAAGATAAGACTTCTGGAGTTTATGATATTTACGTGAAGCTGTACCTAAGAATCAGGTTTAAGGTTGGTAAGTTTAAGACGGGCAAGTTAAAGCCCAAGATTGGATGTGACTTGAAGGTTCCTTTGAATAGTGGCGATGGCAGATTGGCTGGTGTTCCTGAGACCACCAAGTGCAAGCTTGATTTCTGAGAATTTCATACGCTGGATTGAGTCTTTCATTTGTGTCTTTTACTATTTATTCATTTGTTATTTCTGTTTTTTCATGCTTCATATACAGATTAGGGACACTAGAGAGAGAGGGTTGATTTCTTTACTTTTGATTACGTACTATTACATGATTGATCTTGATGTATATTGAATAATGAGCTATATATTATTTCCACTCTTCACAATGTTTAAATTACACCGGTATTGACTCTGTATATTTATAATTGGAATGCGATTGACATTGACTATCTTCACCTAATCTCATGTTAAGTACGAAACCGAACCAAGTAGGCTGTGGCGTTTGCGTTACTCGATCGATTTTTTCTTCCTTTTGTTCCACTTATGTGATTTTTAATTTTAATTTTTGCTTTATATTTTTAGTTATTATTTTTCTTTGGAATAAAAGCAAAATTAAGCTTAATTCTTAATGTTGATATAGTTATATTTTTATTTCTGATAAAAATTACATATTAAATAAAATTTAAAGATAAATTATTTTTAATTAATTAAATTTATTATAATCTCACCTATAATATTTATTAATAAATTATCAATAAATATTATTTTATTTATTAAAATAAATATTTTAAAAATCAAATTTTACTTATAAATTAATTTTTATTTGAAATTCATATATGAACATATCTTTAATTTAATTATATTTATTAAAAATTATTAAATTATACTTTAATTACAAATTTTAAAAATTTTATTAATAACTAATTTTAATTTATTAAATATATTTAAATTAATTATTCATAATTCTTATTAATAATTAATTTATTAAATAAATAAGTTATACATATTTAGTTAATAGTAAATCAGATAATAAAAAATAAAAATAAGTTTTTGTGTTGTTTATAAATTTTGAAAACTAGAAGAAATCAAAACCCAAAATAATAACTAAAACCACAAAAAATAATTTTTTTTACTAAATTTGAAAACAAAAATTAACTAAAAATATAATTGGAAACAAATAGGTCGTAAATAATTTTAGGTCTCTTTGGTCCCTTATCCCCTTTAATGTTTAAAGACCTTGAATACATAGAGCCTTCATTCTCATGGTGTTTTTGTTTATACAAATTTCATCACCACCTTCCTTATTAGTAGTAAGGCATAAAATTGTGACCTTTCCATTAGAATTTCTTAAAGAAGGTATCTCTAATTGAGAATTTATTCTGTTTGACTTCTTCTTAGATAAAGTGCCTACCTTTTTTCCTTTTAATGCATGAGCATAAAAACACTAGAACAAAAAATGTTTGATAGAATTCCTACTTAGTGAAGATAATTTCTTCCTCTTTAAGTTTACCTTTTTTGGAAATGCATAAAGAATCCTCGAAAGTGGCAAATGTCACTTCAACAACATGCCTTTATTTCTTTAAAAGTGGAAGCCATATACTCAACTAAAGAAACATATTTCTCTTTGGACTAATATCTATAACATCCTTTTAGAATAATAGACCATTACTTGCCTCATTCAGCTGGTTGGCTTCATTAGGAAGTAGAATGGATGAAATGAGAACAAGCATAAAAAGAGTAAGTTATGTATGAGTTTGTGCGATCGTGGGCATTAATCAAGATTCTTCTAAAAGTGCTATCTTTATTGAGGCTTAATAATATTGATGAACTCTATAAAAATAATATCACAATCTTATATCAATGGAGATTTTAGGTTCATCACATAGGTAAGATGTGGAAGCCAACAAGTAGGATGTTTGTCAATGGTGACTATAATGAATTAATGAGACTGAGCTTTCTAGGTGATAAGGAGATTGATTCTAGTAAATATGATGGAATGGAAACAAATGTGAAGAAAAGAAAGTGTGCCATTGAAGGTTATTTTGCAAATGTCTCTAATAATTTTGCTTGAGTAATGAAAAACCTTTAGTAAGTAGAAAAAAAAACCTTGAAGTTAATTGATTTGAAATATTAGAATATAATTAGCACTGTCCCTAAGCAAGTTATATAAATGTATGCTGATCATTCACTTAATTTTGTGAATTATATTGACATTAACTATATGTCTCCCATTAATCAAAATCTTAACAAGTTAGATAATAAATTTAAGACCACTACATAGAGGAATAAGCTAACCTCCCTAACCCCTTCTTTAATATAACTTTTCTCTCCTAAAATTTAAAAGGGTAAATAATCCTAAGAAACAACAATTACTTTGAGATTACTTGTATAAAATAAAACCATATTTCCTTGTTCCTTTATAAACTAAGATAAAGGAGGAAACTTATAGGAAGCTTGGTTATTTTAGTAAAAATTGGTCTATCTTTACTAACTATTTTTCACATAATAATGGTATAATTTTGTTAGCATTGATCATTGATAGAATAAGGATATCTTATACCACAATCTATCGTTAACTTCTACAACTAGATTTATAGCTCTTATAAGAGAAGATACATTTGCTTATACCTCTAACTTTTCCTTTCAAAGGAACTCATGGAGTAAGTTGTAGAAGATTTATTCAAACATTGAAAACATTTGGTTTATTTCAGGATACTTCAATAACTCCCTTCATCTAATGGAAGTATAAGGCATTACATATTTGACAAACTATATAAAAGATTTTTTCAAATGTGCAAGCTATTTAGACTTACTAACCTTAATAAGGAACGTTATTGTTTCACTTAGACAAGCAAACAATCAAAAGGTTCTTAAGGTAAAACTTAATGGAGTAATAATTTTTTAAAAGTAATAATCCTTTTTTCTTAGATCACACACCTATTACTAACCTGAATATAATTACAAGGAAGAAAAATTTTATCTTTTTAGATTGAACAATTACTTAGTAAATGATGAAGGATTTGAGAGGGGTATCATTAAAGGACTAAGTTACTCTTTTCAAGGTTTCAAATATTTTATATACATGAGACTACTACAAAGGACTAAGGAGTAGCTTAAACTACTAAATCAATAGAAATAAAACAATAGTCAAGTAAAATCGTTTACTTTAAAATCCAAATTGGCCCAGGAACAACTACTCCTTTATCTAGAACCAACCAATGAAGAAAGAAAAGAAAAAGAAAGGACAATGTTTAAAGCATATTTTCATGCCATTAACGTTAACAATTTTATAATAAAATAGAGACTTAGAGTTCAATGGCTTAATGATAGTGATAGAAACTCACCTTTTTTTCACAAATCATTTATCTCTACGAGGAATTTCAATAAAATAACTTTATTATAATAAGAATATAGATCCTTAGTCTACACTTAAGAAGAATTATTGACATAATCTCATAATGATTCTCAGTTTACTTGATTCTACTGCCAATAACTCCTCTTCTATACAGATGTTAAACTCATTCATCATAGATATAATTTTATCATTTGATGTAGATAGTTTGGTTCTACATTTCAATGAAATAGATGTAGAAAAAGCTCTCTTTGACCTTAATCCTAGTAAGGCATCAAGTCCTGATAAGTTTTTTGCTTTACTCTTCTAGATGCAATATTGGAACTTTTTAACAAAGACAAAATGTTGAATGAAATTAGTAAGAGTTTCATATGTCTTCTTCTAATGTTGCCTAACTCTTATTCTTTGAAAAACTTTATACAAATCTCTTATTGAAATGCAATCTATAAAATCATAGTAAAGCACTTAGTCCCAATATTTAAAGTGGTGCTAAAGCCTTTGATTAACCAAACAAGGAGCATTCATCGAAAGGAGATAAATAAGAGATAATAACCTCCTAGCTCAAAAGCTCTTCAAGAATTACAATAGAAAGAATCCTTTGAAAGTTGTGTAATCAAGATTGATTTTCATACAACTTTTGACTCTATTAATTGAAACTTCATCATCAATTCCTTCAATGAATTTAGGTTTCCTACAAAATTCACTAGTTGGATAGAGTAATGCATCACTATAGTTTCTTATAGCATACTAGTGAATAGAGACCTAAAAAAACTCATCAAAAGAGCTATTGGACTAAGGTAAGGTGACCTTTTATCCCCTTATCTATTTTCCTTAAGCATTAAGGTTCTGTTTAGACACATTGGACATGTGATAAGCCTAAAGACGATTTTTTAGTTCCATAATAAGTATAGGAAACTTATCATTTACTGATGATATTTTACTACTCTTAAGACCTAATCTTCATTCCATCAGTTGCTTAATGATATTCATTCCATCAGTTGTTTAATGATAACAATTACAACTTTTAAGATACTATCTAATCTTGAAATAAGAAAAGAAAAGATCTATTTTTTTAATCTCTTTTACTATCTCACATATTTCATCTGGGATCTCTATTCTGACTAGCCTTCAAGCCAAGTAGGTTTCTTTTACATACTTGGGGTACCTATTTCTCATAAAGACTAACTTATAAGGACTTCTTTCCTCTAATTAAAAGAAAACAAAAGAGAATTAATAGACGATATGATAACATGCATAAAGTACACATATTTTTGCGTTAATTCCTTATGTTTTGATTAATAAAATGCTTGTAATTATGGATGGTTAAATATTTTATAATTTATGGAGTAGATTGGAAATTTAGATCAAAATGTACTTAAAATGGAAATTTAATAAAAAAGGAACAAACATTGCAAATTTTGAAAAAGAATAAAGGCCTATTAAAGAAAAGATATAGAAGAGGTGTGAGCATAAGGTATGCGCACACCTTAGTCGATATGAGTACTCTAGGATTTAATGTAATTAAATGGCTAAGGCCTTTCTAATGTTAACAATCCATAGTTATTTTTACCATTTGTTTAACTTTGTTTACCAGTTTTGACTAGGAAGGGCTTGTTTTGTTCAGATAATCCTAATAGATGTGGGATTTTTTAGATTTAGCCTTGATTATCTTTGATCCCTTTTTTTAGGAAGATTAGATAGGATTTCGAGGATTATTTAGATAAGAAGGCATAGGAAGCAACCATCTATCTCTCTGTAACCTTTTAGTTTATCTTAGTTTTGTTTGATTCTAGGATAATCTTTATTTTTCTTTCATGTTGTCCTTGAAAACCATGTGCAACTAACTCTCCTTTTCTAACTAAAGGTTAATTGAAGTTTGATTCTTCAAGAATTGTGAGATCTAATTTTCCTTATTTTCTCTTTTTTATTATTTGTATATCTTCTGAGATTACTAAAATTATTTTTTAATTTTATTGATAAAAGGCGTGTTGTTTAATTATCAAAATAATATATTGATAATTATAATGGTTAAATTAATAATTATTTGATTATTCTAATACTTAATGTTGAAGAAATAAGGTTCAATATAAGATATTCTACTTATATTATATGGATATATAATATATTATAAATAAATCAAGCTTGTGTGTTTGTTGGATAGAATTGGTGCTCTCTTTAAATTTTATTGTCATCAATAAATTAAGTCCCAAGAGCTTATTAACGTTGTTTTTTATAACAGAATTGATTAAAGAGCTTGTTTTAGTTAACAAGGAAGTAAGGAGTGATAAGTTGTTAAAGCTTGTTAAAAATCTGAACAAGTTTATTAAGGAATATAAGGGTTTATCTTCACATCATTGATTAATTCAAAGAATCAATATTGAAATTATATCTAAGGCTAGAAGTTCATTGTCATTTGATTTCGTTATATTGAATTCTTGATTAGTTTTTCTATCTTTTCTTTTTAATATATCTATTGTTCTATTTTTAAATTTGTGCTTATTTATTTTATTTTGTTAACTTAGAAAAAGGGATAGCCTTTACTAATCCTTATTGATTCAATCATGCTCATCTTTATATACAATTCATTTGTGATTAGAGTAGGATTGTATTTGCTAAATTTGACACCCATTAAGATTCAATAAGAGCATCTCCTCTGCATGTAGTATTCAAGTAGGATTATATTTGTTAAATTCGACACCCACTATGATTCAATAAGAGCATCTCCTTTATATATGGTATTTAATTTATTAACTCTATCATTAATTTTATGTATGTGTACTAGTGATCTTACGTACTATTGCTAAAGAGCTTGATCAAAAATATAGAAAGGATACTCAAGAGTTTTCTTCAATTGGAAGACACTAGAAATTTATTTCCGAACTAAAATGAAGGAATGTATGATTGTCCAAAAATGAAGGGGGACTTAGTATTGTGCCCATTAAAATGAATAATAAAGTCCTAATAACCAAGAGAATCTAAATAATTTTAGTAGATAAAGAATTGTTATAGGTTAATTGGGTTCATTATTACTATTGGAACACCAAATCTTTTAGTCCTCTGAAAAAATCAATTCTTCTTTGACTATGCTTCGTATCTTAAAGATGAGGGATCAAATGAGGCTAGGGTTCAAACACAGATTGGGGGATGGCATTAACATTAGTTTTTGGAAATATAATTGGAGTGCATTCGAACCTCTAATTAATAATAATGATTTGTAGCTTTTAGGGAAAAAAATTTAGAAGAGGCTTCAGTAAGATAACTCCTAAGAGAGAAAAATTAAGTATAAGTTGATTAGATCTCCTAACTCCAATCCATATACTAATGACAAGGACACTATCCTCTGGTTAAGATACTCTTTATAGGTTATTATTCAAACAACTCATGTAAACATTTTATGAGAAACAAAGCTCTCAAAGTATCTTGGCATAAGTTGGTTTAGTTCAAGCAGGATACTCCTAAGGTTTCATTCATTTTGTGGCTGTCTATAAAAGAAAGGCTAACCACCAAGAATATAATTCATAGTCCATCTCTTATCTTTAATATTTTCTCTCTATGCCAATTGGGTACCTGAAATCTTAGAGCATGTATTCTTTCAATGTGGCCTTTTCTTACTCGTGACAAAAGATTCAATATGAATGCAATATTTCTTTCCCATATCTAACTTGGTCAGAAATTATAACTTGTATCAACTATAAAAGGTGAAGGGTTAAAAAGTCTTCTACTATCTTCAAAATATACTTTGGAAGATTAAGGTATTTTATATGGAAAGAATGGAATCAAAGGATTTTCCAATAAAAGATAAAAAATAAGCAACATATATCAATAGAATTGATGAGCTTGTTAAAAGAGCAATAAATAACATTTAATTTGCTGATATAAAACACATTTTATCAGTCAATACTCGAGTCTCCTTTCTTCATCCTTAAGGAATCTAGTGGGAAAACAATATCATCATTGTATAAACTTAATTGAGAAGAAGGATCATGACTTTGTGTGTATCATTACATTAACTTGAGAAAACTGGAATAGAAAACAAAACCTAAAACTTCTTAGAATCTTCTCATCATTATAGGTTCAATAATATTGTCTATATATGCCTTGCAAAAAGTTTATTTTATCTACTTCAATGACTTTTCTTGTATTATAAACCTCAACTTTTAATTCATATTAATCTGTAATTTCTCAAAAAATTACGAATCAATAAGGAGAAAAAGAATAGAATGCTATTCTTTATTAGTTTTGAAAAACATAAGAAAGACCTAAATTCAGATTATTGAATTATTCCAACCAAAAAGTTAAGCGACTTTAATTTTAATTACACTTAGATAGTTGAATGTCCTCCCTTAAATTTAAATTTCATAAGTACTTAGGATTTTACTAAAGAAAATTATAGATTGATATTAAAATTGTAAATATTTCACTATTCATCATATCAATTTTCGGTATTAGTACAATACAATATTAATATCAACCAATACCAAATATCATCACGAATAATTTTTTTAATAAAATAATCTCTCATTTTTATATAACTAAAATTTAGACACCTATTATAAAATTTATCTTTTAAAAGATACAATTTTGTAAAATTTGTTAAAGGCCTTAATATTAAAAATAACTTGAATAATTATAGATAAAATAATATATATTATACTATATAATTTTTTCTCTTATCCCTCGAATGTGCTTTGCATGATTTTCTTCTCCTTCACTCGAGTTCTTTCTATTATTGCTCACATGTTGTTCCCTTTTACTTCTCCTTTACCTCACCTTACGCTTTGCTTATTAGGTTGGTTGCTGAAGTATGTCATCATTCTCTAATATCCCCTCAGATTCTCAGCCTCCATAGATCCTTTCATTGGTGTACTCTTACTTTTCTTGCTACATCCTTTCAAATTTACAACCTTTTTTTTCCCACTCACTAACTTCTTTCCTTTTCCCTACATTTTTTCCTTTTACCCATCATCTTTTCAGTATGTTAGACTATCAGGCTCTTTTCCCTCACTTAGTCAATCTTCATCCTTTCTAAACATGTCACATGAATCTCCCTACTCTTGAACTTCCCAAAGTCTCTTACTTGCCTGAGTCTCACCCACTTGATGGTCACCATGGTCATCACTAGCAGAAATGGTTACAAGTGGTTAGAGACTCGAATACAAAAGCCAATCTCAAATATTGCCCATGAATAGAACACTAAATCATTAGGTTATAAAGCCACCTATCATTAAATTGAAAGTTAGAGCAAAGAGGTGGGATGCAATGCTCAATGGATATTTTCTAGACAAGAGGGTATCTTTCCCAATCATAAAGACATGGGCAGGAGCAAACTTGAGATAGTATGGATTAATAAACATCCTAGTGAATGATGATGATGTTCTTTTCTTTAGATTCAATTCCTATACCTCAACTTAGAAGGTACTAAAGTTAGGTCCTTGGCACATCTATAATAAACTGCCTCTAATTTAATCATGGAGAACCGTCGCCAAATATAAAAATATTAATCTAACTAACATCTCAATATAGATCTGCATTCATAAAGTTCCACTTGAATATTGGATGATATATGGGCTTAGTCATATAGCCAATTCTATTAGAAAACCCCTCTATCTTTATTAAGTAATGACTAAAACCAAGAGAATTAATTTTTCCATGTTGTGCATTATTATGGAAGTCGTGAATGATTTACAGATGAAATTCCAATTATAAAACTGGATGATGATTGATGACTTTGAGTTAGTTAAAGATTTTATTAAGGTAATGTATACATGAAGACTCTCAATATTAAAAACAAAAAAGTTCTAGAAGTCGACGTGAAGAATATTCAAAACTAAAAACTTTCAAGATTTGATGGGAGAAGAGAATGAAAGTGAGCATGCTTCCCCAGATGAATAGATAACATATGTAGTTTTATATATTATTGCGTTAACCCTTGAAAAAGATAAACATACTAATAATAAAGAGGTATACTTTACTTTAGTAGATAACCTTGAGGTAAAAGTTGGGGTTGACCCTTAGTCTACAAATCCTATCAAAACTAAGGCAAGAAACAAGTATAATGTCAATGAATAAGATGATCCTGGTAACTTGTCAAACCTAAAGATTAATGAAGAGTTCAAAATTGTGTGCAAAAGGAAATCTAATAGAAAGAACAAAATTTTTTCTTCTATAACAAATATATGACTGTAATAGCTTGGAATTTAGGGGGTTTAAATATCCCTTCAAAAAAACTATTCTTAGATATTTTATTACAAAGAATAAGCCTATTCTTATAGGTATTTGGAATCCAGAATAAGGAGAAACAACTATAATCTCCTTACCCTTTTTCTTAGCTAACCAACTATAGTTTTCACCCAAATGGGAGAATCCTGGTCCTCTATAATGAAGAAAAGATGGAAGTTCTTAGTTCCAAAACAACTTATCAAATGATTCATATATAGGCAAGAAGTAAATATTTAAACCTTCCAATTTAATTCTCTATCATATATGCTCTCAGTTATGCTTTCCGAAGGTCCTCACTCTAGTCAAAGATTAAGGAACTCTCTTGGTTTATAAACAAACTTTGACTCTTGATAGGTGATTTCAACTCCAAAATACGTCGAGAGGAAATGGATGGTAATAGATATAATTGGCCTTTTTCTAAAGATATGAGGAATTTTATGGTTGATAATCAAGTTATTCATTAACCAACAAGGATATGTTCATAAGGAAGAAGTTAGATAGGGGATTATGTAACCCGCAATGGTTCCAGGACTTACCTCACACTAAAGTAATATTTCCTAACCCAAGTCTCTTGAAGCATTCCCTAATCATTGTTCATTTTTTTAGTTGTAAGTTCATCAATCAAAATACCTTTTTGATTTAATAAATTCTCAAATAAATTGATAAGTTTTAGTGAGGCAATTAGTAGGGGCTTCAGTTTAAGCATCACTAGCACCAAGCAATTCATTTATTCAAATCATTTAGGCGTCATAAGGAATAGCTAAAACCCAAAATAAAAAACTCTAAACAAAGCTCAAGTTAAACTTTATCTCAATGCTACCTATCTAACCTTCTAGGAAATAAAAAAATAGGCTCTTTATAATTTTCTATAAACTGTAAATTTTTATTTTCCTTTGATGATGTAGATATCAAGAATCAATTATTTATAGGATGGATTTGAGAATATAACCCTTTTTTCCATGGAATAGTGGTGTCTAGGGATATTTCTAACAAAATTATAGCTCTAAAAGGCTCTAAGTCCTTATTAACCACTGAGAGTTAGTTCTTCACGGAAGCTGAGACCTATATCTTCGGCATTATAGGGTCTCATTCTCCTATTGTCTCTTTAATAGTCCTTATTGAAGAGATCATCCATAATAAACTATCATTGTAGTATATCGAGCTTTTTTCTAAGCCTGTCACCACTCAAGTGATTAAGTAAGCATTAAAGTCTTTCTCTCCTTTCAAAGTATATGGATTTGATGGTTTCAATGTCCACTTTATTATTAAAACCTAGTCCTTAATAAGAGAAGTATTAGTTGATGCCATCTATGATTCTTTAGGAAGATGAGGATGCTAAAAGAACTTAATAAGATATTTCGTATCCTTATTCCTAAAGGAAATAAGCATAAGTTTTTGAGGGGCTATCAATCCATCTCCTACTATAACTCTATTTATAAAGTGATTTCTAAGGTGGATACTAATAGAATGGAAATAGTCTTTTAAACTCATATCGAATCTTCATAGGTGCACACATTCTTAGTAGGAAGATAGGAGATAACATTACTTTGGCTCGAGAAATTTTCAAAAACTACAATAGGAAAAGAAGCTAAAAAAACTATGCTTTGAAATTTTATTTTTTAAAGGCCTTTGACACATCAAATTGGTCCTTTATCTTTAATACACTTAGAGCTTTCGGATTCCATGAAGTTCTCATTACTCGTATTGAGCAATGCTTATCAACTATCTTATACAACATTATAATAAATGGTGAACCCTCAAACAATAACAAAGGATCCATGGGTATTAGGTAAAGGGATCCCCTATCCTTTACATGTTCTCCTTAGTCAGGATATTGTGTTCAATAAACTTTTTAAGAAAGTTGTAAAAAGGAATAACTCCAAATATAACTCTAAAAATAAAAAACTAAGGATAATTAGCCTGAACTTTGCAGATAATATCTTCCTTTTCTCTAAAGCATATCGTAATTCTATCTCCTCCCTTATTAATACACTTAGTATATTCCACAAGATCCTGTTCTTAAGTATAAATAAAGATAAATATGGTATGTACATCTCATCTTGTCCTTATAGCTAAGTTGTCTACTCTCTTCCATCATAAGATTCAAGTTGGTCTAGGTTGGAATTACTTAAATAGGGGTCCCAATATCCTCGACCAAGCCTATGTTTGTTTACTTCAAACACTTCCGGATAAAATTTAGGAAAAGATAAATAGCTGGAGCTCCAAAACTTTATCTTAGATAGGAAGAATTTAACTAACCAACTTAGTCTTCATCTCTATAAATGTCTATTGGGCTTCATATTTGGTTTCTGTCAAGTAGTTTTCAAAGCCATTTATATGATATTTAGAAGATTTTTATAGTTTAAAATCAAGGAGAAAGAGGCTAAAGCAAAATTCAAGTGATCATAATATGAAAACCAAAAAGAATAAAGAGGATTGGATATTTGTTCACTCAAATTAACCAATCTTATCCTATTATAAAAAAGGGTGTGTGTATTACTATAAGATAAGCATGCATGATTGACTAATTGTTTTATCAATATTTGAATTATCCACAAGTGCACGATGTATTTATAGCTAGCAAAGACAAATATTGGTCGATCCCACAAAAACAGTGATTACCAATAATTACCTTTCTCCTATCATCTATCCTCATATTTAACCTCCTCTTTTAAGAATTTTAAGATGTTGGAAGGGTTTTGATTACCTTGAACCACCTAATTCCAAGCCTTAAGTTGTTGTAATGGTACCTCATCCACCTCCATCGCTGATATTGAATCATCCTCTTAAGCTTCCTTTCCATTTTCAAATTCAGGAGCAATCATCTTAATCTACTTCGAAGTATTAGAGATTGAGGAAGAATTCTTGAGGATAAACAACCTTGAAGATAACTAGATAAGCATAAACAAAGAAAAGATAAGACTGAATAAGGATTACAAAAGAAGAGATATTGGCATGTGAAAATAATGTTAATAGAGTTAAGATACTAAGATATTATCAACCCCCCTTAAGTTCACAAAAGGATGCAACTGTGAGCTTGTCTTGTAGTCGTTGAAATGATGAAGAGGAAAGAGCTTTGTTCATAATATAAGTGATATAAGTAGAGGATGAAATATGGAAAATGAGTAGAGCTTTACTAACAACTAGATCATGAACAAAATGAATGTCAACTTCAATGTACTTGGTGCGAGTATGAAAAATCAGATTTGAGGCTAAAAAGGTAATGTTGAGCAATTTTTAATCTTATAAAACCCTTAATGTTTGACAAGTGCATGGATCATATGCATTGTAGTTGAGGTGTCGATCCCACGAGGAATTAGTGAACTTCTCAAATCCTAACTTTGTCTAAGGTTGTAAAAACGTCATTTAAATGAAAATAAAGATATACAAAATATTAAACAATCAAATAGGGGTTGAATGAAAATAAAATTCTAAAATTAACATAAGTCAATCAAAGTGGACCACATTCACATAACAATTAAGATATCACAACAACAAAAGATCAAAGAATTATGAGAAGATGGGATTTATCTATCGTCATTTTTCTACCCTAATCACTTTTGATGTAATTTGTATCGCTCCTAGAGTTTTGAAGAGTTAATTACTCTCTCAAGATCTAATCAATTAACCCAAATTAATATTCCTAATTGATTCCGAAATTCTAATTTTGCAATCTGTCGATTAATAAAAACAACCCACGTTTCAATTAGTTCTTAAGCAATCTAAATGACAATCGGGTCCTCACACGAGATCTCTCTTTGTATGATTATTGATTTGATAATTGTGTGACTTATTAGGTTGTTAACTCTTGTTAGCCGACCTAATCGGATTACTATTGACTCACTCTCTTGATTTATTGTCGATGTCAATGTAAACATAAATATCACAATACCCAAACAATTTCATTAACATTAAAAGCAAATAGGTCTTAAAATGATTCAAGATTCAATCCCAAAATGAAATTAGAACATCATTAACAACATGTTCAACATTCTCAAACTCAAGTCTTACATCAAGATGAAGTAAATAAATAAGGAAACTAGAAAACAACTTGAAATGATTGGGTTGAAGTGGCTCGACAGTAGTTACAGATGCTCCTCTTCCCTTCTCTCCTCCTTATCTCTTCCTAGTGTTCTTTTTCAAAGTGGCAAATAAAGGCTCTCTCATTTAGGTCATTTCTCTTGTCTTATATAGTCCTTTACAAATTAGGGTAAAAACTAGGTTTTACCTGGGCTCAAATGCCTAAAATAACCAGCAAAAAATTAAGTTCAGAAGGTCAGTCCACGTCTATCATCACATAGGCCATGATCGTGGCCTGCTAAAATCAGCTTATGTCACTATCGTGGCCTTGGGTCCTCTTCTAGGCTTCCTCCAATTCTTCTTCGTTCTTTGATATCTGATCTCAAAAACTAACAAACACATCAAAGTACCTCAAAATACAAAATTAAAGCTCAATAGCATGCTCTAACCCATATAACACTCAAAATATAAATATCTAACCAACTAACACAATTCTAAACCTGAACATGCATTATTCAATTAATTAACAACTAAAAACATACTAAAATTCTTGCTAAAACATCATGCGACCTACAACTATCAACATCCCTACACTTGAAATTTTTCTTGTTTCCAAGAAAAACACTAACACAACAAAACAATAACACACCAAACAATAACACATATAAGCACATATATGCAATAATGGTACAATGGCATGGAACTTCACGAAAGTAATTTAACTTCATTTAGGACTAAATATACATACTAATCAAGACCTTAATGTCAACTTCATTCACCCCCATCACTTACACACACACATTGATAATTATTTAGTCAATCAAAATTGTAACTATCTCCAAGTTGCTTTTTATGAAAATTTAAACTATTCACAAAGATCATTAGGTTTTATTTATAAAAACACTATTTTTGTTAATTTTCATTGACATTGACCTAGTCTACGATGTGAAAGTAAACATTTGTGACGAATGTCCCCTGGTTACTCAGCTAGGTCATGTTTTTATTCATTTGCTTGGTTGGAATGTCATTCTAGTCTTTTGATGCGAAGGAAAACAATTGTGATGAATATCCCCCAGTTACTCAGCTATATCACATTCTTAACAAGTTACTAGCTCTATTCATAACCCTAAGAGCAACATAATAGTTATTTATTTCAGAAATATAAAAAAATTTCCACATTTTATTGCCTGCCTCATTTCTTTAGCTAGTCATTCTCATGAAAGGATACTAACGATGCTACTTAGTCAATTGGCCTAAAATTATAAATGTATGTGGCAAATTTTGAGAGTGAATGAATTAACATCATATTCTATATAACATGCGTATTTAACCAAAGTGACCTAGGACACCAATTTCACAAGTTAATAAATCTTTACAACCTAGAAGACTATGTTCAAAGCTAAACTGATTCAATTAAGTCCTAGCCATTGACACATTCACAAGAGTCACATCATGAAAACCTAAACAAGACTAATATACAGTATGTAAAATTTTCACTCAAAATAAAAACATACAAAGCACATAACCTTCCCTACAGAGACTTTCATATCTTCTTCAACTGCTATGCTCTGTATCCTCTATTCTTCATTCTTTTCTTCTTCAGATTCTTGAATAAAGACTTCCTTATATTCTTCAAACTCAATCTCTAGTGTCATCTATTTTTTTTCCTCTGACTCCTTTAAAGATTCGACTTTATCAATTATCATGAAGGATTTACCCTCTTTTGGATTCTTTAATACCTTATTCATGTTGAATTTCACTTGTTCATCTCCAATTTGAAGGATGAGGTTATCTTCATGGAAATCTACCAAAGCTTTTTCGGTGTTAAAAAATGGTATACCAAGAACTAGTAGAAAATTTTAATCCTCTTCAAAGTCTACCACGACAAAATCCACAGGAATGATAAACTTGTCCAGTTTTATAGGTACATCCTCTACCATTCCAAAAGGTTTCTTTATTAGTTGATCTGCCAACTGAATACGCATAGATGATGGCTTCACATCTCTTAGCCCTAGTTTCCTAAAAATTCACAATGGCATAAGGTTTATACTTACACCTAAGTCGCATAAGCATTTTGAAATCTTTAAATTACCAACTACCCAGGGTATTGTAAAGCTCTTTGGATCTGTCAACTATGAGGGCATATGGTTGGTAATTAAGGAGCTGGAGGTTTATGTAATGGCTACCGTTTGATTATCCTCCTAAATCCACTTGGCAGATAATATGTCTTTAAGGAACTTTGTGTACTTAGCCTTGTGTTTCAACACTTCCACAAAAGATAAGTAAATTTTCCATTTCTTTAGCTTTTCTAGGAACTTTTTAAATGGCAAATCTAATTCGTCCTTCTGAAGTCTTTGTGGGAATGGTATTTTTGGTGTGTAGAGTGGAGGAGGAATGTATGGAGGGTCTTCATTCTTGTTTTATCCTTTTTATTCTTCTCTTGTTCTTCTACAAAGTGGGTCTTGTCTTGTCTTTCCACTGGTTCTTTTAGCTCTTTCCCACTCCTAAGTGTGATAGCCTTACATTGCTCTCTTGGGTTTACTTCCATGTTTCTTAGAAAGTTTTCCACACTTCTCTTATGAAATTCGCTGTAAAGTTAGCTCATTTGATCCTCTAGATTATGAATAGAAGAGACATAGTCTTCCGTTACTTGCTTAAACTTCCCTTCTAGTCTCTTCTAGGCCTTTTCCATGTTCATAAGCTTGTCTATGATCTTGTCTAATTTAGAATCCCATGAACTGGACTCATCTTGTTGAAATCCTAGCAGGCCTTGAGTTTCCATTTAAGTTCTTGCATTGTTAGACCAAAAGAAATCTAAGTGGTTTTGCCACCCTAGATTGTAAGTGTTCCAATAAGGATGATTACTTCTCCAACCAAATTGTGACTCGTTGAAGTTTGCAAGGGTCCTTTGCTCCCTATGATATATTTTCTCCATCATCGTTCTTTCCATCTATTTTTGGCATTTAACTTTTTGGATTCCTCATAGTTGCCTTGTGATGTCCAAATTGATGTATCTTCTATTTTGCGCCCAAACTTCCTTCTCTTTCTTTTGTCTCTCTTTTTTTGTGTGATTGGGTACTACAATCACAGGAAAGGGTAAAAATTCCTTAAAACAAAGGAATTCAAAAAGTCATAAACTAATTCCTCGACAATGATGCTAAAAACTTGTTAAGCAAGTTTTGATCTTATAAAATCCTCAATGCTCCATAAGTGCACAAGTTGTATGTGTAGTAGTTGAGTTGTCAATCCCACGAGGAATTAGTGAACTACTCAAATCCTAACTTTGTCTAAGGTTGTAAAAATGTGATTTAAATGAAAATAAAGATAAACATAATTTAAACAATCAAGTAGGGGTTGAATGAAAATAAAATTCTGAAATTAACATAAGTAAATCAAAATGGAACACAACCACTTAACAATTGATATATCGCAACAAGACAAGAACAACGAGTTATAAGAAGATGGGATTTATCTATCGACATTTTGCTACACTAATCACTTTCGATGTAATTTGTATCGGTCCTAGAATTTCAAATGGTTGATTACTCTCTCTCAAGATCTAATCAATTAACCCTAATTAATAATCCCTAATTGATTTCAAAATTCTGATTTTGCAATCTCTCTATTAACAAAAACAACCTATGTTTTAATTAGTTCTTAAGAAATCTAATAGACAATCAGGTCCTCACACATGATCTCTCTTCGTATGATTATTGATTTGATAATTATGTGAATTGTTAGGTTGTTAACTCTCATTACGTAACCTAATCGGATTATTGTCGACTTACTCTCTCGATTTATTACCAACGTATATGCAAACACAAAAGCAAATAGGTCACAAAATGGTTCAAGATTCAATCACAACATGAAATTAGAACATCATTAACAACATGTTCAACATTCTCAAACCCAAGTCATACATCAAGATGAAGTAAATAAACACGAGAAAGTAGAAAAGAACTTGAAATGGCTGGGTTAGAGTGGCTAGACAACAGCTACAAATGCTCCTCTTCCCTTCTCTCTTTCTTCTCTCTTCCTTATGTTCTTTCTCAAGGTGGCAAACGGAGGCCCTCTCATTTAGGTCATTTCTATTGCCTTATATAGTCCTTTACTAATAAGGGTAAAAACTAGGTTTTACCTAGGCCCAAAAGTCTGAAATAACCTGTAAAAAATTAAGTTCAAAAGGTCAATCTACGTCTGTCATTGCACAAGCCACGATCGTGACCTGCTAAAATCAGCTTCTGTCACAATCGTGTCCCTTTTTCCTCTACTAGGCTTCCTCTAAATCTTCTTTGTTCTTTGATATTTGATCTCAGACATTAATAAACACATCAAATCACCTCAAACACACAAAATTAAAACTCAATAGCATGCTCTAGCCCACATAACACTCAAAATACAGATATCTAACCAACTAATACAATTCTAAACCTAAACATGCATGAATCAATTAGTTAACAACTAAAAACATACTAAAATGAATATTAAAACATCATGCAACCTACAACTATTAGGTAGCACCAAGATTGTCACACTAAAGGGTAAAAGAAAGGTTTACAAGAACTAATTCATTAAAAAGAGCAGTAATCTAACATAATTCTACATAAGCAAGAGCAATTATGTGATACTCAGCTTCAGTATTAGATCAAACAATAATTGGTGGCTTCTTAGGACTCCAAGAGATAAGATTAGGCCCTAAAAAGATACAATAACTAGATTTAGAATATGGATCATCAAGACAACCAACCTAATTAGCATCACGATAGGCCTATAAAGAAAGGTTGGAAGATCTTCTAAAATGAATGCCATAAGAGGGTGTGGAACGAAAATATCGTGGAATCCATTTCACCACAGACCCATGAATGACAGTAGGGCATTACAGAAATTAGGATACCCTATTGACGGCAAACTGAATATCAGGACAAATGAGACAAAGATATTGAAGAGTACCAATAGTTCTACGATATCCACTAAGATTAGAAAGAGGAACACCATGATTTTTAGACAAGGGAAGAGATGAAGTGATAGGTGTATAAATTGGTTTAGATTTACCAAGGTCAGTTCAAACAAGAAGATCTTTAGTGTATTGGATGGGGTGAGAAGAAGACCGTGTGAAGTGGTATGAGCTTAGACACCAAGAAAATGATGAAGAGGACCTAAGTCTTTTATAAAATAGGTAGAGTTGAGTTCATGAATAAGTGTGGTAATGAAGGAGGGTGAGGAACCAGTTACTAGGATATCATCCATATAAACTAAGAGAAAAATTGTGTGAGAGTTGGCTTTATGAATGAAAAGAGAGGTGTCAGATTTATAGGGCTTAAAATGGAGTTCAAAGAGTTTTTGACTAAGACGATAAAACCAGGCTCAAGGGTCTTGTTTGAGACTATATAAGGATTTATGGAGTCTACAAACATAGTGAGGATGATGTGGATCTATGAAGCCAAGAGGATGGGACATGTAAAAAGGTTCCGGTAAGTAACCATGAAGAAAGGCATTATTAACATCAAGTTGGCGAATAGGCCAATTATAGGATATAGCAAAGGATAGCGATGGGTTTGAAAAGAAGATTGAAGGTAGCAATGTAATCAACTCCTAGAGCTTGATGGGGGCTTTTGGCTACAAAACGAGCTTTATAGTGCTTAAGGGAGTCATCAGGATTTTGTTTAGTGTGAAAAACCCATTTATAGTTGACAATGTTTATGTTTAGTAAGGTGAACAAGGGTCTATATGTGATTGCAATGGAGGGCATTAAACTCTTCAAACATAGCTTGGCGTTAGTAAGGAATTTTGTTGGCTTAAGTAAAGGAGGTGGGATTAGAATAAGTAATTGGGGTAGTGACATTATAGGTGATATAATCGAAAAAAATGTCTAGGGGTATGTGTGTTATGTCGGGTACAAGTGATCATTGGGTGAGGAGGAGGCTAGGATGTGTTTGTGGTAGGGGGAGAAGAGGAAATAGAGGATAGAGGTGGAAGAGGTAAAGGTAAAGAAAGAGGAAGGGAGGAGGGTGAGGTAGAAGATGACATATGTAGTGTATGGTAGGAAAAGAGATGTTCAATAAAGCGGACATGACAAGAAATATAAAATTTGAAGGTGATAGGATCAAAGCATCGCTAGCCTTTATACTGGGAGGCATATTTAAGAAAACCATATTGGATAGATTTTGGTGTAAGTTTTTCTGGACAAGTGGTGCCTAAATAAGGAAAACATACACAATCAAAAACACGAAGATGAGTAAGGTTAGGTTGATTACAGTAAAGGACTTCATGAGGAGATTTGTGGTGAAGAACAGGAGTAGGTAATAGATTCATAAGATAAACAACAGTGTTGAATGGTTCATAACAGAAGGACTTGGGAAGAGAGGGATGAAGAAGAAGGGCATGGCTAGTTTTAGTTAAGTGACGAATTTTTTGTTTAGCAAGACCATTTTGTTTGGGTGTATTGGGACGAGAAATGTGAAAAGTGATTGCATGAAAAAAAAAAGAAGATAGTGAGCAAACACATGTTTAGTAAGTTCGGGAGCTCCATCGCATTGAAAAGTTTGGATGGTAATGGAAAATTGATTTTCAGTGGTGATTTTTAAAGGATTAAAAACAAAGTAAGGCATGATTTTTGTAGATGAGAGGAAAAATCCAAATAAATCAACTAAAGTCATCCATAAAGATAATGAAATGGTGATAACCAGATTGGGAAAGAGACAAGAAAGGACCCAAAATATCACAGTGAATTAATGTAAAGATTGGATAGAAATGCAGGAAGATAGAGGCAATGAAAGACGAATACTTGTTCCTTGAAGAAAAGAAGTATATGGATTGAGATTATTTTTAAAGTGCAAAATATGACCTAATCTAGATAATGCAATAGGACATGGGTGACTTAGACGTTGATGTCACAGATTTATTGAACTAGAGACAACAATGAAAGCAACTGGATTTGTGAATTGTTATGGCCCGTGAGAAGCGGAATCTTGGATTTGAGATCCTTTACAATGTAACCAAATAGATTAAATTTAATGACACCAAGATTATCGATGACATACTAGAATTATCAGTGCCAAATTTGGCAATAGATAAAAGAGTTATAGTAATGTGAGGAACAATCAATATATCACAAAGATGAAAATTATGGAAAGAAGTGGAAAATGTTATAGTACTAGCGGATGAAATTGCGAGAGTGTGTCCATTACTGATAATAACTTAATTTTATCCTTCATTTGGCGTGACCGATTCTACAAAATCAGGATGCAAAGTCAAGTGAGCCGTTGTACCAGTATCTAGTAATTAGTTAGTAACAGTGTTGTGTTTGAATGGAGTGGGATCAGGATCAGATTTCATGGCAGCGAATGATGTGGTAAGATTATGTCTATTATTGCGAAATCTAGGGAAGCGATTACTAGATTCAAAATACCTAAAACGACATTGAGCAACAACATGTCCCCATTTCCAACAAATTTGACATTGAGGAGGTGGGTTATTATTGTGAAAATTAGGCTTGCTTAGGATAAGGTGGGTTATTAGGAGAAAAGTGGGTTTGGGTTGGCATGTGGGCTGGATTTGGCATTGGAATTAAACAAGCCATTTGAAGAATTTGCACGTAGATTAGAGGGCCCATTAGGTCAATTAGGTTGAAATTGGAGATGGCGTACATTAGCTTAAGCTGAAATCATTTTAAGATTTTAGAATTTTGCATGTAAATAGTTATTTAAAAACAAGGTTTAGTCATTGCTATTATTAAAAGTTTGCAATTTTTTATGGTTCTGATTAATATTAAAAATTGAGTAAATTCTAATTTTTTGTAATTTATTTTTGTAAGAGCACATGAAATGTAATATTATTTAATCCAATATCATGGCAGTGTCATCCAGCTAAAGTAATCACAATGTTAATGTATTATTATCCGAGAATCTCTACTAGAACACTATTCATAAGAATTAGGGAGCTGTTGTTCACGGTTCCCAAACTTGTCTACTATACAAGCAAAATTTTCGTTTCATGCAAACAACTTCCATACGTTCACTTTGAAATCTAATCTAAAAGTTATGATTGACTGAAAAGATACTCAAAAGAAGGTTAAAAATTGCCAAATTTCAGAACATCCATAATCTTGATTTTTATTATTAAAGGAAAAGAATTCGACGGCAAAGAAGCCTCGTTTGTGCATATCAACTTCAGTAATTTTCCCATGATTATCCGTCAAACATAACCTTCTTCTCCAGGATACCATCGATCATTTCAAGCAACTGCCGCATATTAATTACTCTGTTATACCATCTTCCAGAAATCTTAAAACCTCTTCTATGGAGGGCCTGGCCTCAGGTAACTCCTTTGTACAAGCAAGTGCTATTTCCAGAACCTGCAGAGCTTGCTTTCTCTCTTTGCCCTCCGCAACAAATTCGAAAAAGTCCAGGCCACCTTCTTTAGTCTGTTCTTTCTTTTGAGTTATGCAACCAGTGAAGCCTGGAGCTCCGGGTCCTCCTAGCATGTCCAACAACACTAGCCCAAAATTGTACATGTCACATGCTTGAGATATCTTGTTAGAGTAGGAACAATTAGGCGGATGTGGTCGTTTTTTCTGCCATGTATCAGGAGCTTCCTCTAAATCTGCTAATTGAATGAAGCCATAATCAGACAAGCAGGCGGTGAAGTCCACGTTAACCATGATATTTGAAGCTTTTATGTTGCCATGCACATTCATTTGCATACGCTTCTCGTATGGAGGATGTTGTGCGTGGATGAAGGCAATTGCTCGCGCAGTGAACAGAGCAATCATATACCTCTGGTTCCAATCCAAGGCAGTGTGACCATTTTCTCTTCCACCTGGTATATGTTCAAGAGGTACGCTTTTAAAACTTTTTAATCAGTCATTTCTACTTTACAAACAATTAATTTAAAGCAAAAGTTGATGTATTTGTCAAACTAAATTCACAAGTATATACAAAGCGGTGATTTCTTCGGGGAAGAGCAAATTATATTACTTGTTAACGCAGCTGAAGTCTCGAACTTAGTAACTAAGTTAGCGATGTTCACAAAATGATGAAGGGATACACAGTTAAAAGACCATATTGCCTTCCTATTGTTAATAACGCAGTGGAAATGGACTGATCATCTATCTGAACACAATGGAAATGGAGGGATCATCTAGCTCATCAGTATATTATATATACTATTTGACTCAATAGACGTCTTTTAAGTTACAACTCTATTTTGAGTGGAATATGCCAGTATCATAAACATCAAAACAACATGGCGACTCAGGAACCTCTACGGCGATTGTGACGGGAGAAATTAATGATCTGAAAACTCACCTGTGAGCAAGTCAGCCAGGCTTCCCATGGGATAATAATCACATAGGACGAACTTGATCCTCTTTGCATATATATAGGCCGTGAGAGGCACAAGATTTCGACATTTTTGGCTAACCTGAGCAAACCTTTCAACTCTCCTCTTAAACTCCCTTCGACCAACACTCACTATTCTAAATCTTTTCACCGCATAAACTTTTCCTTCTAATAAAACAACCTTCTCTGTCATCCCAAGACGGCTCTCTCCCATAACACCCACAGAGGCCCGTAAAACCTCCCTTAAACTCAACTGGGATTCATTTTCTTCGCAGAAACTCAAAGGGAGGTCATCTACAAAACCCACCAAGCTATCTTCATCGTATTCAAGAATTGTCCCCGACCAATTGCTGCAGTCTTCATACCGGGGGTTCCTTTTGGGCTTTGTAAAGGTCCTTGATAGCATTTCAGTGACTTTTGTTGCGAGACAAGTTAATGGAGCGGAGTGAATGTTTTGGGATGATTCTGTTATCAAGGTTGATAAGTAGTTTCCTTTTTTGACAGGTTTGAGTGGGAGTTTTGTTCTTCTAGGATATATCGGATGCATGGTCCTGGCACCTAGTTTTCTCTTTATTTCTATTGGGCTACACAAACATCCAAATTCAGAATCTCATCGAAATTCTCTACCGAATTCTATTGGCTAAATTGGCCTTGGATATAACCTTTTATCTTGACAATGATCTGATTTATTAAAATGACCCTGCTTTACTGAAAGCAATAATCTTTCATGCATTCGTTTACTTCTTGTTGATGTCAAGCTTTCTCTGCTCTGAAAGATAACTTAAATTTGACAACCAGAAATAAAGCCTCACACGAGAAGCCTCTCACAAACATGATGGCTCTTCGGAAAGTTTTTGCACTAGTTTTAAAAAAATTAATTTTGACTTTTTTTTTGAAAGATAACTTAAATTTGACTTAAAACTCTTAACTTAAAGAATATTTTACTCTCAATTTTTTTCAAATTAATCTTAAATTTATTCTTTATCCATTTAATAATCTATGACAAATCGTTGTTAAAAACAAGCTCAGACACATATAATGCACTTCTAAATTAAAATTTATGTAACATGTGAAATCTTATTGGTCGGGTCGGTCGTGCTAAGCCCAAGCCCAGACTGGAACGACCTGTGAGCAGGTCGGCCCATTCTGAATAATGACCTAAACCTAGCAGTTATTCCTTATATAAGGTACTACTTTGCCATGATACAGGTACGACATTAGAACCCTAATTTTCTCTGTTCTTTGCTACCAAAACCTCTACCAAAAGACTAACTTGAGTGTCGGAGGGGCCTGCCGGCAATTAACCCCCGGCGTGCCTTGTGCTGTTTTGCAGGTATTCTCTTGCTAAAGCCAGTCAAAATCATGGATCCATGTAGTGGCGTCCGGCCCCATCAAGATCAGACAGAACTAGTTGACGCCCACCGTGGGGCCCGGCGTCAGGGCACCACGTCCAGAAATACTCAGATAAGTCAGGCAGCGGCAACCAATCCTGATGTAGCCGCTGTCGCGGCACTTGCGCTGTAACGAATAGGTTTGCGACTACCCGCCACCTTTCCACCGGCGCATCATGATTTCCAGATTCGATCACCGTTTATCATCCAAAACCCTAGTACAGATGAACTACCACCTCAAAATCCGAACAACCAAACACAATATTCACATCTGAATGATCAACCGCAACAATCACAAAACCGAGATCAAGAAGCGCAGAGCGTGGCCCTAGAGGATAACGCTGAGACCAATTCACATCCTCACAACCATAACCCTCCTACACCACAACCAACCTCCCTCACCCATAAACAAATAGAGGAAGCGACTGATTTACTGATCCGCCAAATTTTGCAGTCTCAACCGTCACAGCAGCAAACCCCCGCTCGGCAGATAGGTGTAATGGCCGATCGGCACACTGCTGAAGCCCTAGAAAAAATAGTGGATGATCGAATCAATGTAGCTATGAATTCCCGTCCGGATCAACCATCAACATAGTATAACTCTCCTTTCATCCCGGAGATCCTAGATAGCCTCCCAGCGGTCGGTACTAAGATACCGACGCTTGAAAAATATACTGGAAAAAAGATCG
>JANKOD010000193.1:22081264-22098288 GCA_026284645.1 Erythroxylum acuminatum | reverse complement strand
ATTAGAACCCTGATTTTCTCTGTTCTTTGCTACCAAAACCTCTACCAAAAGACTAACTTGAGCGTCGGAGGGGCCTGGCGGCAATTAACCCCCAATGTGCCTTGTGCTATTTTGCAGGTATTCTCTTGCTAAAGCCAGTCAGAATCATGGATCCATGCAGTGGCGTCCGGCCCCATCAAGATCAGACAGAACCACTTATAATTATCAATAAAAACTATAAATGAAAGAATAAATCTCAGAAATAAATTGTAATTGACTATCTAATTTTTCAATAGATAAAATTTATTTTGAATACTCAATTTAAACTATACTTCCCCGTAACCTCAAGGAACTCTAACCCATAGTGACCAACCTTCAGAAGCAACACGCTTTAAGGAGTAATGCATCACCTTTACGTGATTAACTTCCTTCCATCTACACTCTTCTTTTTGTTTCACTCAATTACCTACATTCAGCTTTGTTTCCTTCCCACCACCTCCACTCATCGTTTTCATTCATTCAACTACCTCCATCAAGCTTTTTACCTACACTCATCTTTTCTTTTTGCTAAACGTCATCCACGCAACTTTCTTTTCTTAGATCTGGGCTTTGTTCCACACTTCCTTAGATATGGGTTTTGCTTCACACTTCCTTTCCTCTCTCTTCTAAGGACAATTTGGTCTTTCCTGCACTTACTTTTTATTTCCTTTCCTTCCTGCTTTTTCCCCCCTTTATAATTCTAGCTACTATCTTATGCACCAACTACCCAGACACTTTACTTTTTGCCAAACTAAGTCTTCTGATTTTCAGTCATGTCAGCAACTCCTTTTTCCTCTGCTGACTTTACTCTTTTGCCCTTAAAGGACGCATAAGGCGCCTCTCTTCCTCCTCAAGTTGCTCCTACAATTCACCAACAAATTAGGAAAAGTTGAAAACAAGTTATAGGGGAGGAGCAGGACTATACCTTGCATTATTTCCCTCTGAAAGAGGAGGATGACCGATTGTTGGTTTCCTTTGACTTGGATTTCCTTCAGGCTAGTGCAAAAACTTGGGAAGCTTCATTGATTAGCTTGTTTTGGGAGAGAAGACCTACATTTTTAGTTATTAAAAATGGGCACAATTTATATGGAAAAACAAAGGTTTACATGAAGTGCTTATAGTAGAAGAAAACACGATGCTATTTATCTTCTCATCTAATGATGCAGCTATGAAAGTAATAGAGGAGGGTCCTTGGCATATCTAGAATCGACCTTTATTTTTATAGCCGTGGAAACCAGGGAATCAAGCCGATTCCATTAAACACCAAGTTGTTCCCTCATGGGTGCATTTGTATAATGTCCCACTTGAATATTGAACTAACAAAGGCCATAGAATAATAGCAAGCTACCTTGGCAAGCCTCTTGTATGGATGAACATACAACACAAAGGAAAAAGAGTTGGATATATAGACTGTGTATTAATGTAGAATCAATCCAAAATCTGCCAAAAAGTATACCAGTTATGTAATTGGGAGCAAATGGTTCTTTGTTTGAAGATAATGTCTATATTAACTACTAATGGAAGCCATCTCTGAAAGCTCAAAGGAAAAAGGTGGATACCTAAGGGTAAGAAGTTCTTAAGAGGTGATAATGAGGAGCTTATGGGATTGGATGCACATACAGATTATAAGAGTACTCAAAGGGAACCTTCTTAAGAGATTGTGTAAGAGGTCCACATCATACCCGTGAGTAAAGGACAGATGGTAGTTTCACCCACTGCATATACCAAGCCTCAGATGGATACTCCAGCTAAGAATGGGGAAAAGATAGAGGCCTTAGAACAATTAAACTCCCCTTCTATGCTAAACCAAAGTGGATATCTAGACACCTCCTTATCACCTATAATGGGAGACAATCCTGGTACTTCTTTTGAGAAAGTTATAAGGACAGCAGGTAGGAGCAAAAAGAAAGGCTAGAAATCTACTACATCACGTATTGGAATCCCCCTCTATTGCTGACAATAACGTAACATACCCAACTTTTCAAGACAGGGGTTTTTTCAATTTGAATTTCAGACTAAGAGGAAGAACATTAAGCTTTTTGAAATAAATAAAAATAAAATAAGTGGCGTTTTTGAAACAAAGTCAGTCATATTCTCGTCCATCCACGACAAGGTATAATGACTTGGTTTATATGGAATGTTACAGGTATTAACTGCCTAAAGAAACTTTTAACTTTGAAGGATTTTGCCTATCAAGAAAGCCATGTTTAATTGCTCTTTTAGAAACCAAGATTAGGGTAGATAATATTAGGAAGCCGAATAAAATGGGTAGTAGTTGGAAATTTGTTACTAATCACCAAAAGCATGCTTTTGAAGAATCATTATTGATTTTATTCCTGAATTTGTGGAAGTAGATGTCTTGGAAGTGGAAATGTAGGTGATGCACATGAAATGATATTTTAAAGTTGAGGATGTGAATATCTTCTCTTAGGTTGTATATGTCTCTAATTTTTCCTTCCAAAGGAAGGAGTTATTAAAGAGTTTGGTTGATTCCCAGTATAGAGTAGTTAGCCCCTGGGTTATCAGTGTTGATTTTAACTCCACTCTATCTAGAACTGAAGCTGAAGGAAATGCTCTCTTGAGGAACTTCATGTCATATTTTAAGGATTGTGTGGAGACTATGGGTCTCACTAATCTCAAATATCTGGGTCACACATTTTTTTGGAGAAATAAGCAAACTAGAGATTGGTCTATAAGGAAAAAGTTGGATCGAGTGTTAGTTAATCAGAGTTGGTTACATCAGTTTCTTATGAGTTCTACCTCTTTTGTAGATCCTCTCTTCTCTAACCATTCTCCTGCCAAGATAGAGGGTATGTTCCTCAAGCAGAAAGCTAAATTTCCTTTTAGATTTAACAATCTTTTGGCAAATATGGAAGGCTTTCAAGAGGTTGTTTAGAAGGGAATGATGAAGTTCAAGTATGGTACTAAACAATATATATGTGTTTAGAGGCTCAAGGTAATCAAGGTTGAATTGAAAAATTAAATGTTACAAAGGGCAACTCTACTGCTGAATCTATTAAAAGATCCAAGAGTGATCTCACTATTATTCAAGGGTAACTTTCTAATCACCCTAAGGAACCTCAACTTTTGTCACTAGAGAAAGATAAACTTTACCACTATCTCTCTATTGTTCATAATCATAAAAGTTTGATAAGGCAAAGAGTAAGGGCTCAATGCCTGTAGACAGCTAATAAATGCTCTAAGTTTTTCTTCAACTCATTAATGGGGAAAAGGAACAGCAATAGAATTTATGTTATCCAAGTTGTCGATGACAAATTACTCAACCATCAGGATCTAATCTTTAAAGAGGCAAAGAAATATTTTAGTAGATTTTATAGGCACTTTACTTGTACTTTAGTTACTTCACACTTGCTAAACTCTTTCATTTAGAAGAAACTATCTTAAGTAGAGCCTTAAATTAGCCTATCCATGATGAAGAGATTGAAGGAGTTATCTCCTAAAAAAAAGAGATTAATAAAACCTTCCTTTGCCTATTTCCTAAAACCAGTAACCCAAATTCCTTTAATGAGACGAGGCCTATTGCTTGTTATAATTTCCTTTATAAGTTGATCTCTAAAATTATCGCAAATAGAATCAAAGCAGTTATAGGGACCTTGGTTAGTAATAACGAAAATGCATTCATGCAAGGAAGGGTGACAATGACAACATTTCCATTGTCTAAAAGCTCACTAAGGGGTACTAAAAGAGGAATTATCCGCCAAACTGTCCTTTTAAGATTCATTTCAAAAAGGCCTTTAATTGTGTGGATTGGAGTTTTATTCTTATGGTGATAGAGGTGATGAGATTCCCTTCTGTATTCATTAAATGGATAGAGGCAGTATAACCACCTCATTCTATTCGGTGTTAGTGAATGGTGTACCAACTAAACTATTCAAAAGAGAGAGAGGACTTTGGCAAGGTGATCCTATGTCTCCCTACTTTTTCATCCTCTTTATAGAGGTGATAACTTTATTTTTAAAGTATAATGTAGAAAAGGGTTTCAAGTTCCACAACAAATGCGAGAAGGTATCTCTAATCAACCTCTATTTTGCTGACAATTTGTTACTTTTTTGCAAGGCACATCCATTTTCTATTCAAATTTTGATGTCCTCTCTAAATCAATTTGGAGAAATGTCGAGTTTAGAAATCAACCTAGCAAAAAGTCATTTTGTACTAGCCAATAGTGTAGCTAGATTGAAAGTAGAGATAGCTAAAATATCTTTTATGGAAACTAAATAATATCCTTTGTGTTATCTAGGACTGCCTATCAACATAAGAATACTTCTTCTTTTTTAATGTTACCCATTGGTAGAAAAAATACAACAAAGCGTAAACCATTGGACACATAGGTTCTTATATTTTGGTGGTAGACCTTAGCTTATCAAATAAGTATTGATTTCCTTGCAAGTCTATTAGTCTGTTAGTATGTTTCTAGCTAAAGGAGTGGTGAAGACAATCGGAACCTTATTTAGGAGGTTCTTATGGGGAAAGCATAATTTTGAAGGATGGATGATAAAAGTTAGAGGGGATGAGGTTTGTAAGTCTAAAAAGGAAGGGGCGTAGGATAATTCCTATTCCCACCTCCAATAAGATATTAATGTTAAAAAAATGGCATATTTTGTGCAATGAAGATTATTTATAGACCAAGTGGCTTCACTCTTATATACTAAAAGGAAAATCATTGTGGGCCATTTCCCGTAAAGAATCTCAATCCCTTTTCATTAACAATTTAATGAGACTGAAGGACACCATAGAGCTGGGAGTGACATGTAGAATTGGTAATGGGAAAAAAGCTCAGTCTTGGATTGATAACTAGACGGGTCATGGTCCATTATTTCAACTTCCTAGTACAGTTCAATGGTGGAGTCATCTACCACTTAAAGTAAACGTCAGTGAGTCATAACTGATAACCTGTGGACTGATTTTCCAGACCAGGTGCTTCACCTCATCCCTACTTATACCCCTAATTGTAGGGCTTAGGAAAAATACTCATGGCTAAACTAACCCCCTAATTCCTTTTCTAACAAGGTATGTAAGGAGTGGCTAACTCAAGGCCAATCCTCTGGTGATTGGTACCTTATAATCTAGCATAAATCATTAAGACCTAATTCCTCCTACTTATTATGGTTTGAACAAAATGGCCACCATCGACAGATTTCGTTTTCTAAATATAGAAACTACATGTGTACTATTCAAAAATGATTATGAAACTAGAGATCATTTTTTCCAATAACCTTTTGCTGAGAGCATATTGAGAAGAATTAAAGAGAAGCGTCATTGGAGATCGAATGAGATTATGCTTACTGTCATATTGGACAACTTAAAAGGACTAACAACTGACCCTAAAGAGGATAAAGCGATATACATCATTTCACTGGCTTCTAGCCTAGAGGAGATATTGAAAGAAAGGAACTTGCAAATTTTTAGAGGCAGAATGTGTTTACATCTAAAGGTGTTAAAATATATAATCGCGAGGATTAGAGAATTGATTTTTCTCTCTAAAAAACTACCAATGTTTAGTGAAAATATAATTAGAACATGGAATCCGAGCTAACTAACACATGCAGTACTAAAAGGAAAGAGGAATTGTACGAGGAAGAGTGGTTAAGCTGTTACCTATTGGAAATTCACACTTTAAAATTGAGATATGCTATTAGGAAATCATGCTCGAATTTGATCACACATGTACTAAAAGAAAAACAAAATTTTTATTAATTTTTTGTCAGTATCACTTTAATCTACAATATGATTAATGCAAAAATATAATATCAAATATATAATTTCTTTTTTTTATTGTTCCCTTCAAACCAAAATTTGAAACAAGTTTATCAATTAATGTAGTCACACAAGCATATAATCTCGTATCTACATAAATATGTTGAGATAACTCTATAAGTAGTGTATAGAGGAATAAAACAAGGAGTGTTCTTTTAGAACCTATGCATATTTATAATAGTGTTAAGAATTTATAGCAATTTAATTGAAATATAATTATAAATTTATTAAAATTACAATTAATTCTAATTAAATATTAATTAAGTCTAAAAAATATTCAATATCTTATATTAATCCTTATTTATTTAATATCTTATATTTAATCATAAAAATTTTAAAATTTTACAATCAAATATAATTTATTAAGTTATTTTTCTCTCTTTAACTATTCTTTTTTCCTGGTATGTTAGGTTCTTAAATTTGTTGACAATGGATATAAATTATAACATTAAACTATATTTAGGATTAAATAGATTAAGTTCTTTTAATTTATTTTAAATTTTCTAATTAAATAATTTTTCCTAATAAATTAAGATTGAAATGTACCAATACACTATAACCGCTTAATTATTAAAAATATCAAATTGATTGACTAATCTTTTCATACATAGTTTTCATATAACTCAATCATTTTATTATATAATATTTCGATTAGATATAAAATATATAATTAATGTCTACTCTATAGGGTCTAATTATATAGGTGTTCGACATTAATATCTTGTTCTTTTAATAATAGTTGAAAATTATTTTTAAGTTTTCATTTCATGCTGTTCAAATATTTTTAAATCAATTTTAATAAAGGACGATAAAATATTCAAGTTAATCACCACTCTTATTATATCTAATAATTATTAATTAAGCCACCATTAATTATATATGCTTAAATTAGCTTTGTATGAATTCTTATGTAAGCAAATAATGAGATTTGCGTTGCTAATTTGTCTTACATCATGGCCCTCCACCAAGTTCATTCCTTCGAGACACCCAATATAGTAACACCATAAGTTTATGTTTATGTTTATGCTTATGCTTATGCTTATGTAATTTGACAAATATAGTCGAGAGTAGCTATTAGGAGCATGTGAGTTTGCAACCACATGTAATTACCTTAATGGACCATTCGAGCATAACATATGTCAGAAGGAGGAGTGTTGAGCAAGTTTTATATCTAATAATAAAACTCTTAATACACCAAAAGTATACGAATTGTATCTTATAGTATAAAAGGTTATCATTCTCATGAGGATTATGTCAGAGTTAGTAATTTGAACCTAACTTCGTCTAAGGTATTCAAAAATGGATTTGAATTAAATTTAAATAATAAAAATAAAAAATAAACAATGAGCTGCTGATAAAATTTAGGGTTTTGATCAAGATGAAATACTTAGAACTTTTTTTCCTTATTTTGTTTCTTTTAATCTTGTTAATTAAATTGTGTGTTTGATCATAGATTTCCTAAGATATTGATTACTCTCTCTCATGATCTAATCAATTAACCCTAATTGAATTCGAAATTTACAGATTTGTAGCCTCGTGATTCACAAAATTGTTCAATTAGATTTGAAGTTATCTAATAGATAATCAATTTCTCAACCAAGATATCTGTTCGATTAATGAGGTATGAAACCAATAAGGTCATACAAGGAATCTCAAAAAAACAATTGTATTCAAATAGTTAGCTGATTCCAATTACAAAAGAATTTAATAGTAAACTTTCAATCAAAGAAGAACATTGCAAAACTCGCATATCTTAATTGATCAATTAGAGGGAAAATTAACCATATATGTGTGACTAAAGTAGAGCTTAAAAAGGGACCATCACTCAAAATCATAAGAAATCTAGGAAATGATTAAAAAATAATGCCTCAAAAGCTCAAGTAGAAATTAAAAAGTAGCTACCAAATCAAAATGGATAGGGGATAACTCAAAATTTTGCCTATATCATGGCTTGTAGAGCTCCAAATTGTATAATTTCAATTGGATATTAACTAGAGACATAAGTCTAAAACATTAATGAAGAAACCGAAATCTGATTCTGCCTCTAAGAGTTTTGAATTTTGTTTTGAAGTTGAGTTCTGACAATTGTCCTTGTTTTCGAACAGCCTATAGTTTTTGGGGTATAACTCCCGATATAATTAACCAAATTGCATGAAATTTATGCCATTAGAATCTTAATACATATGGAAATGAAATAAATTCATAATATTGTAAGACAATGTGGGAATTAAAGGAAGAAGGAGGACCAATATGCAATTTTCCTAAAGTCAACTCGTGGACCAATAAGATTAAAGCATGTATGTCCAAAAGAATTGTAACACATGGTCCAATAGAATTGTAACACATGTTCCCATAACATTGCAACATATGGTTCAATATAATTGTAACACGTGGTCCAATGGGATTGTAACACATGGTCCAATAGGATTGTGACCTCTGGTCTAATGGAATTGAAACATGTGTCTAAGACTAGAAAATTCATAAAAACACATATGGAGAAGGAAGATGGAAAAATGGCTTAACTTCATATTTTTCTCCTCTCCATTTCACCTTCTTCATCCCATCATTTTTCACTTGGTAATTCAAGCAAAGCCAAAGAAGAAGGGAAGAAAAACCATTAGAAGAACTACTTTGCCAATTTTAAGGTTTGGGACTTCACTTAGTTGATTTCTATATTTTGTGTATGATTGAATGGATATAAAGATTCATTTGGATGTGGAATTGTTACTAGGATGTTGCTTTGGTGTTATTTTGGTGTTACTTTGTATGGTTGTATATGACAAGAGAGTATCCTGTAGTGGAATTTTGTAGGGTATGTTTGAGTCAGTCATATTGTTTGAGTCATAATTCAACCTACAGACCTTTAAATTGTATGATTTCAGTTGCATATGAAACCTAAGACAACGAACTAAACATCTATAGAAGAGACTCGAACTTAATTCAAGCGTTATGACCTTGGAAATTTGAGATCAAAAAAGGTAACCTTATATTGCCCTTGTTTTGGCGTAGCTTATGATATTTTGCCTATATCTCATGATTTAGAAGTCTAAATGGTCTGATTGTTAGTTCTATAGAAACTATAGACATAGAGGAAAAAATTTCTAGGAGATCTCGAAACCCAGTTCTAACTTTTTCTATATGCATATTAAGGAACAAGTAGTGGTATGAATGGAGAGAGTGTCTGTCACCACCGTGGCATTGTTTTTGTTTCTAATTTCTACCACACCTTATCCGAACCATTATGAATGTGTATGAACATTTTCAAACTCCTAGAAATAACTAAAATAGGACTTACCACATGTGAATTGGGAGACCTGAACATTGGAATGTAAGATTGAGCATAATGCATTCCAAAGAAATTTTGCATGTACATAAATGATTTATATGTATATTCATTACTTATATGAGTATAGTATGATTATACAAGTATGATTTGGATATCCTTCTATTGGGGGTAAGCCATGAATTGCATGTATGAATGCAAATATAGATTTTATGACTTGAAATGTATATCATATGATTCGTTAACATATGAATTGTCAGATTTACAAATGGTCGGTTAAAGGAAATGTTATAGTGCCTGCTCTATTGTCTTGGTTTTGGATAAATAAGCAAGCCTATACGGTTACAGTGCAGCTGCTACAGTTTGATACCTTCAGGTATCCACAGTTAGATACTTTCTAATATCCACAGTTCGATGCCGTCAAATATCTACAGTTTGATGCCTTCGGGTATCCATTGTTTGATACTTTCGGGTAACCACAGTTTTGATATCTTCAGATATCCACAGCACCCTTTATCCACACCCACAGAAAATGTGCAGGCTTAACACAGAAAGGAAACTTAACAGTCATAAATAAGAAATAAAGCATAAGAACACTAATAATTGGTATTAATGAGCATTTTTATTGGTTGTAATGATGAATTGTAATGGTGTGCAATTATCCAAATAATTTGTATCATATTAATATTTTTCTTATAAATGTGCATTTTCGGTATATGGATAATATGTTGAAGCATATTTGTATTATGCATTTTGCTTAAGTATGCCATCATTATTTACATGAGCATTGAATATCAATGTTTGGTTCATGAATGTGAATTTATAGTATATGAGTGTGGTATTTTTTAATGTGTGTGCTTGACGGATGACCACTATGAGTGGTCATCCAAGCTAAGGATTTTCCCTATTAAGTTTTTAAGCTTAGCACGAGCGTTAATCTGTGTAGGTCCAAGTCATAGGAGTAAAGTACAGGGAACATCTGCAAGGACCAAGGCCAACAGATAGAAGAAAAAGTACTTTTAGAATGTTTTTTTAGTTACAGATGATCACACATGTAATAAATAAAGGAAATTGTATGTTTTCTTTTAGATTACCGTGTAAATGTAAAGATGTATTACTACTTTGTGATCTCACTATTAAAGCTGACAAGATTCCAATAGCAATTATGATTATATATGCAACAAATTGGGAATTCTATAGGGTAACATTATATAGGGATTTGCAAGTAATTAATTTAAGCATCTCAAGCCCTTACATGCTTGCAAGAGATTTAAACTACTTGTTGTCTCCATCTGAATCCAGTGGAAGAAGAAGTATGACATATGATGACACTAGAGAACTGATAAAGTTAATCTCTAAGTTGGATCTGGTTGATCTCAAATTTCAGGGACCTATTTTTACATTGAGCAATCATTAGAAGGATAGTGGACTGGTATAGGGGAAGTTGGACAGTTGTTTGGTCAGTGATTGTTGGCTCGCTTAAATGCAAGAAAAGTTATGTTGTGTTTCTAGAACCACAATTTTCAGTTCATACTCCAATCAATGTGATGGTTAACAACAAAATGAAGATAAGAAGATCTTCATTCAAGTTTTCGATTCCCTATTAAAGCATTCCAAACTTGACTCAATTATAGCATATGCTATTAACAAACTCTTTAAGGGCTCTAAAGCATTTCAATGCATGCAATTACGAAAATATATCAAGGCTGATTAAGTCAAACTTCTCATGGGTACCCCTGATCCTATGAAGACAGATAAGTTACAAACAATGAAGGAACTCACATTCACCCAAAAGTAGCTAACGTTCAATCCTATAGATCTAGTGCTCATTGAGAAAGAGAGAGCTAACCTCAATAAATAATTACAGGCACTTGAAGCATACAATTCCCAACTAAAGCAAAAATCGAGAGTTTAATGGATGCAACAAGGAGATACAAATACGAAGTATTTCTACAATATGATTCAAGTAGGAGGAATAAGAAAAAAATCTTTTGAAGATTTTTTTATGAGTTAGAAGAGATGAAAAAGGCGGTTAGAAGGCACTTCAAAGAAATAACTGTGGTAACTACACACACTACTAATCTTCCTAAAATTATGCTCAACAGATTATTAGTTTCCATAAACTAGATTCAACAGTCTGAAATGCTTAAGGAAGTTACCCATAAAGAGATAAAACAAGTAGTGTTTTCATTTCATCCTGATAAGTCTCCAGAACTAGATGGCTTCAACACAAAGTTCTTTCAGGAGAAATGGACTGTCTTACAAACTCCACTAGTAAGAGCAGTGCAAGAATTCTTGAGAAGTGGTAGGTTGCTCACTGAATTGAATAAGACTAACTTGGTCTTGGTACCCAAATTCCCTAATCCTAAATGCTTAAATGATTTTAGACCTATTGCATGTTGTAATATGGTGTACAAGATTATTGAAAAAATCCTTGCTAATAAGTTGAAAGTTGCCTTACCTAGCTTAATCAATCCAAGTTAGGGTGTTTATGTCTCAGGAAGGAGTATGGGTGATAATATCTTGTTAACTAATGAATTATTCAAAGATTACAAATCAAAGGAGCATATCAGGAGTTGTGTACTCAAAATTGACTTCACTATAGTTTATGACACCATTGAATGGAGCTTCATTATTAATTCTCTACAGGCATTTGGATATCTATATGAGTTTATCAAATGGATTCACTCTTGTATAACATCTGTGTCTCATTCAGTATTGATGAATGGATAACCTACTCAGCTCTATAAAGCTGCCAAAGGAATCAAATAAGGTGATCCTCACTCTCCCTATCTATTTGTCATTTATATTGAAGTACTATAAAGAATCACGCAACTTTGTACAAAGGAAAACATAAATTTTAGATTTCATTATATATGCAATGGTCTTAGTATTACTTAACTCTCATTTGCAGATGATTTGCTCTTGCTTTGTGCCAATGATCTTGTTTCCATTTGAACTCTTCTAAAAGCTTTGCATAAATTTCAGGAAGTCTCAGTGCTCAAATTTAACCCAAGTAAAAGTGTTGCTTACCTATCTGGACAAAGTTATAAAGATTTAATGAGTGTGATAGTTGATGTTAGGCTCAGCATACACCAATTACCTCTCACATGCTTGGGGGTTCCAATTTCTATAAAGAAGCTTAAGGAAGCTAAATGTAGATCTCTTATAGAAAAAGTTAGCAGAAGACTCTCTTAATGGAACAATAAATTCTTATTATATGAAGGTAAATTATAGTTGGCTATCACCATTCTCAATAATTTTCACATCTACTAGCTATCCCTAAAAGAAATCTGAAGAAAATTGACAGGAGTATCAGAGACTTCATCTAGCATGGACAAAATTCTAGTGGGGGAAGAATGACCAAAGTTAAATGAAGTATTATATGTCTTCCTAAATAGTATAAAGGATTGGGAGTCAATTCAGCTAACAGAATGAACAGGATTTTGTTGACAAAGAGACTTTGGAGGATATTTTTTAGAATTCTTCACAATCTTACACTATTAAACTGATTTTACATACAAGGTCCTTCATACACCCTTATATCAAACATTATGTTCGAAATAGGAAGGGCACAATATTTTGGTTTAATAATTGGCATGTCTTTGAGCCTTTATGTAACACTAACCTCTTTACAGCTTTAAAAGGATATATCCCTGAAGATACTAAATTGAAACTAATAATTTGAAACAACAATTGGCATTGGAATCAGATCTATTAGCAATGGGCTTTACATTCTCCAAGTCAGGTACAAAAAGGTGAAATCAAATGGGAGCTTCATAAGTCTCATAAATTTATAGCTCAATTATGAAAAAACAATTGTTGCTAGGCCCTATGGTCAAGTTTCCACTTTACAAGTTGATATCAGAATCAGGTATTACTTCAGCTTACTCTTTCATCTTATGGCAAAATTTGGGAACTAAGGATATTATGAAGTTTCAAATTCCAAATACAAATTGCCCTTTATGCTCTAGATAAACTGAAACATTAAACCATATGTTTATCAAATGTCTTCATACCAAAAAAGTACTTTTGTCAGTATCTTTGAATTGGAAGACAAAAATCTCAACTAGATGAATAGTTTGGCTTGGTCTTCCAAATTGAAATGGACCAGTAGAGAAGAGCAAAGAGTCTTCAACCCTGGTTTTACTATGTTGGTGCACCATATTTGGAGGATGAGAAATACCAAAATATTTGAAAAAGTTGAAGAGTAAAAGGAATACACTTGGAACCAATTCTGGCTTAAACTAAGGATGACTATCATGATCAATGCTAATCAACTGAACATTTAGAATATGCTGTTGTTGTATATATTCTACTTTGTAGTTTCCTTAATTTGTATGAGCTGCATTTTTAGGAGATATAACTTCACACAATATGTAATTTTTACCTTTTGAATGACTTTATTACTTTTTCAAAAAAAATTAAATAATTTTTTTCACCTAATAATTTAATGAACCCGGTGCCCTATAACGCAAAAAAAAAAAGAAAAAATTCCTTGTCCTAGAAAGAGTTAATCATGGGCAATTTTCGATTGCTACTAGCTTTAAACCACCATGAAAACGGCTCCAGAAGTAGTTAAAAGATGTCTACCATCTATGTTTGTCCATTGCAAACGGAGCCCTATTCTGATTTTCTTTTAGATTACAGAAAAAGATTCCGGTCAACTAGTCGCATTACTTGGCTCCAAAGGTGGAGTTGGTCAAGGTGGCAAGGGGAGTCTTTTGTCTGTCACCTTGTTAGCAACTGTATTTGAAGACAACCACAATGCCAATTATGATTGTGACCGCCGTTTAAATGTCCTCAGTTGTCCGTAGCTCTAACGTCATATTTATAGTTCTATGTGGTGCCCACTATTAGAATTAACACAAATTCTATTAACTGTTCAATAATTAATCATTATTTTGTATATACAAGAATAATGTATAAACGTATAGTATTTATTTGAGAAAACAGTTGAACGTTTGACAAAACTCATAAACTTTCCAATAAACTTCTAAAACTTTCAATTAAATTATACATAAATTGTATGCACTTTTTTCATATCAATCAAAATATGGCACAAAATTACTTAAGAATGACTAAAAACATTAATAATTATTTATATTAATTTTTTAACCTATTCGCTACAAATTCAATAGTGCACAATTAATACTATTACAATGTCATTTTCTTCATTAGACTTTAATTGACTTAATTATATTATTTATTGAGACACTTTTTTATCTTTATACAAGATCAAATTTAATTTTTAATTTTAATTTTAAAAAAATTAATAAATATTCAAAAGAAAAATTTTAACATTCTTTCTTTTAAACATATATTAATTTCGTATTTATAAGAAAGAAAAATAATAGAGGTTATAAAAATAAATAAATTATATTTTCAACCTTTTCAAAACTATTTGGCCCGAAAATAATGGAGGTCTATATTTTTTTCTGACAAGGCTTTTGATACTAGAAAATATTAGAAATATATGGCTTATATGTCAAAGATGCAATAAAATCACAAATATATAATAACCTGACTAATATGAATAAGAAAATGGAGTTTGACAAACAATAGCGGTACATTATATCATGTATTGTTTATCAATCTCGATTTCTCTCAATTTTATACTAAATTATACATTACTAATATGCAAAATTGTATAAGAGATATTCTTTATGGGATTGAAAACTTGTATTTGTTATTCTCATAAATGGATATTTCACTCAAAGATACCTACATATGCTAAAAGACATAAAAGTAAGTGCAAATTGTAAATATTTCCAATGACTTTTCATATGCTTAAAATTGACATAAATCTTAAAGTTTTCACCCATATTATGACAATGTAAAATAACAGGCATGATTAAGAAAGAAATGATAAAATTGTATCTGAAGGAAATATATAATCATTTCTTACTAACAGTGCTAATAAACCTCAAAACACCATATTACAAACACGTATATAAAAAATAATAGGCGAAGTCCAAAGCATAAACCAACATATACACAGTTCATATATGCTCCATTATGGCATCATCTTTTTGTATAAGTTCTTTTGTGGTCAAATATTTGACCTCAAATACTTAAACCTTGTGATATTTTTAGTATGGTTATTAAACAATATTTTAGAATGATTATTACGTTACAATTGAATGGGTTTAGCAACTAAACCAACTATAGATAATTTAGAAATCAATTTTCTTAACCAACTACCTTTGAATTATCATCATGACATGCAACAAACCCAATCTGCATAGTAAAGGAGATCATAAATGTCTGCTTTACATGAAGTAACACCAATAGCCAAAATAAAAATGTAACCTAATTTAGACTTCTTATCGTTTACATATATGGTAAAGTTAATTTGTATTTGCTATCATATCTAATTTCTCAAGTTTCTTATATGTCAGTATATAATCCTAAGTCTCTTGAAGGTATCTCGAAACTTATTTAACTACAATGTGGTGATCTATACTTAGGTAAAATAAATATCTATTTAAAAATATAATAATAAATGCAATGTAGGCGAACAAATACAATATCATATACCAGGTTACCAAGTGAACTAGAATAAGTAATACTTTTCATGAAATCTCTTTTAACTTCATTCTTTGAACATTGTAGTAAAGATAACCTCCTCTCTATGAGAGATTAATATTGCACAAATTTTTATAATAAACCTTTCCATTACACCTTAATTTATGCTCTTTGAAAGATACCTAATAAGTTCTGAGACCTATCTTTGTGAAACTAAATACCTAGGATGAAAGATGATACATCAAAATCTTTGAGGTCAAGAAGCTTGTATAATAATTACTTAACCATATGTAAGATGTCCAATTTATTTGATGTAAGAAAGATATCATCTATATGTAGAAGTAGAAAAATGACCTTGTTATCCCTAACCTTGTACTATTAAGCATCTTTAATCTTTATTTTCTGTGAAACTGAATAAGGTGATTATATCATTATACTTTAGGTACCATAAACAGGAAGCTTGTTTTAATTTGTATATGGAGCTATTGAATTTACAAACCATGTCTTTTATCTTTGATTTGAAACCCTTCAAGTCATACCATATAGACTTTTTAATAAAAGTATCCATTAAAGAAAATAGTTTAGCATCCATCTAATGTAGATACAAATAAAAATGAGCTAATATTCTCACAATCATGATGAATGTGTGTTTAGAAGATATATGAGAGAAGGTAACATTAAATTACATCCCTTCATTTTAAATAAAACCCTTAGCAACCAACATGACTTTAAACTGCTCAATCCTATATTAGGATTCCTTTTTAATCTTATAAACTCATTTATAACTAACATGTTTATAATTTTAAGGTAAATCCACAAGTTTCCTACTTGATTGCGCGTTATGGACTGAGTGCATTTTATCTTTTATTAAATCTTACCATAAATTTATATAAGGACTAGAAACAATAAATGAAAAATTAATTAGATCAATAACATGTTTAGTGTCACAATCACTCTTATTAAGATAAACTCCTAAAACCTTTTACCTTAGCAAATATTAATTAATCATGTTCAATATTATCTTATATCATATGAGCTCGTCTTATATCATATGAGCTCATCTCTACTTCTAGTCTCGCTGCCCGTATCAAGTTCTGTATTTCTAAAGGATCTGGTAATGGTATCTCTATCACTGTCTAGTTGTTTCATCATTTGTGCTACATATGTCGGACCCCGAACCCGAAGCCCGACTGGCCCGGGTGGTGGACCCGGACTGAAGCCCACTCCCGGGACCGCTGGCTGGCTGACACTCTGATCTAATACCTAACACTGACTGCTAGCTCAATTTGGTGGTGAGCTTACACTGACTTAAACTTAAACTCTGACTATTCTTGAAAATCTTGAAAATATCAACTTTTAAACCATGTCCGTTAAACGGACATGAGTGTCCGTTAAACGGACATGAACTGGACTTGGGTAC
>JANKOD010000193.1:22065938-22081164 GCA_026284645.1 Erythroxylum acuminatum | reverse complement strand
GCTGGGTGGACTACCTTACCCACATAACATGAATTCATGCATAAAACTGGACTTGTCTTGTCCAACTGACTGATTCTTGAAAATGGATTTTTCATACAATCCAAATAGCTGATTCTGAATTTCCATGCATAATATTTCATGATTTTTCAATAGCATTCATGCTCATTTAATTCATGCCAAGTTCAAGCAAATAACATATACTGCTAAATTCTCACATAATAATAATCATAGGTCACTTACAAGCAATCAATGCACAATCAATGCTCAACTTGAAGGTAGTTGCAAACCATTAATTTTCTTAGTTGAAATAGCATTTAATACTTACTAACATAAAGATAAAAATGAAACCTACCTTATAACTTGCTAATCCTTGCTTAATGAAGCTCCTCCTCTTGCTCTTCTCTTCTCTCTTGCTCTTCTTCAAGAGAAACCAAAAACCCACTTCAACACAACTTCAATTGGAAAACCACATAACTCATTGCATGAAATTAACTTGAGAATCACTAAACCCATCTACTTTCTAAACTTTCTCAACCAAAACCCAAGCAAAAGCTCAAACCTTAAATCAAGACTTACCTTGAATCTCCACTAAATCAAGAGGTTTCTTGGATCAAAGTGTAGCTTAAGCTATTCTCCACCTTTTTACTTCTTGTACTTTCTTCAAACAAGCTCTCAAACTCTTGGACAACAAAACCCTAGCAAAGCTTTTCTTCTTCTCTTTCTTTCTTCTCCCTCCACGACAATTCTCTTTCCCTCTCACTCTCAATTTTCGTTCCTCTCCTTCTCTTCCTACTACTTCATTTAATTTCTTCTTCCTTTTATACCTCACTAATATAACTTAAGCCCAAAGCCCAAGTCCATTTAACTCCTTTCCTTTCTTTCATTCTCTACTAACTCACTTAAGCCCATTCACTTCCTATTCTTTTCTTCTTTTCATTTAGGCCCAAGGCCCAACTAACACATTAAATTCATCTAACACATTTAATCATGCCACCTAACCACATTTAATTCATTAACTCATATCAACTAACTTCATTAATGCTAGTCTACTTAATTAAATGCCAACTTATTTTAATGCTAACACAATTTACTTAATTAATCTAATCATGCTTAAATTTTAAAAAAAAATTGGGGCTAACAACATACGTGCTGACTATTGCTTTTCATTCTTGAACGCAAATTTGTTATGATCGTCTATAAGGTTTTCTTTGACGTGTACATATTATTGACAAGCTCGGCATCTTATTGATCAAATGTTAGTGACTTTATTCCTTTATTATTATTATTTTCTGATTATGCTTATTATTTATATTATTATAGCTTCTCTTTCATTGGTTGTTTTTAGCATTTAGTGGCGATCATTGTATAAACTAAGCTTCTAAGTTTGTGGTGTCTAATAGGATAATCTTCTTCTTTGGCTACCTATATTTGGGGGATCTGGGTTCTATTTTTATTAAACTTAGTAAAGGTCTCGTTTTTTAATTCTTATACGTATATTGCCTACTTCCTTTATTTATTTTTAGCTTTCCTAGTTTCTTTCCCTAGTGATCTATCAGCCGAGCCTAGTGGATTAATAACTTTTTTTACTCTAATATTGCCTTACTTATAGTATTTTACTCTCTAGTTTTTTTAAGTTGAAAGATTCTAGGGACTTTTGGGAATAGCCTCCTTGGACGTGCGGGCGGAACTGAGTTAGAAGGGATGGATATGCATATTGAGGATAGGACATAGGCTAGACTACCAGTGTATTCCGTGAGTAAGAATAAAAAAGGTGATGATAGAATACGGATAGGCTCTTGGAACATTAGGACCCTTACGGAGAAGTCTTTAGAATTAGTAGAGATTTTATATACGTATAAGATACATATAGCGTGCATCCAAGAGACAAAGTGAATAGGGGCTAAAGCGAAGGAGATTAATGGGTTCAAATTATGGTACTTAAGAGGTTCGAGAAGACATAATAGGGTATGTATCTTAATTATCAAGGAACTTATAAATCAGGTGGAGATCAAAAGGGCAAATGATAGGATTATGGTTGCTAAGATTATGGTTAGGAATGTTTTTCTCAATGTGGTTTGTGTGTATGCACCTCAAGCAGGTTTGGACTAACAACAAAAACGACAATTCTAGAAGGAGCTAGATGAAGTGATTCAACATATCCATAATAGTGAGCAAGTTATCTTAGGAGACGACTTTAATGGTCGTATAGGGAAAGTTTTAGACGAGTATTTATGGGCTCATGGGGTTTCGGGTATGGCGCCAGGAATGATAGTGGGATTGCTATATCAGACGCGGCAGTAGCTTTTAAGTTAGTGATTGCAAATTCTTTATTTAAGAAGAATGAGGAGCACCTGGTGACCTTTAAGAGTAGCACCACCATGACTCAGATTGATTATTTCCTTATAAGGCAGAGCGATCGAGCTAGGTGCAAGGATTGTAAAGTGCTTCCGGAAGCATGCTTAGCAACTCAGCATAGAATGTTAGTTTTGGATCTGTAAGTTAAGGGATGGAGGAAGAAGCAAATTACTAGGAGGTGTATGAAAATTAGATGGTGGAATTTGATTGGGACATGGTGGAACAATTTAAAGATAGAACAAGAAATAGAACAATATGGACATTAAGAGGGGATGCTAATCAGATGTGGGAGGGAGTAGCAACCTTGGTATTAGATACCGCTAAAGAAATCTTGGGAGTTTCTAAAGGGTCAAAGGGTGGTAGAATGGAATCTTGGTGGTGGTTTAAAGATGTCCATAAATAAATAAATAGGAATTTTATTTATTTTTCCTTTTTATAATTTAGTTTAATCTTTTTATCCTACCTTATTTCTTCTTAGTCAATCACTCTCATGAAAAGGGTGCTAATGGTGCTAACCAATTCAATTGACTATAATTATAAATTTATGCAAAAAAAATTCCCAAAGTGAAAGAATAGGTGTCACATCCTAATTAACATACATATTCATCCCTAAAAACTCTTAAAATATGTTAAAATACAAAATTCACAAGTTACTATACCTTTAGAATTTAAATGACATGTTCAAAATAAACCAATTCCATTCAAGTCGTACCATTGATACATTCACACAATGCGCACATCATGCAATAAAATGTTCACACAATGCCAACCTAATGAAAAACTAACACCATACAATTGTAAAATTCACACACAATTGATACAAATGCAAAATTCATACACACATGATATGCAATTGCATATACACCCCCACACTTGAACAATAAATTATCCTCAATGTGGAAAACACAACAATACAAATAAAGATAAATAACAACAAAGAAAAAGTTATAGCAAGAATACTTATATTGTTTTGGCGATAATGGTGTGGGCAATGGAATTTGGAGACACTCTATGTTATACAATTCCAGTAATTCACCTCCTATGTAATAAACATAAAAATGACAAAATTAAAAATACCAATAAAATAAAATGAAAATAAAAAATAAAACTTATCATAATTCTTTGTTACCTCCCAAGTAGCGCTTGTTTAACGTCATTATCTTAATGTACTCTTCACATTTATGCCCAACCTAGGTCTATTATGAGTCACTTACTTCTACTTATTTCACCCAATTTTAGTTTAGTAGCCTATAAATAAGCTATATGTTGCAATATAATAAGAAAGGACAAAATTGATAAATTAAGAAAACTAGTTAAGTTCAGTAATATCCTTTTTAGTAACAAACTGTTAATAAAATAGGGAATGATAAAACTCCTTGAATCATATATTGAATTCAGTAGTTTTTCATGTAAGAAGTTGAATCGCTCTTCTTTTACTACAATCACCTTCGTCGTCTTTTCTTCATCTACTTCTTGAATAGAAACTTCCTTATATTTTTCTAACCCTATGTCCTTTATTATTTGCTCCTCTTCCTCTTCTTTTAAAGAGTTAACTACATCAATTCTTATGAACAAGTTTCCCTCCTCCAGATTCTTCAATACCTTATTTATATTGAATTTCACTTGTTCATCACCAATCTAAAGAGTAAAAGTTACCTTCATGAACATGTACCAAAGCTTTTCCAGTGCTAAAAAAGGATTTACTAAGAATTTGTGGACGGTTTCGATCCTCTTCAAATTCTAGCACGATAAAATCCACAAGAATGATAACATTGTCCACTTTTATAATTACATCCTCCACCATACCAAATGGTTTCTTAATTGATTGATCTGCAACTGAATAATCATGAAAGTCGGCTTCACATCGCCTAGCATTAATTTCTTAAAAATTGTCAAAGGCATAATATTAATAGTTGCACCTAAGACATATAAGCATTTAGAAATTTCTAAATTACCAACTAAACAAGGTATAGTAAAACTCCCTAGATCTATCAACTATGAGGGCATGTGGTTGGTAATTACGCAGTTGTAGCTTTCCATCATAGAGATTGTTTGATTATCATCCTAAGTTCACCTTCTTGATAAGATGTCTTTGAGAAATTTCGCATAATTGGATATGCGCTCCAAAACAAAGGACAAGGTAATTTGTAATTTCTTCAGCTTTTCCACAAATATTACAAATTGTGTATCTAATATGTTCTTCTGAATTCTTTGTGAGAATTGTATTTTTTCTAAGTAAGGCAGAGGAGGAACATAGGAAGGATCCTCTTTCTTATCTTCATCCATTTTCTTCTTCTCTTGGTCTTTTACAAGGTGGGGTTTAGTTTTTTTTTTTGCTGGCTCTTTTAGCTTTTTCCCACTCCTAAGTATGATAGTCTTAAATTTCTCTCTTAGATTTGCTTTCGTATGTTTGGTACACAACCAACATACATCACTGTGTAAGTCACCTACACAGCCGTATAAGCCCCCACATGGACGTGTAAGTCTCGGGGTTGCTTAAAACAATGTCTTCAAGTTCGTACTCATTTCCAGTGAGTTACATGTTCCTATGCATAACCGTGTAAGTCACAACAACTCCATTTCTTCCATTCTTTATCTTGTCCTTACCCTAATTCATCTCCTTCGTGCTCCACAAAGGTAAATGAGATTGAACATCGATAAAATGGCTCTAAGGATGTGGATTTAGCTCGTTTTGGTTTTTGTTCCTCTAACTTATATCTAAAGCAAAATATGAACCAAAATAGGTATCTTAAATGCAACATAACATAAATCACTAAGCATTAGAGAATAAATATATTAATAATTACAAACTATAATTTTGGTTTGTAATTTTTTTTATGTTTAGGGCATCGATTTCATGGGACCTTTCCTCTCTTCCTTTAATTTTGTCTACATTTTATTAGTGGTCAATTATATGCCAAATTGGGTGGAAGTAAACGCCACTTGAACTAATTATTCCAAATTAGTTAAAAGCTTTCTCAAATCTAATATTTTCTATAAGTTCAGTAGTCCACAAGCCCTAGTTAGTGATCAAGGAAAGCATTTTTGCAACTAAACAATGGAGGTAGTTATAAACAAATATATAAAAATCAAATAAATCATTAAAAAAATGGTTGGACTAGTGAGAAAAGACTAGAGATTGTGACTTGAAGATGTATTTTAGGCTTACTGAACAACTTTTAAGACATCAATTAGAATGTCACCTTACAAGTTAGTATATGGTAAGGCAGGTCATATCCCTGATGAGTTGGAAAAAAAAGAGCCTTTTGGCAATTAAGCATTGCAATATAAGTTTTGATGAAGCTGAGAATCATAGAAAATTGAAGCTATTGGAACTTAGAGGAGAATCATAATAAGTCATATGAAATTTTAATAATCTATAAAAGGAGATAACAAAAGCTCTAAATGGTAGTTTGGGCTCACTGTCTCACCAGTTTTCATATGCCCCCACCCAACCATTCTCCTCTTTCAGCTATCCTTTCTTAGTATAGCACGGTTTCCAGACCCAGAATTCCTGCCCTCATACACTTTCCACTCTTGCTTTCCACAACCGTTTACCATATCTGGACTGAACGCAATGCTAGGACTTTCAAGAATGAAGCCCAGGCGGAGGAGCGAGTGTCTTTCTGTGTTGTCTCCTACGTTAGGGAGCTACTCGGCCTATACACCGCGAGGAGGTAATTTTTCTGGTTAGGTTACTCTTTTCTTTTGCAGGTTCACTGTTCTGGTACTTCCAGGTAGCAGCTTAAGGGGTCTTTGTGCCATGGTCTTGCCTGCTTCTCCTATGTGGTGGCCGCTTTCCCTGGTTTTCAGTGCTCGGGGTGTACATGAGCAGTCGTCTATCTAGTTTAGCATCGTCTGAGCTGGTGCTCACCGCCTGCATTTCTCTTGCTTTGGAAGTTGTTTGGTGGAGCATTTAGGATTTAGCTTTTGTCTGGCAGAATGTTGTTCTCTCCAAGCATCACTTTTGAGTGTATTTTATTTTCTCTGGGCCTGTTAGTGCCCTTTAGCTCTTTAGGCTCGTTGTGTCTCCAGCGGCAATTGTAAATGAACTCTTTGTACATATTTATTCCTTTTAATTTATTACTCTGATTTACCAAAAAAAAAGCTCTAAATGGTATATTCATTGCCTAAAGAATAATTTTTTGTTGGGTAAAAAATTATCTTGATCATTTTAAGATTTGACTCTTTCTAGTTAAGTCACGATCTCGATCAAATAGACCTTTCATCCTAACTAACGTATTTCCATATAGTGTAATTGAAATCCAAAGTATTTCTTCCTCCAAAGGTTTTTAAGGTTAACAGCCATCACTCAAACCATAATATGAGAATGTAAACATGATAATGATGGAGGAAATGGATTTAACTTATCCAATTTATTTCGAAGAATGAACGATAACACCGGCGAGCTAACAACGTCAAACAAAAGTGCTCTTAAGAAGCACCCTAACTTTATCTTTTATTTTGTTTAAATCAATTGACATTTTGAAATTTATTTAAGTTTTTTAGGATTTACTTGCCTTTACATTCAAAAGGTGTGGAATTTAGATAGAAAAAGAAAGAAAACTAGGTGATCTAAGATACTTTAAAAGACAAAATCGTGTGAATAAGGACAAGACTGTGTCAACCCATACATGGTCATGTAGGAGGGAGCATGTAACTATATATCTATAAACATGTAAGATGTTATTTCAATCTGACATAGTCATGTGAATATCAAACATGCCCATGTGGAAAAGGACAAACTTGTGTCCCTTGGAATGTGTAACTATCTAGAACTGTGTGGGAAATTATAAGATGTTGTTTGAATCTAACAAAGTTGTGTAGAATTGTACGTGAACTTGTAAGTAATGGACACACCCATATACCTTGAAATGTCTAACTAATTGTAAATGTGTAGAGATAGAGGAATTGATTCTCAAATAATCACACTTGTGTGAAAAATGGACACAGTCTTGTAAACTTGGACATGCCTGTATACCCAGGACCATATATATATCTACACCTATATGTCTACATGATTATTAAGAAAAATTAAGGGACATAGTCTTAAACATGGCCATGTACATGATTGTGTAAGACACATACCTTAAAATTTCATTGCTTCATTATATCAAGCACCCAACACATATAAGCCACACCATCACTTAAAAATCACCACTACTAAAGCACCATTTTCCAATAGCATTAATCAAAGGCCTAAAGTTACCCATTACACCAACATAAGGACAAGAAAGGAACTTTTTTGTAAGTAACCACACCTATATTTCCAGCAGCAAATTTTTCTTCTAATGGTCCTATAAATATCCATCAATCCCATAATCTTCAATTTAAGTTATAGCAGTCATGAGAAGAACCAAAGTATAGGCTAAGAGAGTAATGCTGATAATCTAAAAAGAAACACCCTAATAACTATCCTTTCCAAAAGTGCAGATGTAGCCAAAACAAATTATTAATTGTAATCTTTCAACCTTACTGCACCACCAGCCCTTTCACCGACTCTTTCTCTAACTAGTTCTCCATAACTAGAACATTGATAAGGCAGTCCCTCGTTATGATCCAGAATGCAAAAGGGAAGAAAGTGGATCTGGTTAGCAGATTGAATCTCAAAATTAGAGGTTTTAATACCTTCTAAGATGAACATGATAAACAAAGGTATGAAGAACTTTGCAAACAAAAAATTTATGCTTGTAAGTATATTCATATCCATAAATAATTGAATATCAAAAATGAATTTGAAGAAGATGAATTTGAAGCTTTGGTAAATCAAATGGGTTGGCATACCTATTTTAATGTACAATTACTTGCTTTTTTGAACTAACATGAGAGTTTTATATAACTTTTCAGTTTAATGATGAGCCTGACCTTAATTTATTTACAAAGGGAACTATCGAATTTAAGATAATGGGAAAGGAATTTTCTTTTTCAATTGTTGAATGCAATATTGCAATAGTTTTAATTAAAAAGGTTGATACTAAGAAGGCTTTGTTCATAAATTCAAAGTGTGATTACTCTTTTGACTTTCAATCTATTGAATTATGGAGTGAATGCTCTGTTGATTCTACATTATATAACCCAAGTTTCTCGAAAAGTTCATATTAAAGAAACTTACTTGGAAATATTTATAATGTTTCTTAGCTTATAATTTTTCTAGACAATGAGATAATGTAGGGACATTAGTTAAATTCAAATTCTATTTTCTGTGATGTATGGAAAAAACATTAAAGTGAACTTAAGGTATTGATTGATTACACAATTATGATATGTGATTCAAAAGAAAAATAAACCTTTAATCCTAGGTTCCTACATCACTCAGTTAACCATTAATTTGGATTTACTTTATTTGTCTAATACTAATGTGCGCATTGCTTGAGAGATGGATGAATCTAAATTCTTTAGCAAAGATGGGAATCATCACATAACAACCATGATAGTTTTCATTTTGTTTTGTCTAATCTAGCTGTTGTGTCTTCTAGGAAATTCCAATACAATAAAACTTCAATTGCAAAACATCCAGCTACTAGCCAGCAAAAAGATGTACCTTCTTCTTCCTCAACTCAACTAACTATTCTAGCCCATTTTGAAAGCATTGAGATTAAATTGTATCGAATGGAGCATAATATGGTGACCTTCGACTCAAACTAGGGGTTTAGGCCCCCTTTTTCCACCTTATTCATAAGTTTTTCACTCTTCTTCATCAACCTAAACATAAAGAAAAATAGGGGATTCTCTTCTTCTCTCTTCTTTTACTTGCTATTTTTGTGATTTAATTTAATCATTGAAAAACAATGTTACAAGTAGGTGTGAGGGTTTTTCTAATTTTATGGTATTTTTAGGTTTTTAGGCTTTTTGAACATTCTTTTTTAAATTCTTGTTTTTACCTAATGCTTATGGAAATTGATGAAATAAGAATTTCCAATGAAATTTTCACCAAATTGTTTTAAATGAAATAGTTGTACGTGCAAAATAAGGCTTAAATTGATTAAGATGAAGGCTATGATAAGTTGAAATAGCTAAGTATTGCATGAGGTTTATCTGAATTTATTTGAAACCTGCGAGCACTTAAGCCTTTAAGGATAGAAACGTCTTATGTCTATCCATTTTTCTTTGTTGTGTGCTTATTTATCATTTGGATACCTCTAGAACTTGTATGGAACCAACTTAAATTGCTATGATTACATGAAAGTTAAATATAATAAAGGCCCTCCCTGTTTAAGCCACTTAACTTAAAAAACCACTTCAATTATCCTTAGTTTAACCCTTTTGAGCTAATTATAATCCCTTTCTTTATAAGTTAACATTGCAAATCTAACCTATCATACATCCTATCTTCTAAACTAAACATCCTACTAAGGCATTTCTAAAGTTATTCAGGGAATGAGAAATACTTTGCTTCAAATTTTATTTTCCAAGATACTTATTTACATGATGGCTGCTTACTTTTATATCATCCATTAAAAAAATCAATCAAGAAAAGAGTAATTGCAGTTGTAGTTGATTTACATCAATATAGGAATATGGATTGCACCTTGTTTGAATGTCGTAATGATATGTGTGATTTTAGCCTCCCTTTTTCCAACCTTTAACCCAACCCCATTTCAACCATTTAATAAAAGTCCTTTTGATTTATGCCTTCATGCGTTTATGGAGAGAGAAATTTGGTGTATGTGCAAGTATATAGTAGTTTTTTCCTTATGACAAGAGTTTGATAATACGCGCTTGAACCTAAACACCTGTGTGAATGAGCGAACACCGTAAGAATATTCACCAAGGAATTGAGCATACTTTTGATTGAAATTGTGTTTGGTTGTTTTTATTCATATTTGCTGGTGAAAATTAAGTTTGTTGTGTGTTGATACTTAACTCTTTTTTGGCCTAATTTTTAAGGAGCATGCATGGTTTAACCTTATAAGAAGTGGCTTGGTGAAAACTATTTGGCAATCTTGCTTTGTTAGTTTTTCAATTATGCAAGGACAAGCAAGGATTAATAGTGGGGAAATTTGATGTGTCATAATTTTGCCTTATTTTTATCATTCAAAATCTTCCACAATCTTCTATTAATATGTTTAAACTCGGTAGTTTGACTATTTTTGTAGGATAAGGGTTAAAGATGATATTTAATTAGAAAAAGCATTGTGTTTCAATCCAAAATTAGAAAATTTAAATGGAAAGCAATCTCAACAACGATCAAGAGTGAATGAAGGAGATTTGGGCTTAAAAAACATTTTATTTTGTAGATGTGGATCAGATTATTGAAATATGGAAAAATAGCCTAGTGTGATCTTAGGCATAGATGCGTTCAATAAGCGTTGCGATTTTTAGACTTTGCATTTATAAAAGAAAAACATTTTTAAGGTTGTTGGAATACTTATCCTAGCTAAATCTGAGTGAAAATCAATAAAATTATGATTTGCGAGATCTAAAGAATTACAACAACATGATTTCCATATAGGGTCAAGTGGTTAACAACTAGGAGTTTTAATCAATTATACGTAAAAGTTCAATTCATTTAATCAATTATAACAACTAGGAGTTTTAATTTCCTACATAAAAAACTAGAAACCAAGGCTCGGCTTATTGAATACTTTCATTTTATTATTTCTTTTATTTTCCTTATTACAAGATTTTATAATATTCTTCTATTAATTATTTTCTTTTTCAACAATTGAAGAGCTAGAATTCTTCGTTGAATTGACTGCTACTTTCCCACATTACGTTTGTTGATTGGGGGAACTATTTAGTAACTTTTCTTTTAAACCATTAGACAATTTGTAATTCAATTAAAAATTTGAATTTTGCAAAAATTGAGGAGATTTTAACTTCTTGACTTCTTTCTATCAGTCAACTACAAGACAGTTTGGCGTGATTCCTACTTTATATCTTAAATGATAACTATTTTTAACAGTTTCAAGCCTAGTAATTCTTATAGCCGTAAGTATGCAGCTGCCATTTTCCTTTCGATACCTTGTATCATGGAATGTGCCGACCGAGTGCGCTTTCCTCCCGAGTCCTGACAGAGAAAAGAACAGTAAGATTTTTAATTGATAAGAACGTCACTGTTAGCTAGATTCGTCCACGAATACGAACTAACCGAAATGTTTACAGGAGAAACAAAAACGGAGTTTTGTTTATGTAATCAACGACAACTTTTTTGTTCTGTCGTCAACGGAAAATTGAATAATAGACGTCCGCTATTTCCGCCATACCAAAAAAGAGCATAAAGAATAAGATTCCGCAATCACAGCAGCACCAAATTGCAAAGTTCAACTTCCTGAGGCCTTTTCCCACGGATGATATCGTCTCTAATTATCAATCAAACTAATGTATGCTTTTATTCATTAGAATACGCTAAAAAAATGTTCAACGCAGGAAACATTAAGGTGATGGATGTATAGAAGAACCAATGGTCCAAAAAAGATAAAATGGAAACAAACAATCGTAGTGCCAAAGATAATGGTAACATGCTGGTCCAAACTCATTAAGAAATCTCAAAGGTCGTCACTTTTCTGAGGCAAAAAGGTCAATATCCCACTTCCTAAATTTCTCCGTGATTAGCTCGCCCCATGTGCCCACTTACGTATCCGATTTGCTCTTGGAACATCTTCCATCGTATACCAAAATATGTTGATTAATTACGCATGCATCGAAATTAGAGAAATATTTAAATGTAAATTATCCTTCATCATTGGCTTGCTGAAACAATATATTTATATATACGCTACGCCACATGATGTTCAGAGGCAAACTTGTCCTCCATGCTTTTGATGTGGAAATGGGTCTGAACGCAGTTTCAACCTGCAAGAAAAAACAAAATATATGTAGTACCTCATTAACACGGTTCTTACAACACAAGTAAATGAAGGGCATCTCAAGTTAGAATGACAAGGGCAAACAAACGAATGATTGAATCTGAACCGAAGGGTTTTGTACATTTGTGGGGCAAAAGCGGAGGCCCACTTGACGCGTCCTATCAGTCCTTTGGAAGGCGTGTTAATGTATGGTTGGACGAGACGATGGTTATGATAAGGGCCTCTCACACCATAAAAGCACTCACCTTCCCATCCTTCCCTCCCCAACCAAGGACACACCCATATCGTTTAGTATCAACTTAGGGGCATGTGTCGCTAATTAGGATCCTACTAACACGTGCGATGGTGGACCCCAACGTTCCTGTTGGTCTGGTATTTGTTAGCTTCTGTTACACGCGTTGAATGTAAAAGCTTGGAGTTGGACCCATTTGCATGCGGATTGGATAGATGGTTAGAGTGGGCGCCCCGATCATTCATAGAGTCACAATTATGGCTGTATCATTTTTCTATTTACCCTCGTTTCTCCGGTTACGAAAAGCGAGAAATTATAGCTGCAACCTCTATTTGAACTCTAAGCTGCAACCCTATCGTGTGGAGCATTCACCAATTACTTTCCCGCGACTGGGTAATTCTAATCAAGCATATTTGCCGCCAAGGTAATCGTAGTATGGATTGGCTGGCCAATCTTACAGGGCAGCTTCATTCAGGAATGACTACTTTTGAGCACCCTCCTATGGATTGCATCCCTTTCCTAGAAGAGGATAGGTCGGGGGTCTGTCACCTACGACAAGGCTTGTAATTTGCATTTACCTTCCCTTGTATAAAAAAAAGAACTCTAATTATCACATTTAAAAAATTAACTTATAATACGGCTTTACTTCCAAAGAATTCCACACACTAGATAGTGAGGAAATCAACTTGTCTGTTCCACGGAAGAGAGAGGCCTTTTCTACGATAATTTGCAGGATGGTAAAGTGGCTTTCACCGGCTATTCGTGACAATTGCTTATAAGGTCTGCATATTTCTATAGCATTCTCTTTCCAAAATTCTTTCTGGTTGGGTCGGCTGGGCCGGTCTTACAAGGCCCAATTTCAGGCCCAGATGTCGACGGCCCAGTCACAGGAGATAATCTTCCATGCAAACGTAAAGACTCACGTAAAGACCTAAACCTAGCGGTAACCTCAGGTATATAAGGTACTATTCCTCCCTGATTCAGGTACGACATCATAACCCTAGTTTTCCTACTTGTTACAACCGAAACCTTCACAGAAAGACTAACTTGAGCGTCGGAGGGGCCTCCTGGGAATCAACTCTCGGCGCGCCATTATTTGTTTTACAGGTATTCTGTAACCAGAGTCGCACCAATCATGGATCCAAACAATGACGTCCAACCCCAGCAAGATCAGGCTGAACCAGAGTTGAACACTGTCTTATCTACAAAGCCGCGGGTCAGGTAGCTAGGCTGAAGAGCACCAGTATTGGGGTGTTTTTACCTCGTAGATATGGCAATCCACCGGATCGCAAGAAGAACCAACGTAAAGAATAAAGTTTCCAGCGTTTGAATAGCTTGTTAGAACATTACTTAGGAGTTGCTCGAGACATGAAAATTAACGTTGGTTGCTGTTCCTACCAGGTTGTTCAACGGTTTTGTTACCAGCTAAGGTTGTTCAGGCTCTAAATCTCAATTATCCTCATTTCCATCCTCGCCACACCAATGGGTTTGCCTCAGAATATGTTGAGCAAGTCCTGTTTGATCTTAAGCCTGCATTATTAAGCAGTTCCGTTTATAATTGCGGTCATATAATCATAATTAACTTTATTTATAAAGAACTCAATGTAGGAACTGAGGTTCTTCTGGCACAACAGAGAAGAGGGTTACGAGTAGAAGCTATACTGAGACTACCTCAAGTTACTGAACTCTTTTTTCTTAGTTAGTTTGTTTTTGATTTGCATAAAGAGAAAGCTAACTATATGAACGATGTACAGAGTACCAAAACTTGTTAACTGATTCCTTAATTACCTGTTAAATGATCATTTGGAGTGGTTTACAAAGTTTCTCTAGCAAAAAAGACTTCTTCCAAGGTACTTTAAGTGTTTGAAACAAGGTGTTACTGATTCTAGGTTCTTGCTTCCACTTTTTCTATATATTTCTTGATTTTTTGTTGGTTCTCAACATGCAATTTTGTTTCAATTGGTTTCAATTATTTTGGTGGATTCTGATATCGATTGTGCATTTATGTCTTGGATATCTTTTGATTCATTGTGAGACTTCTAATTCTTGGATATGAATAGAGGAGTGAGTCAGAAGCACTTACACCTCTATTCATGAAATCTTGTGTTGCATCAGCAAATGGGAAACTAGATAATAGCAATTCACTTTTTTCCTTGTTCCTTTTTGTTACTTTCATTTAATAATAAGTGAATGTGAGATATGGATGACTGAGAAAGATTAGTAAACAAATGTGGGCTGCTAATTTATACTTTTTACTTAATGCTAGAGGGAAGGTGACTTAGTTTCGAAAAAGGCCACTGAATATGGAGTTGTGGAAATTTAGATGAATGAACGTGTTCGAAGAGCTTGTGTGAGCAGCAGCTGTGCCGAATTTCTGTATGGATTTCATAAGGTGTTACATTATGACTAGTGTTATCATATAAACTAAGGGTATCATTCTCTCAAGATATTTAGCTAGTTATATTGTAGATCACGAGTTTTAGTTTCTCATTTTTTTACTTAAATACTGAAACTCTCATCTTGAATCTACTCGTAGAGTTCTTCGAAGAAAGGTGTTGAATATTGGTTGTTGGTTAGGTCAGTCGTGCTAGGCCCAGGCCCAGGCCCAGGCCCAGGCATAGAAGACCCATTCATAGATGGTGACTTCCTACTCATAAGGGAAGACCTAAACCTAGTAGGTATTTCTCATATATAAGTTCATTACCTCATCATGAAAAGGTACGACTTTCGAGAGCCCTAGTATTCTTTATTTCTAGCCACCAAAACCCTCACAAAAAGACTAACTTGAGCATCAGAGGGGCTTACCGGCGGTCAACCCCCGGTGTGCCTT
>JANKOD010000193.1:22001456-22041666 GCA_026284645.1 Erythroxylum acuminatum | reverse complement strand
CGTTGAGTAATCATGAATCCCAAAAATTTGCCGGATGCCACGCCAAAAACACATTTTTCCGGGTTCAGCTTCATCTGGAACTTATTGAGGGTTTGAAAGACTTCTTCCAGGTCTCTTACATGCTCGGCGGCCGTTTTGCTCTTGACTACCATATCATCCACATAAGCCTCGACCGATCGGCCGATCTGTTTTGTGAAAACTTCCATTACAAGTCGTTGGTAGGTGGCTCCTGCATTCTTTAAGCCGAACGGCATTACTTGGTAACAAAATGTACCCTGGTCGGTTATGAAAGCTGTCTTTTCTTCATCCTCGGGATTCATTTGTATCTGATGGTAACCCGAGAAAGCGTCCAGGAAACTGAGCAACTCATGTCCCGATGTAGAGTCCACCAATTGATCTATTTTGGGCAGGGGGAAACTATCCTTCGGGCACGCTTTGTTTAAGTCGGTGAAGTCAATACACATTCTCCACTTTCCATTCTTTTTCTTCACTAGGACGACATTTGCCAGCCATTCAGGGTACTTGACCTCCCGAATGAACCCAGCATCGAGCAATCTTTCTGTCTCTTTCTTGATCACTTCCTGTCTCTCCCTGCCGTGCGACCGTTTCTTTTGTCTGACTGGCTTGCAATCTGCCCGGATACCAAGGGAATGTGACATTACTGACCGAGGGATTCCGGGCATATCACTCGGCTCCCAGGCAAAAACCGACCTGTTTTCTACCAGGCAATCCTTGATTTCTTTGGCTAGACCGCTTTCCAATCCGGAGCCTAAATTTGTGAACTTGGACTGGTCAGCTTCATCTAGTGCGATTTTCTGAGTTTCCTCCACGGGATTCATCCTTTCCATTTCTTCATCAGCTCTCACATCAAGGGAGCTCGCCAGGACTATCGCTCCGTCTAGTGCCCCAATTTCTGCTAAGTAGCATTCCCTAGCGATTTTCTGCTGACCCCTTATGACACCGATCCCATGCGGGGTTGGAAATTTCATTGCTTGGTAATACGTGGAGACAACCGCTTTAAGCGCGTTTTGGGTAGCTCTTCCGATTATAGCGTTATATGCTCCCACAAACCTGACGACCAAAAATTCAACGCTCCTCTCCACATAACATGGCTCCTGTCCGAACTTTACTTTTAACAGAGCTCGAGCGGATGGATAAGCCGATACCCCCGTCACTCCTTTGATAGGTCCGTCTGCTGGCAGTAACCGATCCCCTGATGTCTTCATCTGCCCGAAAGCACCGTAATATAGCAAGTCAGCCGAGCTGCCTGTGTCGATCAGTACCCGCTTCACCTCGTTACCCTCAATGCTCAGAGTGGCCACCAATGCATTATCATGAGGGCAGCTTACTCCCTTTAAATCGAATTCGTCGAACGAAACGACCACGCCATTCTGCTTCCTTTGTTTCGCTGACGAGTAGTTTTCGACAGCCTGCCCGGCGTATCTTTTTCGTCCTCTATCGGTCAATTCTCCTGCTGTGCTATTCCCGTAAATCGTATTAACGACCACGACCGGTCGATCATCCCGTCGTTTGAAACTGCTAGTATCTCTTGCCCTGAACTGAGCTCTGTGATAGTCATCCCCGTTTCTGCTCCGCCTCCGATGCCTTTGCCAATCACGAGGCCTACCGGCCGGAGGACTAAACTGCTGGTGCTCCATGCCTACGCTTAGTTCGCCGTGATCTTGGTTTTGAGGCTGCGTGATTCTGGACGTGGTGCCCTGACGCCGGGCCCCACGGTGGGCGCCAACTGGTTCAGCCGGATTCTGCAAGGCTGGAATATCGCTGTTTTGATCTATGATCTTGTGAAGCTTCGCCTATGGAAAACCTGCAAGACAAATAAAGACTCTCCGGGGGTTGTTTTCCGAAAGGCCCCTCCGACGCTCAAGTCAATGTTTTTGTAGGGTTTTGGCTGTTGTAAACAGAGAAAAGCAGGGTTGAGTTCTCGTACCTCAATCTGGTAGGAATAGTACCTTATATATGCTGGAGTTGCTGCTAGGTTTAGGTCTCTACGTGAGGGTTGTTGTGTCTGCATGGGAGTCTAACACTCGACGGGCCGAGTGGGCCGGGGACGTTGGGTCGTCAATATCCGGGCTTGGACTTGGGCCTGGCGAGGCCGATCCAGCCGACCCGACCATGTCATATACTTAAGAATGTACATGAGAAATTTTTTGTCCATAAAGGTTGCAAAAAATTGAAAACTACATTTATGGATGTTATGTATGATGCCACCAACACCGAAGAATTTGTTAAAAAAATGAAATGATTTTGGTGTTTTACTTGGGAAATAATTAATATGTTAAGTCTCTATTTAATGACCATATGATGTGAGTTCTAACGTATGTTAGGGAATATTTTTGGGCAAGAATGTCAATAACACAAATAAGAAAGGATGTAAGTTCTTACTTTGATGGCCATGTACATACTAATAGCACATTAAGTCAATTTATTAAGCAATACGAGGATGTAATCAATAAAATATCGAGTGTAAGATGGAGTTTGATTACTTATGTGCGAAGAGTAATGTGTCATTGGTCACTCAATTTGATATTAAGAGGGCATTTGTTTCGTATTGCACAATATGAACTAACAAATTGATGTATTATAAAATACACAAAACTTGTACTGAAGAGAATAGCAAGTTGTACGATTGAGGAGGTGGGTGAAAGGTACAATGTTATCATGTTGTATATAATTACATTAAGTAACTCACCTCTACTAGTAAAGTACAATATATGTTCTTTGAATTTGAGAGAATTATGCGTCGACACACATTTGAATTTTTTATGTATTTAAGATTGAAAATATTACAAAAATACATTTATTAAGAGGTGAAACAAGGATGTTCTTAGGATGCAAACGAATATAAAAGGTTAGGAACATTCATTAGGATGATTATATTAGTGTTAGTAGGGAAACAATTTGGAGTTGACTATCTGTAAGACATTTGATTACATGATAAATAGCTAATTAAATTTTGAGTACTTGTATAATATATTAGAAGAAGAAAATACAAAGATTATAAGTTCGACTATAATTGATTTAGGGGGACGTTAGTGACTGTTGAGGCCATACTGAATACTATCTAAGAGACGTAAGGTTAAAGAATTCAGTTGTCTGTAGGCCATGTGGTAGGCTAAGAAAAAGAAGGTTAAAATCTTGAGTAGAGAAGGTCCAAAATAATAAATATAAAAAAGAGGTTAGTTATTAGACATATATATATATATATTAGTAATATTGATTTCAAGTATTGAATGTATTTTTTTCATGATAATATTGAATAATTAATTACACACACACACGCATGTATTTATGTGTGCTTGTTTGAATGTTGAAAGTTGGGAGAGATGGTGTTTGAAGAGGGAAATTTGGATACATGTAACAACAATATTGAATATAAGGTTGGAAATATCAATGTCGGTTGCATTCCATTTAATTAGCAAGTAAAATATGTTGTATGATTTAGTAATGACCATATGTAAGTTATCATAAGTGCTTGGAATAGACAATTTATGAAAGTAATATGTATTTGAGAATATATTTAAATCAAACAAAAACTTTTTTTTCATCTAAAATCTCAATTGATTTCAAGATCAATTTCTACTAGTTACAATGATTTGTTGATCAATGCTCATATCTATTAACCTAACTTAATTAATCACATTGCAATCCAACTTTCATTATATTATCAATCACCATTGCTTTATTATCTATTTTCTTGGAATCATTAATTATTAGGTTAATTGTGATTGGATTAATCTACTTAAGAGACAAGTTAATCAAAGTAGTTCAAAGTAATCCTTATCCCACACTTAAATTGTATATTAACCTTAATAGATAGAACGTAAGCACAAAACAAGTGATGAACTATATAAAAGTGAGTAAAGTGAGGAAAAATATGAAATATGAATATAAGGAAATACTTATACTAGATTTCCTCCTAACTTCATCTTATATGCTTATTAGATTATAAGAATTTTATTATTTGAACCGGTAAGATCTCTTAGGATAATGGCCTGTTACCTTTTGATATATAACCTAAATAGGTAAGTCGATATCTCTATCTGATTAATTTATCTCAAAATGCCTTGTATTCGTTGAAACTCAATAAAAAGCCATTCTAACATTAGAAAGATCATATAGGTCCATCTTTAAGTCCACAATCAATTCTTAATCTATGTCCTAAAGACGACTTGTTCTCAACTATGTCTGTATGTAAATTAAATCAGACCTAAACTATTACTCGTATATGGTCAGTATTAAGAACAACATATATAATTCTCAAAATTGAAATTGAATAAAAATATATTAATGTTTCTTATAATCTATATATAGAAGTATTTCTTTGCATATACGAAGACAATAATTGAAAGGGAGGAAAAACTCATTCTAAGGTATCATTTGATAAAATTTTATATCATCTTTAGTGATCTCTTCTTCAAAATGACTTAATACACCCCTATTGAAAGTGAGCTTCAAGTATGTTCTTGAGCTCTCCTTTGGTAGGCGCCTACCAATTCTAGTTAAATATTAGAGAGGGATACGGGTTTAGACATGCTCATTTTTTAAATCGTTTATAACTTTTCTAGAATTGGACATGAGATGTCTCAAATCATGTAACTTTCTATTTTTCTTCTCTTCACTACTCTACCTTCTTTCAACCTGTGTATCAAAGCATGTATATGTTTGTTTCTTGTGAGAGGCATGAGCTAGCACAAGATCGTATTTAGCTAACAAGTGGTATTCTTTTCATTTTTCCCCCCTTACAATCTCCTTCATTCTTACCTATAAATTTTCTCAAGCAACTTTTTCTATTATTACCTAAAATAAGACATAAAATTAACTAAACAAAAGTATTTAGAAAGAAAACATAGCATAATGTTTAAAAAAATATATGCGTTTGTCATGCATAGCAAAAAGAAAAGATTTAACTTTTACATAACAAGAAATATGTAGGTTATGTTATAGACATTCCAAATTTTAAAAATTGTAAAGATGGGAAGGGTATGAATTAAAATAAGTCATAAAGTCCATTAAAGATTTTTTATTCAATGATAATTAGACTAATAGTTTGACCTCCTGAAATAAGTTCATTCATTCTTGTATAAATACACGAACAATGATGGTATTGCTAACAATATCTTCTTATAACAATACACTTATCAAATCCTTTAATTTATTGTAATTTTTTAACTTCTAATCTATACATCATTTTGATTTGATTTATGCATATATAATTCTTAATTTATTGTAATAAGTAGTTTAAAAATAAGAGAACTCGTTCTTATATAAGAAAAAACAAATCAAACAAAAGAAGATGTGAGAGGATGTTCGTACACTTGCTCATCTTGAGGGAATATCCTAATAATGTATTAATAATAATTACGCATATGTTGTCATTTATCTTAAATTTTGATTTATTTTTTGTATATGAAATTATTAATTTAGTATCAAACTCTGTCCTTAAATAAGAACTCTTATTTTTATATAACAAACAAATATATCTATTATTCATTAGCTCCCTTTATTCTATTTTTAGTTGATTATGTTCTTATTTTAACAAATTCTCGTATTTTTTTATTAGGTCCAAGTCGAGACAAAAGTAAACTAACAAAGTATAAAATTGAGCTGGGGCACGTAAGAAAGCAGTCTCTTAACGTTAGAAACTAACCAAGGTGTAGGAGGGGGGCAGATTTGCTCCAAGGTGTAAGGTTTGACTCCTACGGCTTGCAGTGTGGAAGCAACATTCTTGAACTCTTGTGGGCTTTGAGGGTGGGGCTCCTTATAGGCTGTGGGCTACTCACCTCCCCCTTAGCGTGCTGCTGAGTACCTGATTTAATCCTCCAACGGTGGTCGAGCTTGCGACTGGGGGCCCTTAGGGTTAAGGATTCAACCTTTTTGCTCCAAGAAACTAACTAAGGTGGCAACTGAAGTTTACCAAATCTAACTACCATAACTGAAGCCTAACCTGGATTCTGGTCAGTGGAGTATTTTTATGGTTACTGTCTTAGGTTGCTATAAACCGAAAAGTGAATGATGCTGACTTTAACAGCTTAATTCCTCGTAGTTTGGAAAGAAAACCGATACACGTACGTTTGTATCCGAAACAAACTAACCTGTAATTATCTTATTTTATGAGTATTTATTTATATAATTTCTGTATATCTTATTTATTAAATTAATTAATTATCATAAAATAAAATAAACACAAAATGATGTGTTTAATTGGAAAAAGTGAAAACTAATAAAATTAATTTTTTCGTATCAAATTTTGCCAACATCACAACCACTTATCACAGGAGTCAGTCACTCTACGACCTTTCTCCATCAATTGATTAGGTGAGGTTAGGGAAGGCCAGAATTCGGGCACCCAATTCAGGATTGATGAACAAGCTTGTCTTTTCCAAACTAACCAACCAACAATCCGAGTGTGCACAAGGCACAAGCACAGCACTTTAATGATGTTTTCAAGAAAGCTCGAAACAAAATTTTAACCTTTTTTTTTAATCTAATTAAAAATTTAAACCAAAATAATTAATATTGTTAATTTATGTGTAGAAAATATTTATAAATGGCATAATGTATAAAAATGTTCAAATTGTCATTTGGCTAATTAAAAATTATATGACTTTACCTGAACCTGTACACTCATATATAGCTGTGATATTGTTCTCCAAATTATAAATTATAATCCTACATAGACTATATTATCTTCAAATTGATTCCATTAGGCTACCCATTTAAATATGATTAATTTATATATTTGGTTCAGTCTGATTTTGCTGAAGCTGGGCACCGTTATTTGGATCCATGAGTTTGGTTAGCTTTATCCAAGCAACATCTGCAAAAACAATAAAGGCACACCGGGAGTTGATCGCCGGTCGGCCCTTTCGATGCCAAAGTCAGTTCTTCGGTAATAGTTGTGACAACTGTGAATAGAGAGGGTTAAGGTTCTAGTTTTCATACCTGTGTCATGATGAGGTAGTAATCTTATATAGTGAATACCTGCTGGGGTTAGGTCATCATCTAGGGATAGGTTGATCGGCCCGCATGCCGCTCTAGGGATGAGTTTGGGCCTAGTACGACCGACCCAACCAATATTTATTCATTTTCTAAAATTTTTCGATTTATATGACATTATAGCTTAATTTGACTTTCTAAATAAATAGAAGTCAAATTATTGTAAATAAAAATATTAGAGGTTTTATTTAACCGCAGTTTTGTTTCCTTTCAGGGTCTTTACAAGAAATGATTCATTAAATAACATATTCCATTCAGCAAATTCAGTTTGTGGAATTGACTGGTAGATTTAATTTCTGTTAATTTCGTTAAGTGTGAACAATGTTTCTCTAGTTAATTAAGTAAATTCAACTTGACGTGATAATACAATGGAATAGCATAGAAAACGTATAACGGTAGTTGTATTATTTTTTTGAGGGATATCAACTACATTTCTGAAGGAATTTTCAATTACACAAAGATTTTTTCAAGTTGCATACAGAAACTTTGAAACTCAAATCTACAATTTATAAGTCATACTTCTCTATGTTCAAAATAAAAGTCGTTTTAGAGGGACGTACATTTATTAAGAAAGTTAATGAAATATTTGATATAACTTTATGAATTGTACGTTGAAGTGTCTTGAAAATATAATTTATGTAATTAGGATGTAAAAAAATTAAAGGATAATTTTGAAAGTAAAATTATAATTATACATGAAAAGTAACAAACGACACTTATTTTAAATAATTAAAATTTTTTAAAAATAAATTTTATTTTTAAAGAGAAAGAAGTACTATTTTATTATTTATTTATCACTGCATCTTCAGCTAATAATTAAATCCTTTACGATGTAATTTTGCTGGTGGAAAAGAAAAAAGTTAAAGCTTGAGCTTAGAGTTGAAGAGGTGGCACAGTGAGGGGAACAGAACTTTCCTTGTGCACACCCAAGTGCAACCCAAGCTGTGGTAATGAGTAAGTCAGTGAACTTTAACTGACCAACTGTTTGGCTCTCAAATCAGGATATCTGGCACAATGGCAGTGGTACCCCCATGAGTCGAGACAAGAATTTGGGTTCCCGAGACCTAAGCTAAGACTCTGACAGGCACATCATTCCCCCTCTTTCTATTTTGAGATTATCTACTCAGACCATACCATACCAGACCATACCATACCATTCTATGTCATTAAGAAATATGAGGGAGGCATTCAATCATATTATACAGTATACCATAACATCCATCAATGGAGTTTTCTTCTTATTCTTAGCTATTCGTCCCTGTAGAGACATGAAATGCCGACATCACCCCTCCTCTCTCTCTCTGTTGTTACTTTTAACCTTTTGAGAGAGAGGGTATGGTTACTGGTGAATCCGTCAGTCTGTGTTGTAGACCCCCTCTCGCTGGCATGGGCCAGTGTCAGGTGTCTGCTTTTTTCTTTTTTTAATTACTTTTAATTGAATTATTCTCTTTAAACTAACCTCTCTCTCTCTCTCTCTCTCTCTCTCTCAACCCACGTCTCCTCACCAAAATCTGTGCTTTTCTTCTCCTCCACATTCACAAAATCCAAGCTTTTGCACAGTCCTCTCAGTGTCCCACAAATACAACCATGAATGAACTGTAGGCACCATTTATGGAAATGGGTTCTGGCTCTTTGACTGATTCTGGCAGCTCCAACGCTTCCTCTCCACCAACTAATGAGTCTGTGAATGGCCTCAAATTTGGTAAAAAAATTTATTTTGAGGATCATCTGGGTGCCGGGTCTCCGGCAGAGTCTGCAAACGGCTCCTCGTCGTCGTCATCCGGAGCTCCCACCAGGAAGGCTCAGGGTGGCCAGCAGCAACCACCCAGGTGTCAGGTTGAAGGGTGCAAGGTGGATCTAACTGATGCTAAGGCTTACTATTCAAGACACAAAGTTTGTGGTATGCATTCCAAATCTCCTAAGGTCATCGTTGCTGGCTTGGAACAAAGATTTTGTCAGCAGTGTAGCCGGTGAGTTCTTTGTATTATATCTTTACTTCATTTATGAGTATTGCGTTTTAGGCTTTGACGCTGCTGTGCGTAGATTGCTTTTATTTTATCCTCTTCTATTGGAAATTGATGACTGTTCGTTTGTTGGCAATCATTTGCAAGTTCAAGTCTTTTTGCCAGGGAATGGAAAGAAGTATGCGGGTGAACTAAATATTTTTCAATTGTTTGATTTTAAGTACCTTGTAGGTGCTGTTGTCACTTTCAGCTTCTTGAGCGTCGTGGATTAATGTTGAAGCAATATATGTTTGTGTGTGTGAGTGTGTGGGTTATTAGGTAGCTTTCAAGTTCAGCATACATTAAGTTTTGTTTGTTTGTTTATAGTTACATCAGTCTATTCTTTGTATGTCGCTTGTGCCCTTTTTTTTTTTTTGGTTGAAATGTTTATTTCTTGGGGTTGATATGATTTATTTCTTTGGTTTTGTCTCTTAAAAGTTTTTGGTTTTTAATCATTCACTCATGAACTTGGCTTGAGTTGATCCTAGTTCAGGTCTGAACCCTCTGTTGTACTTCACTTAGAGTTGAGTTTTAATATACTTTCATTTTCCAAAAAAGAAAAAGTACTTTAAAAATTCATGGTTATAAGCCAGCGGCAAACTTGAACGGACTCCCTGTAGCATTGATAAATTGTGAAGGACTGCTGTCAATTTATGGGTTATGCAAGACTCATGTCCTTAACTGGAAGCAAAGCACTTTTTTCTGAAAGTCATTTGCTTGCTATACTTTTGCTTTTGTTCCGAACCTACTGAGGTATCAGATCTCAATGTTCAGATTCTTTTCACTACATTTGTCACTGAATGCTCTTGGACCACCTGACAGGAAAGTCTTTCTATTAGTTGTCCATATAAGAAAAAGAACTACTTCAAAAATGACTGTTAGCTAATTATGTATTCATTACAAGGTATAATTAGTGGCTATAAACAAAAGTCTAGTTTCAAGTAATTGATTAGTGCTAGTTTGATGGTTTTGCTCCTCATGGTGTACCTTATAAACTCGGTTACCATGATCAAATAGAGACAAGCCAAAATCACTTAAATAGTTACTTCTTTTTTTTTTTTTACATTTTCATTTTTCTTTTTGAAGGAGGTCCCCCATTTCCATTGGTCCTATTGAATTATACAATAGGGGATAAATCTCTGGTAAGCTACCAATCCACCCTATTCCATGCGAGTATTGAACTCATGATCTGTTGATCATAGAGAGATTGTGCCTATTCAGGCTAACCTCTCATCCTTAGTTTAAGGTACTCTGGAAGTCTTTATAGTGCATAAATAATTTTCCTTAGCTGAATTCATTCTAGACTATAATGATCACAACTTGTTCAAGCAAATAATGGAAGATTTCTTTCATGTTGCCCAAGCGCATCTATGATACGGTATATGGATGACCTGATGCCTTAAAATAAATTGACTGACAGATTATAAGCAAGTTGGGTGTACTAATTAATGGAATTCTCAACCCTTGTGATTTCTCTTGACGTTTCAGTGGTTGTTGATTGAACAATAGTAATTAGTCAAACTTTTCTACTCCTTGGGAAACTGAATTTAGAAGGTAGCTTCCATAATGCTCTGGTACTGTGAAAATTAAGAGGTTTACTTGGTATTGCTTGCAAACTGAGCCATGCGACAATATAGCAGGATGGTCACAGTAAGGACTCCAAAGTCCTGACTTTCTAATCACACTTTAAATGCATTGGCAGAAACATACTGAGTGCAGTTGGAACTTTTTTTTCTCTTTTTTTCCTTTCTCAACTATTTCTATTTTTATGCTTATAGAGATCAATGATGCTATTCTTTTCTAGAAGGTTTTTAAGTTAACTTGTTCATTTTATACACAGATTTCATCAACTTCCAGAATTTGACCAAGGTAAAAGAAGTTGCCGCAGGCGCCTTGCTGGCCATAACGAACGACGAAGGAAGCCCCCACCTGGATCAGTGTTGTCACCCCGCTTTCGTCGAATCTCTTCTACAAGTTTTGGTAAAGATGTTAAAAATGAAAAACCATCTTCTGAAACAATCTTCGTTATCTGATTTCGTACTTGTGTTATGCTCTGTTTTTGTCAATAACAGATAACAGGGTTGGAAGCTTTCTTCTGGACTTCAGTGCATATACAAGGCCTAGCTCGAGGGATGGATGGTCAACTGGAGGATCTTCTGAACGGTTACATGAGGGTCAAGCAATTGGTAGAGGAAGGTCCACCACCCATCCATGGCAGAGTAGCCCTCACAATCCTCCAACTAATATTTACCTGCAAGGTTCGGCAGTTGGGATTGGGTTCTCTGCTTCTGGCATTCCTTCAGGAGAACGCTTCACAGGAGTTGGTGTTACTGACTCGAGCTGTGCTCTCTCTCTTCTGTCAAATCAGCCATGGGGCTCTTGTAACCGAGCGTCAGGACTTGAGATGAACAACTTGGTTAATACCAAAGTGGCGCCTGCTACTCAATCAACAGCCCCACATGTTTCTGCAGTCAATCAGTATCCAAACTCCTCTTGGGGTTTCAAGGTTGAGGCTAGTAGCAATGCACACGAGATGTGCCCCGACTTAGGATTGGGTCATATTTCACAGCCTCTAAGCAGCCAATTCTCCAGTGAACTAGAGTTGTCTCAACAGAATAGGAGGCAATACATGGAGCTTGAGCACTCAAGGGCTTATGACTCTTCGACTCTGCACATGCACTGGTCACTGTGAGGAACCTTTTAATGGGTGAGTCGCTGGGAATGGATTAATAAGTGCAAAGACACTTGGTATGTGATCCTTTGCCGTGCCTAGTCTTCTTTTGGCAACTTTTGGATTGTAAGATACAAATCCTAAACAATAGTACTTGATGGAACTTCCCTTGGTACCTGGTAAATAGTGATGGAACACTTTGCACAACTTGTGATTCCAAATATTAGTGGTACTAACTTTTTGTTTAACTCAACCCTAATTCTGAACATCTCATCTCATCTATTCTCATCAACTAAGCATCTACACAAGATCAAGAGTTCTCCGTTGAGTTCTGCCATCATCCATTGGAATGAACTGAACCCCGCTCCTCCTTTTTTCCTTTTAAGGGGTAAATGAAGTGTCCAAACATATTGGAGACTAATTTAATCAAAATGACAAATTATATTTCAAGGGTCTCTGGATATAGTTTAGCCTACTTGTGCATCTTGATTTTGGGGGAAAACCTCAAGTACTGAAGAAAGAATTCTGTTTATCAACGTGATTAGAAGTATTTCAAAAACCACTCTTTTAACACTTAAATTATTTAAAAAGTCTTGTGGCATCAAAAATTATGAAACTTTTTTATTAAATGTCTGTTAATTTTTTTTAATACAAACGTCTAATTGTTGTACACTTAACAGCATTTATAGATAAAACAAACTCTCTTTTTAAATATTTTTTTAGTAATTCAAAATAGAAGATGTGCTTCTTTTAAGACTCGCAAAAGAAACTTAAAAGAGTTTGACAACAGTGTCTCCACACAAATATTCAAATTACACTTATAAGATGATGAGAGAATGAAAAGGCGCACGCCTACATACCTGTATTGAATCTCAAGTTGACTGTCATAACGAAAATGTGAGGAAAGAATGACTTCCAGATTGTCGAGCTTGTTTCTATAGTATCAGTCATAAAAAGAACATTTTTTGTTGTGACAAACTACAGCTTTTCCAATCTATCCACCTTTCACCATTTCCTACTGATAACCAAATAACATATTCTAAAATATGTCAAGAGTCTAAGCAGTAACTCCACTACTCAATAAGGTGTTGATCTCCCCAATTATATTAACAGGCCGTCCATCATACATGGATGATAGCGTACTTTCACAAAGCTTCTTCAGCTCTCTGGTTTTCGCAAGTGCTGCATCCTGAAATTGAAAGTATATTTGCAATACGAACATTAATATATTTCAACAAATTATCTTTAATTTTCCTGCAACCACCAAGCTTGCTTCTCCAAATTGAAAATAAATAACAAGTCATTAATCATATTGAACATGTCAAATATTGCAAGAACTCCATAATGTATCCGTACAACAACTGTAAGTTACAGCACGACTAGCACAAATAAATGCTATTTCCTGAAACAAGCCACTTATCAACAGCATGAATAACCACATTTACAGGATTACTTTACCAGGAGTATTTCATTATGATGTTCATTTCTCTGCAGAATATAACTCTATACCTACAAAATTACAGCTTTGAAGAAATGCAACATGGATAGTTAGAATGTTCACCCAGCACGCATCACATACAGCATAAACGCAAGTTCTTTCTGATGAAGAAACTGTTTATAGGTCCTAAAATTAATAGTGATGCACACATCAGCATGGTACCACCTATTTGCTAAAGTATTATACTTTGTTAGCTCCCTCTTATTATTGTTTGGGAAATCGGAAAGTAACAGCACATCTTTAGAAACATAAAATTTTTTACTTGGAAAGGAATCATTGGTTGAGTTACAATTTCAAACTCAAGATTGATGCTGTGAAAACATCCTCTAGCTTTCACATTTACTTTATTGATTACAAGATACTAAAACAGCTAAACATACTGAAATGGGAATCGCTTTAGCAAAATTAGTACCACTTTGTACAGTCTAAGAACAAGACAGCAGAATCCATATGCAAGAAAAATTTACGTGTGAATATGAGTCTTATATTACATCCACATGTCATTATCAAATATACTATCTTCTCCAACAGCTTAAAAAGTTTAAGCAAATAAGTGAGGTAAATTACAAAATGCTAGAATAGCAGTTTACTTGGTATTTCATGGTGCAAAAATAATAAGCACAATGACTGTTACTTGTGAAACAACTTACCTGTTTTGGCCATAAAGAACATAAAGAATTGTGAAGCTCCATACGCTTTGAAAACACGTCCTTTAATCCGTCCTTTAGTTTTGATTCATGATGCTTCTTCTCCTCCAATGTTTTCACAAGTCTGTCCAGAAATCTGAAATACAAACAGACACATTATATGGCAATTCTTCACGTTACAAGGCTACTTGAAATTCCTAACCAGTACACCATAAGCAAGAGTTAAAAGTTGACTAGAGATATCAAGCACATTCCAGTTAAGATGTTGAGGCACTAAGATTCTAACCCCCAACTAAAATAGAAAAACTAAGTCCAAAATTAAGCATGAAGGAATTAAAATACTTCCGTAACAAATACAACGTGCCAATTTTCTGACTAATATGGAAAACCAATCCAGACTCTAAGAACCATGAAATCCAGTAACCAGGACATCTTGCATGGCAATAGCTAAGGACAATCTTTACTGTAGTCAACAGTCAGAAAGATAGCTTGCTGGTTACTTGACTTAGTTAATTTATACAGATGTCTCCATCAGCAGAAAGTAACATGACCTTACCATTAAATTTATATTGACTCTATGAGAAAAACCAATTAGTGTCTGCATCAGATGCTAACCCATGGCTTTCCCTAATCTAGGAGTGAAAATCCCAGCCAACCCAATTTGTAATTCATTTTCACTAATACAAGAGAAACATGTCAGAAAATTGTTGGAAATTTAAAACATAATAGAAAGCATATTAAAATTGAAAGTCCAAAATGAATCAGATATATCCAGAACCACCTTTTTGAGTTGAGAAGCATGATCAAATCTCGTGTTTTCCTATTTGTCAACAATGAAATAGCAGAAGAAACGTCAGCTAACATTGTCTCAATGGCATCAGGCGAATACTGCTGTAGTACCAAGGAAGCAACTGACTGGACTTGATGTTGCAAGGACAAAGTCTCTTCACTCCTCAATTCCACCATTCTTTGAGTCAAAAATGATTTGATCTATACAATTATCAGAACCAAACATCAATGTTTGATATGGACATCAGGCAACTTAAATCAATGTTTTGATATAGAAAATTCAAGACCTCATATCAGAACAGAGACAACAAACTTCAGGTTTGTCTAAAAGCAGTTCATTTATGCTTTCATCAGAGTAAAAACCAAAAACATATTTGAAAAATAATACCTGCAATAAGATCCTCCATGAGGAGTTCAAATGAAATAAGTGAACACATACCTCATATAGATCATCAAGAATTTTGTTTCTGTAATCTGTATCCAAAAGCTGGCTCTTGTCTCCCCTTGCTCCTGAAGTAGCATTGAGCCAATGTGAAGGGCATGCCTGATTTTGTTTTTCCAACCCCACAGGTGGTAAATTGACATCATCAGTCATATCAACCTGTGGAGTTTCAACACTTATATCCCAAGATATTTCTGATGGAGAAACCTCTGAACGCATGGTTGTCTCATTTTTATTTAACAATGTTTTATCAGACTTCACAGCTTCATCTGGTGAGGAACATTGTAAGATGTCACTGGCATTCACTATTTCATAAGGACCAAAACCATTCCCATTATCATCGGTTTCTTCCACAGTACCAATATCCCAATCAATTTGAGCGTTATCTACAGAGATATCCCAGTCGATAGCATCTGCAGAGACATCCATATCTCCCTTCATATCTTTTGCCCCATCAATTTCAGACAGAACATCCACAGAATCAAAGCTCCCTTGTTCGGCGGAAACACTGAGAGATGGGGGATTTTCACGAACATCCTTCAAGCTCAACAAGACTGTCCAAGACAATTGCTGCACACAAGTTTATAAACTAAATCAATTTTAAACAATGAATGACCATATGACCTGGAATCCGGTCATGATAAAAGGAAGAAAGAATGAGTATCCTACATCTTTATCCGTATGAACATCTTTGACAAAGTTGGAGTAATATTCTATTGCCCTTGACATAGAATCACCATTTATTACTTGAAGAATCCCAGCAAATGCACTTGGAAGTGACTTAGCAGTTTCCAGAAGCTCAAACCTCACATTGTTTCCCTACAAGGAAAGTTAAACACTATAAAAATAAGTATAATCACAAGACAGATCTCTCAAACTTCCGAGCCACCATCCAGGTGCACCAAGCTAACCTGCAACCCAAGCTCTTGACAAGCTTCAGCATACCTAGCAGCTGACAAAGCTGCACTTCTTTTAATATCTGCTTCCTTGCGATCCAGCTCTGCTAGTTGTTGCTGGATCTTTTGCACCTGTTTCTTCTGATATGGGCTTGATCAAACAATGTCAACAAAAAAATAAGAATGACACTCGACATAATAAGTTCAGAAATTTTCACCAAAGGTAAATAGGAAACAGTAAAAGCACATGCTTACATTTCATAGTTAACATTTTGGATTATTATTTGTGAGGCCTCACCAAGGAAGATATGATCTTTATCAAAAGAACGGATAATGGCCTCCCAAGCACCCTAAAAAGGAAAAACGAGTAGCAAAAAAAACATTTACAATCTAATAACATAATTGCGTATAAAGACAAAAGAGAGATGAGCATCATACAGCGGAGCCTGATAGCCGGCCAAATATATTCCGGCTTTCAGGAGTTGACCTCACGAGAATATCATAAATCTTTTTGGCCTCTAAGTACCCAATTCCTGGTAAACGATAACGAAGCTCAAATGAAATACTTGTTTGACACAATGTCATAGTCCCCAGAGCTTAAGCCAACTAAGTTCATGAAATACTCTCTTAACAAATACAGAAGTAAAAATACAGAAACACACGGTTGTATGCGATGTTTGAATAGTTTGATGAAAGTGATACATACTACATAATGACCAATCACAAATTATAATTAACCAAAAGAATTCTCTCTTTCTAATGAATCTGGATTTTGGACATTAAACAATATGGTATTGCTGAAAGCATGTAAAATGACAAAATAAGAACCTTCGGGGTCGAGGGTATGGAAGTAGGGATCAGTATCCTTGGGGAGAGACGGAAATTCCTTAGAAATTCGTGCCCTAATAGCGGCAATCCGCTTTCTCCAATCCGCCGGAATTCTCTTCCGATCAACAAGCCATTCTTCAACCAAAATCCAAATAAAGATCAAACTACAACACACGCAAATAAGAAATGAAACAAATATCAAAGGGTTACCTCCGAGACGAGAAAAAGTGATGTCAATAGGGAGATTACGAACATCGTCCGGAGTTTGCATATTTGCAACGAGACTGTTCTGCTGGTAAATTTGGAGTGAATGCTACAGGAGAGAGCGGAAGATCAGTTTAGCTGCGTGACTCGTACACGAAACGCAGAGACCAAAGTAAATAAATAATGACTTTTTTCACTTTTACAGATTTATCTTCATAATATGCTTTCAAATAATTAAATTTTTTTGACTTATATAAAGATAATAAGGTTAACGAATATGATGCCATAATTTAATACCTCTAAAGGATAGATTAAAATATAAAAGTGTATTTTAAAAAAGGTGCCTAAAAATAAGTGATAAACATATATCTTCATATCAGATATGTATTTTCTCTTTAATATATATCTCATTTGATTTTATCTTGTATATCTCATTTGATCCTCAATATCTTATTTGTTATTATTATTAGATACCAAAACACATGTATAAATGCCAATGTTTTAAAAATCGAACCGGACATTGAGCCGATCGAAGTAAAGGTTTAAGGTTTAGAGATTCAATCGGTAATGAACCGCTATAAAACCGGTATATAATAAATAAGAAATAAAACTTATAAAAATAAGTAAAAATAAAATATTTTATTGAAATAAAAATACACCAATGCCTATTATTATATAATGAATTAATAATAAATAAATATAAGTCTAATATAAATATTAAAATAACAATAAAAATCAAAATTGTATTTCTGAAGGAGGTTGTGTCTCATCATCGTCAAAAGCTCCAAATTCTCCAACGCTATTTAAAGATTCGTAAACTACGCTTTCATCTAAAGTATTTGCATCAACTTCTTCTACTGCATTAAAACAAATTACAAATTAGTAATGTATGAAATTATTCTCAATTGTAAACTTGTAATACAGTATAATTTTAACTTAAATATGTTCAAAATAAGATATGAACTGACTATCAGTAGATGTTCTTAATTCATTCGTTGTGACAAATGCATTTTCTTCAAAATCATCTTTTCAAGTTCATTATAATCAAGATCAGGCGATGACTCTTCTTCTTCAATCCAAAAATCAGTATGTTCAATACAATCAATATCAACTTGATCATATGTTCTCTTCTTACTAAACGATCTGAATACATAATAGAGAAATTATAAAATCAATAATAAAAATAAAAATATTGAAATAAAAACAAAACTATAAAATAATAAAATACTTGTTCTTCATTCTCAGATTATAAGTAACATAAACAAGGTCATTAAGTCTTTGATGTTCCAAACGATTTCGTTTCTTTGTATGAATACGTTCAAAAATGCTCCAATTACGTTCACAACCTGATATAGAAGCTGTTTGACTGAGTAACCTAATAGCGAGTTTTCTCAATGTTGGAGCATTGCCACCAAATAATCTCCACCACTCATCTGTATTTTAAATTAATAGTTATGATAAAAATATGTATTATTAATAAGTAAATAATGAATTAAAAATATAAAACTTACCTAGTTGCATTTTGCTCAACATAAGTTCTCTCTTTGCTGATGATCTGGCAAAACTCTCTAAACCTTCACGATACAATTTTATTTCATTTATCGCTTGTGATTGCTCTTCAATAGAGAAAATACCTTTGCATTCAATCACATCAAACAAACCGCTCATAATATTAATTGTATGTTCTTCTCCACTATATAAGCAATAAGGATTGAGAAAATAAGCAGTTAAGTGGATCCTTTGAGTAAGATGCTTATCCCATCGTCGATCAATAATATCTATATAAGGCTTGTACAATTTCTCCTTCCCTTTAAAAATATTTATAATTGTTTTGTGAGCTCTATACATACCATCATATATATATATATATATGTATGTATATCCCAAAAATGGCTTCTCATCTGAGTTAACAATCCTCAACAACCTTGTAAGCAGAGCCACAATCTTCACAATGATCAAGCAAGCATCCCAAAATTTATTATCTAGAATAATAACACAAACTTCTTTTTCTTTTTCACTCTTTGATAATTTATGACTTGAAAAGTGTTTACTTGCCACTAAATTTTGAAGTGGTTGCTTATGTTCATAAATAATTTTCAAAGTAATAAATGTAGTTGCAAACCTGGTAGCAGCAGGACAAACGATTTCAACCCAATCTTCTTGTTTTCATAACCAAGACAAAAATGTGACATGATTATACACAAAAATTGTGATCTTAGATGCGCATGAAGCAAGACTAGAAATATGGCCCGTACTACCAATATCTTTTAAATTAAGATTTATACAGTGAGCAGTGCATGGAAACCAATAAATATGCCCATACTTTGATTGTAATAAGTACCCAACTGATACATAATTAGTTGCATTATCTGTAACAAAATCCACAACATTCTTTGGTCCAACCCACTCGACAATTTCAGAGAATAATTCAGATAAAGCATTATCACTTTTTACCATGTCAGAAGCATCAATAGATTTGATAAAAATTGTTCCAATATTACAATAAACCAAGAAATTAATCAAGGTTCTTTGTCTTTGATCAGTCTACCCATCTGTCATAATAATGCATCCTGTTGATTCCCAACTAGATTTATATGTATCCACAATTAACTGACGTTCCCTTTTTAAATCTTGAAGCAAAGGTACACATAACTTATAATAAGATGGTACCTTAAATCTTGGACCTATTGTTGTTGTAGCATTAATTGCTTCTTGAAAAAAAAATGGTAAATTTAAAGCATTTAAAGGAATACATGAATGATAGAACCATCTAGCTCATGCTCGTTTACATCGTAAAACAACATCCTTATCAACCATAAATTTTTTTAGAATAGGTTGAGAACCAGGAGTAGTTCTTGGAGAAAAATAAGAATCTATGTCAATAGTAGCTTTTCTATGTCCTTTATCTAATACTTGCGGTGTTTCATCATCTCTAAAAGATATATCATGAGACTCTTTATTTTCCTTTTTCTTTTTTACTTATTTCTGCAAATATTTTCCAATCATATCACGTGCATCAAGTGGTACTTTTTTGTAAGAAGCAATATTACCCTTAACACCAGTAAGATGTTCTTTCATTCTAAAAATTCCTCCCCTTTAAATATTATACTGCAAAACATACAATTATATTGGATATTCCCATCAAATGCTAAGAAGAAAAATAATTCCATGCCAGGTCGAACTTATCAAGAGTAGAGGATGGTTCCATATTCTCCATTATGATTTAACCTAAAAAGTATTAAAAAAAATTGGGTATACTATTGTCAGGGAAAAAGTATACAACTTAAATAATTCTGATTATCAACTGTAATAAAGAAGACGAACAGCAACAGAATGGATACATAAAAGACCAATAGATGTTACTCACTTATTAAACTTTGCTCCAGCAATTGCTCCACTTTAAATAGCCTAACTAAAATATTGCTAGTTTTCAATTTTGGTGCTTTAGATCAACAAATTGAATAGTTGAAAAAGTATATATAACTCAACTATCAAAACCAGAAATTGATATGAAATAGAGTTTTAAATATTACAAAAATTGATATGAAATAGAGTTCTAAATGTTATAGAAATTGATATGAAATAGAGTTCTAAATGTTACAAAACTTATCACTACCAGATAGTCCTTTCCTATAGTATAATTGAATAGGGAAAAAAGTGTTCCAACGTGCTCTTTGAAGTTCTGTTGATAAGCATCTCCAATCAAGAAAGCGGAAATAGTATTTTCATCTAAACATCCAAAACCAGAAATTGATATTCAATAGAGTTCTAAATGTTACAAAAATTGATATTCAATAGAGTTCTAAATGTTACAAAAATTGATATGAAATAAAGGACTAAATGTTACAAAACTTATCATTACCAGATTGTCCTTGCCTACGGTACAATTGAATAGGCCAAAAAGTGTTCCAACGTGCTCTTTAAAGTTCTGTTAATAAGCATCTCCAAATAAGAAAACAAAAATAGTATTTTTCATCTAAACATCCAAGTTTCCAAATGCAATAGCTTTGCCAGCAGAACTAGTCTTTGGATGCCCCTTCTCAGTCAGCACTCCAACAGTTGCCCAAAATAATAAATTTCTAGGCAAAGAACCAAAGAAGCCCCATTGTGATTATATGTTGGATAGAAGCTCATAAAACTCATGTCAAGACACACTTAATCCATATAAGCAAGTGAACTAACTGAAAAATCAGTGCCCCATAAGTAAGAAAATAAAGATGGAAATAGTTAAAAGATCACTTCATAGATGGTAAATGAACAAAACGTATGTCTGAGAAATGCTCACTCAGCTCTATAGGAGAAACCAATTGATTCCTGGAAAAAAAATACAAGAAATCTGAAATGAAAAGATCAACTATGGAGTATTGAGCTTTAAAGGATACTTCAATTCCAAAAAAAAATAGGTAGCCATTAGATTGAATCACTGGCATAATTTTGTAGGAGTTAGGAAACAAAAGTTCCAACTTGCCATCTTTTTGCCACAACCTAGAAGTTAACAATCACGACAGAGCCTAACATCAAAACTGAAGACAAACAAGAAAACAAATCAAAGAAAAAAAGGAAAATGAAGACTCACACAAAAAGAGAAGGCTCAACAAAGAGGGCAATGTGCCGAGGTCTGGAAGTGGTCTCCAAATCAACCAAAGGAGGATGGTTCTCTTCCTTTTCTACTCTAAACTCCATAACAATCATGTTGTTAGCACCTGCACCTTCATAAAGGTAGCTTCTTTTGTACATTTCACTTCTTTTTAAGCTCTCATATTCTATAAAGCGAGCTCCTTTACAAGTAAGGATGAGCACGTTAGACAGTCGTATGGAAGGGGATGGTTGGACGATGATTGCTATCTAATAAGGAATGGGGAGTACTCTGGTTCATGTGCTCTAGTCCTCGTAGCTACAACTACAACTCTTGACTCAACCATCTTCGCAATCAAGAAGACACAGTTGAAGCAAGACCACAAAATCCATGCTTAGATTGTTCTAGAAATTAACTCCAATTAACACCTCCTACTTCGGAAAAAAAATGTGGAGAAGTCCCATAAGTCTATAGGAAGGATTGAGATAGCAAAATAAAGCTCTCCTTTCCTTGACACTTTTTTGTCCAAACCATATGCAATAGCAGTAGTTGCTATGAGATCTGAGAAGAGAGAAGCTGGTGGAGGCGACGAGAGAGCTTGATTTGGCATATCTAAAGTTATGGTATTACGCATATTAGCTGACGGGTTCGCCCGGTTTGCTAAGAAACCAGTCGGTTCTCTAAAAAATTGAGTTTTAATCAATGTTTTAAAAACCAAACCGAATTGGTCGGTCCGACTGAAAACAGTCTGAACTGGTCAGTTGTCTGGTTCGGTTTTCGATTTTATACATATTTAAATAAAACCGAATCGAACAACTAACCAGTTCAGACTGTTTTTAGTCAGACCGGCCAGTTCGGTCTGATTTTTAAAACATTGATTAAAACATGTCTAGGGTCACCTAGCTTATATATGAATCATGAAACCAAAATTTATAAAAGAGGAATTAAAAAGGCTAAGCAAGTTAAGCACTTCTAGAGAGGTACTCAACACCAAAAACCATCTGAAAGAGGTTCAAGAAGAAGTCTATAAGTATCCTGGTGATCTAAGATGACTAAAAAAAGGAGAAAGAGGGTATGATATCTTATAATAAAGAAGTAGGGAATTGTAATTTGATGATCAAGCAAAAATTTAAGATACTATAAATAAAGGGGTGAGATAAAAACACTAAGTATTTCTATAGAAATGTTAATTGCATCCACTTATTAAAGAGAGGGTATATGGATTTAGCTATAACTAAAGAGGAGTTAAAGGAAGAAGCCTTTAAATATTTCAAGAACTTATTAGGGAATGGGTCTTCTATAAGTTCCATAACTCCAATACTTAAGTATTTCATCATTAACAAATTCTCTATAGATGAACTATAATTGTTATACAAACCCTTTAATGAGAGGGATGATAAGGAAGTGGCCTTTGAGATAAATCTAGAGAAAGCCCTGGGTCGAGATGGTCTCAGTGGAAGTTTTTACCTAAATGCTTAGCTTCTAATCAAAGATATCGTCACTAATTATATCTTAGAGTATTTTGAAAAGGTGTTGTTCTTAAAGAAATTAATAAGACCTTTATATTTTTGATCCCTAAAATCCTAAATCGTAATTCCTTGGATGAGTACTAACCAATCTCATGCTTTAACTTCCTCTATAAGATTTTCTTTAAGTTACTAGAAATAAGGTTGAATTTTATTTTTAAAGTTAAAGAATTGTATTAAAACAAGGAAAAATCCTATAAGGGTATAAATTTCATCATATAAGATATAATTTGCTGATCAAAACTAACTTTCAAATTTAAAGTGCAATTGCCTTAAAGCTTTAACACTTATGAGTTATTAACCTTAATATCTAAACTTCCAAAACAAGTGAGTTTGGAGACCTTGGATGCTAGAGAAGCTATATAAGAAGACCATAGGACAGAATTCCTTATAGTATCCAACTGGAGGTTAAACTAGAGAATAAGGAAAGTCGAATACCTATGACCAAGACCATTTCTCTAATCATAGTCAAATTCCTAGGCTTCATAGCCCTTATATCACTAGTTGTATTCTTTAAGACTCTTCGATTTCTTTCTCTCTATTAATTATATAATGTGCATCCTATATCCATTTGGAGAGACGTAGTTTTATCCAAATTCATTAATTGTTATGTCTCGATTCATTAATTGTACGATCAAAAAAAGCCAACTTTGAAAACACATAGAGCAAAAGTAGAGAGTAAAGTTGAGGGCAATACTGTCATTAGGCAAACAGCTAACTCCAAAAGCTCCTCTTATAGAGCTTTTAGAAATCAGCTTATTGGGGTTAAATAAGCTAAACAATAAGCCATTCACCAAATACATCAATAGCTTTTAAGATGGTCAAAAAGCTAACTTTTAGTCAATAAGCTAAAAAACAAATAATAAGCTATTTGCCAAACACCTCCTAAGCCTTTTTCATTGATTATAACCACATTATTAGACGTTACATTATTTTTCTTGAAGCCTTTTCATTATTTTAAACCCTGAAGTTTATATACATTACTTTATTCATACATTTTTTAAAATCAATCAATACGAGCATTCATCATGTAGTAACAATGATTTTATAATCTTTTTTATTAAATCTTATTAATTGATATTCCGAATTAGTTAGAATCTGTCCAAAATACTTTAGATTGTTATTGATTGTTAAATTGACTTTGTATGCAAAAGGATGAAAGTTAAAATGAACTTGCTTCTCTAAGTCATATTTTTAATAATCATTGAAATAATTAATTTGAATGAAAATTGCATATTATTTACACATATAAGATTCATTTTGTGAGTTTTTGTACCTAATAGCAAATACATCAAATTTTAAGCTCTCTTATTGTTTCATGTGTGTTATCATGTATAGTTGGATAATTCTAGAAGTAGTTGTTATTATTCATATAGAGATCATATTTGTTAAATTACAAGCATTGAAATGATAAAGGCATTTAGTTCGACATTTGTTTAGCGTATTTTCTTGGTAATCATCCTACCATATTTTATCCCTTGGGAATAATCAATTTTGAGACTTAACCTTTTTCATTGATTATAACCATATTGTTAGTCTTTACCTTATTTTTCTTTAAGCCTTTTTATTATTTTGAACCCTGAAGGATATTTGCGTTATTTGATTGTTTGAAACTTAAAATTTGAAAAGGTCAAATATTTCTTTAATAGTTGGTACGTGATAAATGTGATTTAAAAAAATGTTTGAAAAAAGTGTTAAAAGTTATGGCACCAATGGATTTAAAATGCAAAGGACCTAAATTGTGAAAGACCAAGTTTCTTGTAAATTTCCTTCAATTTTATCACCCTTTTGATGATCCCAATCATACCTTACCTAAGTCCCATTAAAACCTTATATTAAGACCTTTTGATTTTTGTCTTTAGTATACCTATAAGTGGTGGAGATATGATAATATTTCAAGCTTATGGTTAAGAATCATGTTGTGCATTGATTTGAGAGTTCTTATACTTTTTACCCTAAATAATTAAGTGCATTAAGAGAAACCTTGGTGAGGATGTAAAGATTTATGCTTTTGATTTCAAAATGATTATTGATGTGATTATTATTGGTATTGACTTATGAAGGTTATTTCTAGGATAACTCGAATTTGATTGTATGTTAATTTGATTAATATGATATGATGATTTAAACTATGGATGGATAGGCTGAGGTTAATACTGGAAGGATGTTTGTAGGATTAATGATTTAGATTATGATTTGCTTAAGGACAAGCAAAAGCTTAAGTATGGTAATGTTTGATAAATGATTATTTGACCATATTTATATATTCATATTTGATGTGTTTTGCTTGTTATTCAGTAGTTTTATAATATTTTTGGTGTTTAATTCACTTCAAGTGTATTTAAAGGTGATAATTGCCTTCTTGAACTAAAAAGAGAAGAATTTGGATGAAATCGTGGCATGGAAAGAAGATTTGAAGCAACTAGGAATTACACGACCATGTACAGTGACTGTATAATTTTCTGTAAATATATGCAGAGTTGAAGAATATTGTTTCTAATCATGTGAAGTTACACACCCGTGTATGATAATATACACAGTCGTGTATGTTGCCTGTGTAAGACTTTGTACATGTGTAAAATCGTGAATTCAAGTGCTTTTATAAATGCATGATCACTTACACGACTGTATATGTTGATCGTGTATATCTCAGAAATCCTATTTTTACAATAAAAAGATGTGAAAGGAGGTAAAACAGGAGGAGGCAAATTTTAAAGCGTTTATGAGTCATAAGAAACATAAGGAAGTGACAATTATGAGTAGAGTATGAGGAAAAAAACAAAGATTACATCACAAGATCTTATAGATAGCAACATCCAATCCATATTGCTCGAAAATTTATTAGAGAAGAAAAGGGAAATTTAGAATATGATTTCTTTGTTTTCTAGTTATTCTTCTGCATATTTGCCTTTGCTTTTGTTTTCTATGGATAGGAACTAATTTGTTTAGTGCCTAAGTGTGATGAACCCTAAGTTGTGATAACAATATGATTTGATCTTTTATTTAATGCAGATTTATTGATTTATTTATTGAGATTCAATTGTGCATTACAATCTTGTTCTAAAATATCCAGAATATTAGTTCATGATTTGATTTCATATGATTAGGAATTAGAAATCCTTTTCTGTGAATAGATCTACCATAATTGGAAGGAGCAGCATAAAAGCTTAAAGATAGGTTGATATAAATCTTCTAAATTAGGGTCAAACATAACAGCAAAATTAACGAATCAGTAATGCAATCCTACGGGTTTTAACTAGAAAGAGAATTATGTTAATCAATTGATGAATTTGTTGTTAATAGTCTTAAAAAAGATATTAACATAAGATACGAACTTGTCAGTGCTAGCTATAGCTACACCGTATATTTGGTGTTTTTAAATTGATAAATTCTTATATGCTTAGGAAATATTTATATTTTTTTCCTTTCGGCTAGATGATTATCATCTTAATTATGCTATGACTTCTTTTACGATTCAGTATAAACACAAAGACAACTTTCAAAGAATTATATTATGATGACGCTTGTTAGTTTTTATGGCGCGTGGGAGAGCATCTGTATTAGGAACGATCAAGTTTATGCTCTTTAACAATTTAATCATATGATTTAGTAACAAGTGATCAAATAATTAGATCACAAAAGAATACACAAGTGCAATTAGCATACTTAAAGAAAAGATTAGGGAAGAGATATCAGAACCAATTTATAAAGGTTTGGTCTTTTCTTCAAGTACTTCTTAAGAATTCAATTTATTACCTCTTCTTTCAATTATACAAATATACAACCCAACCAGGCTTAGGGAGCTTCTTTGATTTTCATTGACCGGAATAGTGAGTTATCGATCAGAGCAGAGGCAATTGGAAATCGGAGAAATGAAATCGGAAGGAGAGAGCAGCCGATTGGTTAGCCTATGCATAGAGGCGGCCTGTGAAAGCAGCGAGAGTATCGAAAAGTGGAGGAGACAGCGACGATCTCTGCAGCGCTTGCCTTCTTCTCTCGCAGACTCTCTTCTTCGCTGCCTCCTCCATCGCCGTCTGCTCTTCCCTTCCTTACTCGAGTACGCTTTTCCTTTTTATTCAAATTGTCATTTAGTTTCAATTATATAAAAATTAAGTGTCGAGAGAAAATGACGTAATGGTGTTAGAGTTGAGCTTATTTGACTGATATCCATGTTAATGTCAATGGAAGTTTGGATGACGGGTGGTAATAGATTATTCCAAAGTCTACGAGTACAATTTTAGCAGAAGATTTTTTTAAAAACAAGAACTCACACTTTTAGGTATAGTTATTAGAAAGAATTTGAGAGTAGACGTAATGCATCAGGTCTTATAAAGATGGTGGATAACAGCAGGCCATTACTTGAAATGTTTGCTATCATTTGAAGTTCAGAATGAAATCAAAGCTAAACTGCGCAAGGGTTATGCTTTTTAATATCATTTATCCACCAACTGTTGGCATCTTCTTACTCTTTTATATTGACATCCCATTTTCAGGCTGTCCAAGTGTGATAAAAATTAACTAATTTAGTATGTTTATTAGGATCATATTGAGAATCTATATTCCTTTAGCTTGAAGGATGTGCATGGATGGCGTGTGTAATTATATACATGATATTAAGTCTAATTTTAGCCTTTCTTGTTAAAAGGTGAAGACAGTTTAAGTTTGTCTGTGGTCGTTCTTCAGCTGTGATGGAATTTGAATAGCATTTTTATGCCAGAAACAGTCTATTGTGTTTGTGACCTTTCTTAGAAATGCATTGCATTAGTCGTCCTAATTCTGACATTGTGCATATAATGTTTATTCACATCACCAAATAAAATTTGCTCTTGTAGACTTTTCAAACATAGTGTGGAGGTGATTGATCTCCAGGGTGAAAACAAAGTGGATGCTGAGTGGATGGCATATTTAGGAGCGTTTCAATATTTGCGATCCTTAAATCTGGCAGATTGTCACAGAATCACCACTCCTGCCTTATGGCCTCTTACTGGTAAGGTTATATTGTAATTATTTTCCTCTTTTTCTATTTGTTTAATGCTTGGTGTAACAATTAGAAGTTTGAACTAGCAATAACTGATGAATTGTTTGTAGCAAGTGAAAAATATGGAGTGTTCTTCATGAAGTTGCTATAGAATTATGTCCATATCTTGCCAAGGAATTCAAGTTGAACCAGATTTATAAATCTGTCTGATATTCTCAATGGGTTCAGGTATGACTTGTTTAAAGGAGTTGGACCTTTCAAGATGCACTAAGGTTAACAATGCTGCTATTAAGCATCTTATATCTATTCCAAGTCTAGAAGGACTTCATATTTCAGAAACAGGCGTAACTGCAGATGGTATTAAACTTCTCCCGTCTCTTAAAAGCTTGTCTGTTTTGGACTTAGGTGGTTTACCTGTGACTAATGAGGCACTGAGTTCTCTTCAGGTACCATAACCTGGCAACTTATGCTCATACTGTTTGTTATTATCAACTTTCTTTTGATTCATATCTTCGTGCTTTTGATGGTTTATTGAGTGAACTCTTATGTCATTGGCTAGAAGGTAAAAGGCATATCTAAAATCTTGGATTTCATTATTCAATATTGTTATGCCATATCATCTTTTACATAAATATCAGATCATTATCTGAAGGTAATATATCCTACCTATCTTGATCTAAAACTCAATCAATCTACTGCATAACGTTACATTACCTGTGTACTTTCATTTTAGGACTGTCTTTCAGTTCATCTTAGATGCAGCAAGTGATGATAATGACTGCAGTGTTAGTTGAAGTTGATTCCTAAGCCAGCTGGTTCTCGTACAATTTTGATCCCTGTACTTTCTTGCTGAATTACACTGGCTTAGAGCTGTATATTATGATTTCTTTGGTATTTGGGCTGCATTCATTTTTTTCTGCTTATGTTCGTACACTTTCATGTTAGGTGTTGACAAAGCTCGAATACCTTGACCTTTGGGGGAGTGACATATCTAACAAAGGGGTAGGCTGTCTTCATTTGTTCCCCAAGTTGAGCTTTCTCAGTCTTGCATGGACCAATGTAACGAGGCTGCCAAATTTGCCAAATCTTGAGTGCTTAAATATGAGTAACTGTATCATTGACTCTCTACTTGAAGGTGATGATAATAAAGCACCTTTAACGAAGCTGATACTTTCTGAAGTCAGATTTGAGCATGAGCCTGAAGCCTTTTCATATATTGAAACGAGTTTCCTATCCTTTCTGGACATTTCCAACTCTTTTCTTCGTGGCTTCTGCTTTTTAAGTCACATGAAAGCACTGGAGTATTTGGATCTCAGATCTAGCATGATTGGAGATGATTCGGTTCATCTACTTACACATATGGCAACAAATTTAACAGAATTAAATCTCAGCAAAACAAGAGTAACCTCCAGTGGACTTGCAATTTTAGCTGGGTATGTTCCCAAGCTGGAAATTTTAATATTATCCCATGCTCTGGTGGATGATTCGGCTATTTCATATATCAGCCTGATGCCTTCTCTAAAGCTTGTTGACTTGAGCAACACCAATACCAAAGGTTTGAATTTCTTATCCTAAAATGTGTTATTGCCTCTTTGGAACTTTTGGCTCCAAGTCATTGTGAATTAACTATGAAGTCATCTTATAGAAAAACAGACTTTTAATACTTATATTGCATGTAGGATTGTCCTAATGTAGCATTTCAGCTTCTCACTTACTCCTTGAAATTGCAGGATTGCTTCCCCAACCAGGTTCTGAGTCGAATAGAACAGCTTCAGAGCCAGAGATGATTCCTTCCCTGGCAGCTCTGAAGAGCCTCAATGCATTGGAAACATTGAATTTGGAGAATACCAAAGTAACGGATGCAGCCCTACCACCCTTGCTAAGCTTTCAAAATTTAAGAAATTTATACCTAAGAAGTGCTTCACTTACAGATGATTCCCTTCATCTCTTGTCATCCCTGTTGAACTTGAAACGTCTTGGAATTTGTGATGCTGTTTTGACAAGCCAGGGGCTAGATTCTTTCAAAACCCCTGCAACTTTAGACATGCTAGACTTGAGGGGGTGTTGGTTATTAACTGAGGATGACATCTTGGCTTTCTATAGAAGGCATCCACAAATTGAAATACGACATGAACATCTAAGTTGCTCTACATCATGTCAACGTGGCTCCAACTGGACATCTTCTTCACGTATTTATTTGGAACCTTCACAGATGAGACGAAATCAAGGAAAGACGTATATGTCAAGGCCTAATTCTCACTGCTTCATTGGTAGAAAAACTGAATTTGACTTTTTATGTCTACTGCATATTCCTTTGTCCTAAATTTTCTTGTTTGCTACTTACTAGATCAAAGATTCAAGTATAGCAGGGAGAGGCTGCTTGCATTACAGTATCATTCTCTGGCCCTTACTCCTGAAGGAAGTCTGATGGAGCTCAAGATGCAATTCGATTAGGAGAATTATACCTACTACGCAGTAGTTTTCTTTGATCTTGTTGGCTATACTATTGCCACTGTAATCATATGTCTAGAATTTTATGTAATTCTTATCATTTCATGTCATTATCTATTTATACATATTATTTCTAATTCTTTACGTATGAAATCTAAAATTAAATAAAAGCATTAACATATTTCAATTCAATCACACGAAATAATCACAAGTAATTCGTATTAAAAATTGATTATTTTATTAAATCAAAGAATCAATATAAAATGATAGTTTTAGTGTTCATCTCATCTAGATTTATATCTTAATATAGTTCATATCAAGGTAAAGGAAGTCAACAGAGATTACAAAAAAAAAAAAAAAAAAAGATAAAAGAGAATTTTTATAAATCTTGGAATCTTGATTAGTTGATTTCGTATTCTTCACAATAGTAGGGAATCCTAATTTATGTACAAAATCACCATCAACACGAGTCACAAACATGGTTTCATGTTTCACCTGTGATAGCATAGTAACTCCTCTGTTGTGCATCCAACTCCAAGGGTTTATCTTAGGAATACAAATCTAAAGGGCATTAACAAAAGTTCATGTTCAGGCTATGTTCCTTCATATGGCAGGTTTCAAAATAAACTAAGTAGACTGAGGGCTAACAAAAAACAAAAACTAACATATTTGGCTAGTGCTTTGAATATGGGTCTATGTTCAACCTAGATTTATCCAAGTTCATGCCAAAACTTTTTCTTACTTGTCCTAGTCATTCCTTTTTCATTGGGAAGCTAAAATAAGGTTCGTAAGCAAAATATAAGCCATATTGAATAACAAATCCAATCAAAATAATCTAAATATAAGTAAAATTTTCTCAAAATCACAATCTAATTAGCACTTATTATATTCTCTTGCATTTAAGAATTTATTATCCTCAAGCAAATCAACTTCATTACTCTTAACTTAAATAGGTGGTAATTTTGGAAAAGAAGTTAACAAATCAATAAAGATGATTTATTATTTATTCAATTGTAAAGTTCATTAATTTGTTATGTATTTAGCTACTTGCATCAGGTGATAAATAAATTAAATTCAACTTTATAATCATTTAAACGTTAACTAAAGAAAAAGAAATTCAATTTAACGCCTAAAGTGAACATACATTAACTTTAAAGCATTTTCATATATCAATGTTATAAATGATAATGGAGAGTTCTCTATGGTGTGAGGTTTCTCGACGGTTTGGCCTTCCTAGAGTTGATCTTCTATAACTTCCTTCTTTACCCAACCAGCTCTCTCTTCTTCTACCTCTTTGCCTTTTTTGCTTCCTTTTTGTCTCATCTTTATGTGTTTCTTCTCATATGTTTCTATCCAACTCATTCTCCTCACCTCTCGTTCCCTCCTTCACCATTCCCTTTTTTTTTTGGAAGTCACTACCTCAACCACCCTTTTCTCTCCTTAGCTAGTCTTAACCCTTCTAAGTAACTCTTGCTCAAATTAGCCTGGACCTTTTCATGCTCAAACAGTAGTGTTATTTTTTTATTCTTTCTCCTTTGCTTCCTGCTCCTTTAACTACCATTTTTTATAACGTTTTTTAAAATTTTCCTTCCTTCCCTATCTATTTTTTCCTTTTCAGGTATCAAGGTTTCCCCCCAAATTGGTTTCTAACAAAAGGTCCTCCTTGACTTTAGATGGTTTTGCTCCTTTGCCTCCCAACTATATTCTTCAGCCTCATTAATCTAAAGCATCTAGTCTTCTATCCCAACCTTTGCTCTTTCTTAGTTTTTATCCTTTAATCCTCAAACTTGTCTCTTTGCACCCTCTGATAGGTGTATAAAATAATATGGTTTCTAGATGTTTAAATGTGTTTTTAAGTATTTTCCTAAACGATAATAATGTGTTTAATTGTGTTCTTAGTATTTTATGTGTTTTAATTGTTTGATTGTTTTAGAGAAATGGATTGATCTTAATTTGTTTGACGTGTTTGTTAGTGAGTGAAAATAGGAAAAATTGAGAAAAAAAGATGCAGAAAGACTTGAAGAATAAAAGCATGCACGATCGTGAATGATTTTGCATAATTGAGAATGACTGACTACATGGGGATAAGCCTCTATCGCGATCATCCACATGTTTTCCCAAAATGTGAAAATTTTGTATTCTTAACATTTCGGGGCTATTTTTGGAGCCGAAACAAGTGGCAAAACCTTATAAAAAATCTTAGAAGCCTCAAGAAGTATCTAAGGCAAAGAAAAATATCAAATAGTAGGTTGCACATCATAAACAAGGAGATCAAAGTGGAGACATCAAGATCAACTCCAATTTTCTAGAATTTTCAAATTAAGGCATAAAATTATTTTTTCTTTTTTTCTTATAATTCATTGTCTTGGATGTTAATTTGGATTAGTGGGATGTTGAAAATGATTATGAATTTCTAAATCCGTGTTAGGGATTATCCTGGAATTTTTTTTGTTTAACTTTATTCTTGTTCAATTTAATATATGTTAATGTTTTGTGATATTTGTTATGCTTATACTTCATAAGAAATCAAGAGATTGAATCAAAGTTATATGTGTTAACTTGCATATTAAGACTTGGTACCTTAATAAACCTACAAATATCATATTAATGAACAATTGAATAGGGATTTTAATTATGAGTTAATTTTCCTTAGATTGCTTCAAATTCCAATTAAGTAGCTAGGAGTAGTTTTGTGAATTGAGACATTGCAACGCTATTGTTATCTATTTCAATTGGCATTACTTGATTAGATCTTAAGAGAGGATAATAAAAACATTAGGATATCTAGGATCAAGCATAATTGAATTAACAAGATAAAGGGAAGATAAAATAAGGATAAAATAACTCCTAAGTTTCCATCATTGATTAACTTTATTCTTATTGCTATCGTCGCTTATTCAATTGTTTAGTTTTATTAGTTTATTTTAATTTCAATTTATTTATTTTAATTCAATCTTTTATTATTTTAGATAAAGTGCATTCAAGTTGTTAGGTGATTAATCTAATCCTCGTGGGACTGGTATCTTTTATACTATAAGTTACGATTTATACCCTTGCAACATTGAAAGTTTTTATATAAAACTCTCAAAAAAATTTGGAGAAGAAAAATACCTACAAGCCTACATATATAGATGGTGTAAGTCTCTGTAAACGTGTGAAGATTGAAGACAATGGTTTTTGGTCATATATAGTTACACACCCATGTATGATGAAAACGTGGCATAAGGCAAAGATTTGAAGCAACTAAATACTTATACGTCTGTGTATAGAGTCCTGGGTTCAGGGAAGGTCCCAGAACAGTTTGTTCTGTTATTCCGCACGCGTTCATGTTGATGAATGCACTGGGATTTCCCGTTCTGGGAATCGCGATTCCCTACATAGAGACGATGTAAGTCTCTGTAAACGTGTGGAGACTGAAGAAATGGTCATGTGGAGTTACATGTCCGTGTATCTTAAGGTTCATGACCATGTATGTTACCTGTGTAAGTCTCTATGCTTATGTAGAATTACAAATTCAAGTGTTTTTTATCATACATAATCTCTCACACACCTATATAAGTGATCGTGTATATTTCAAAGACCCTAAAATTTACTATAAAAGGACGTGAGTGGAGGCAAATTGAGGACAACTGACTTCTGCATCAAATTTCAAACGTGAAATATCTAGAGAGGAGATGATTTTGATCAAGTGACAGGGAAAACATAAAGAATACATCAAGAAATCCAGTAGATTACAACATCAAACCTCAAACTTGCAAAAAGATCCAATATGAGAAAAAAAAAGATATTTAGAATTATGAACTCTTTGCTTTTTATTAGTTTTCATGTTTGTTTATATTTGATTTCATTTTCTATTATGAGTAACTAAACGAGTTTAGTGTCTAGATATGATGAACCTTATTTTGGGATAACATTATGTTTTAATATTTTATTTATCGTAAATAAGTTGATTGATTATTGCGATCCAATTATGTGTTTTATGCTTAATCTAATATATCTAGAATATTAGTGCAAGATTTGATTTCATATGATTGAGATTAAGAAGTCCTTTTGTTTGAATAGATCTACCATAATTGAAAGGAATTGATTGCAAACCTAGAGATAGGTTGGCATAAGTCCTCTAGATTAGAGTCAAACATAATAAAGAAATTCATAAATCGATAAATCAATCTTAAGGACTTTAACTAGAAGGATTTATGTTAATCAATTGATGGATTAGTTGTTAATAGTTTCAAGAGAGTTATGAACATAAGATAGGAATTTTCACGGGCCAATATTCAATAGTATGATTGCTTGATAAAAGGTTAATAATCTAAATATTCTTATGGGGATTCATCATTTAGACACGACTATTTGATATAAAGTTTTCTTCGTATTTTACTTATCCTGAGATCATAGTTAGTGATTCTTAAGTTAGTTATTTTTATCTTTAATTTTAATTAAAATATAAAATCTAATTCTTAGGCTAGATAATAGATAAAGGGTAATTACTAGAACTTATAGTCTTCGTGGAATAGACCGCACTTGCCTGTGCTAGCTCTAACTACACTGTGCACTTACAGTATTTCAATATTGGTATAGGAATAACCAATCACTTGCTCTTCCACTCCAAGCTTCTTCTTTCCCTGTAATTGAGTTTAGCTAAGATTTTACTTAAGTTCTCTAAAAGTGTAGGCTTTTTGTTACTTGCTTGAGTAGCATATGTGCATGCATATAATTTAATGATGAAAAAAGCAATAGTTGGCTATATCTTGTTAGCTATAGCTGATGTTATTTGTGGATCATTTTTTATATTAATGTGAATTTGGAGAACTAGGTTGTGGTTTCATGGGGCAACTGTTAACTACATCGTGCACTTGTAATAAAACTAATATTGGTATAGAAATAACCAATCAAGTTATTGACATTGTTTTCGGGGACAGTGATATTAAGAACACCAAGATGTTATTACTATAGTAATTATTTATTTATTTATTTTGTTTTGTTTTTATTATATCATGTTGTATTATTGGCTTATTCATTTATTTATCTTTTGAAATTCTTTACAATAATAGTGTGTTTGTGGTTTCTTTAGGGATTAAGGTTTAACGTCATCACAACAACTCATAATGGAAGGATGAAGTAGACAATACTCTTATGGGAGCTATGATGTGTCTTCATAGTATATAACATCACCATATGGTAGAGAGAGGTTTCCTCACATATTTTTAGAGGCTCAATTGGTATCCATGCCATGTTGCAACATTTGTGGGAGTAACCATTACAATCATAAATGTCGGACACTAACCTATATGTGAGAGCAACCAAGCATGTGCAACCAAACTCAAGGTGCAGTATACGAGAATGGTTGTAATTCAGAGTGGAGTACTCTTATGCTTATGGATGGAATGATTAAGCTCCGGTTGAATATTTATAGTGCCAAGAACCTCAAATTAAGGAGCCAACTCTGGAAGATATGATAGCTAGTTTTATTCAATAATCAATCATAAGGCATTAGGAAACACAGGCTTATATACAAAAAATGATGAATTAGATTGATTAGTTTGAGAAGATAATATCTGACAAGATGCAAGGAAATTTGCTTATTCCTACTAAAACAAATCCTAAAGAACATGGAATGAAAATCACCCTTAGGAGTGGAAACAAACTCTAAGAAGAAGAAGAAGAAGAAGAAGAAGAAGAAGAAGAAGAAGAAGAAGAAGAAGAAAGCATTACAAATAAAATAATGGAATGCCTAGCCAAACTTAAAGTTAGCCTACATGAATTTGAACAAATATTTTCTTCACCTGAACTAACATGACACATAATACTTTTTGAGCCTATTACTGCAACAGAGTGAAGAAAAGATAGAGGTTGGGTTTATGGATGAAGTGGCATTCCAAGAAGATTAGGAGGTAACTATTGTTGTTGTAGAGGAGGAAAAAATATGACTGAGGTAGCAGACGTAGAAAAAGAGGAAGTCTCCATCCAAAAAGAGGAAGTAGAGGAGTGGAAAATGATAATTGAAGAAGAAGATGAGCCAAAAACTTTTGTCTAAGAAGAGAAAGAAGAATAATGGACAAAGGTGGTTGAGGAAGAACTGGTGGAGGAACCCAATAAGGAAACTACTGATGAATCATTGGTAGCCACCTTAAGTATGGAGGGTTCCTACTTCCTCCAAGACAAACTGCTTGATCAACAGAAGATTCAGGGAGTTTCATTATCCCTCATTTTATTAATAGTTTTTCATTAAAAAGAACATTAATGTAGTTGATACGATTTATTAATTTGATAAATTATGCTCTTGCTATTATCTTGCAACAGCTGACTTACTTACAGACTAAAAAAACCTCTTTTTAGAGAAAAGGTTGAAAGCAAGCCACTAATCATAGACCTAGGATGAGGCTAACGTACAAGGTACGTTGAGCTAACGACGTTAAACAAATGCTACATGAGAGACAACCTATGAATTAGGATACTTTTATTTTAAATTTTAAATTTTTATTTTCATGTTTCGTAATTATTTTATTTTATAGTTTTTATCCCCCTTTTCTTTCTACTTTCCAAGGATGTTAGTCTAATATTAGATGGATCAGAATCAGAAAATGATCTTACTTAGGAAAGTACCTCTTAGCCTTCTCACTTATTCTATGTGCTTATATTATGTGTAGCACCTTACCCTCTCAAGACATGTACCCGACATCCTAAGTGATGTCCAAGTGTGGATCCCGCAAGGGTGGCATGCTAGAACGGTCAACACTCGAAAACTTAGTACAATTTTTTTCAAAAATATCAACCGTGTATGCGAAAATCAATAATCACATTTATTATTATTACACTCAAGATCATTCTTATTAACAAACCTTTCCACTTTGGAAAGTTATTACAAAATAGAATATTCAAATATACAAGTTACAATAATTGCGGAAGACTCAATTTGATACAATAATAAGAAAATACAAATGCAAACGTAAACTGATCCCGACTTCTACCTCTTACTTGAATACAGTGGCTATACTCTCGTTTGCTTAACGGGGTAACTCTTCTGAGCCTAAAAAATATTGCAAATTTTGGGTGAGTTTTGTGAACTCAGTAAGTGACCATCCTCGATGGCTCACTCATCACATAAGACATACAATTCAAATATTCACATAATTCACATCATTTCATTATTAATCATATCGAATCACATACACTTGATCAATCATTTCACATTCAGAAGTCATTTAAAACCATTATAATCATTCATATTATGCATATGCAGTACAAATGAGATTCACTTTCAATTTGTTACTTTGTTGTGACCGAGCGTTTTTTTTACTGGCTCATATCCCTTAGTGGATACTGGGCTAGATCAGATAATGTCCCATATCCCTTAGTAGATACCGGGTACATTCATAACTGAGCCTGAGGCTCTTATCACATATCGAGCTTTAAGCTCTTTTTCACTGGCGACTCCGATCACAACTGCCTTTATCTTTCATGCATTCATGTAATGGAACACATCAATCACATATGCTCAATCAGTTACTTTCTTTCAAGTTACACATTTCATCAGACCTAAGTCCAGCATTCAACATTTAAGTCGAGAATACACTTATTTCTTCTCATTCACATACAAGTAGCACTTCAATAACACATTTATGCATCAAGTCTCGGACCTTCATTGTCCGACATCAACATAAGCAAATCACATTCATATAAATTATATTCATATTGCATAATAATCATAACCTTAGTCATTCAATGCAGAAATTGAAATCAGAACAAAAATGAAATGAGACCATCTAGGTCGACTCACAATACGCTCCATATTAGCATTTGCTTCCAAGTTCTAGAAACGTTTGAATGCGGATGTTTACCCTGCACATCCAAATTATGCAATATACACATTGCACACATGCACATTAATAACTTTGCACAATTATAAGCATTTATTTATAATCAAATGTTTATATGGACTATATACAATGCATGCTTAATGACAATCGTGGGTATATTATCCAATTACACAACTTATGCTCATTTTTATTTCATAATTCAATCACTCATAATTTATTTTCTAGCATTATTTTCTCTCATAATAACAATTTCTCATTCACTTTAACTTGATACCCATTACTCATCTCCTTTGAATCACAACTACAATCATATGAATATCTTTATTTCCATTAGACACATGTCTTTGATGCTTTAATACCAACAATTCATTCACTAATGTTATTCTAACATTATATATTCATACAATATCCAAACTCTCATTCTTTCCTATATCACCTCCAAAATTCCAGACCTTTGGGTCAATTTTTTATGATCATTTTGATCAGGTAAGTGAAGTAATTTGATGACACTTTCTTCTATAAAATTTTTCCCATTGTATTAAGTTTCTAATGACACCAAAATCATTTAATTTGGTTCAGTAATATGAAAGTTATACACCAAACATTTTCAGACTATTCTTATACTAAAATAGTATTCTGTACTCAACTTTAATTCAAAATATGGAATTCTAGAGACAGAATTAAAATTCGATTTCTTTAGAAAATTTGTATTTCTATGTCTCTAGTTTACTCCACATAAAAAAGTCATTCCATTTTGATAACTACAGATCAATATATTGCCAAAATACCGAAGCATGTTCAATGAAAAATACTCCAGTTATGAAGTTCCAGAATTGTTCATCATTTTCGTCCCAATTCAATCAATCAATCTCTTTCAAATGATTTCAGATGGCTATAATTTTTTGTGTAGATGTAGAGTATGTGTTTTGAATCTGTTGATTCAAATCCCATGTCATTTGGAGGTCGAGAGAAGAAGATATGACCAAAAGATCAAAGGATGTTCGCATCTGTCTCCCATCAGTAACCATAGAAGTCACGATCGTGCTCTTCTAACTTATTTCAAATGTCACGATCGTGCATGATCGTGACTCTCCAAACTCTTCAGAAAAGTCACAATCATGTAGAAGCACGATGGTGCTTTTCTTCTTCTCCTCTGAAGCAGCTGATTTTGTTTCTTCTTCCCTCTTCCCAAAACAAACTTTTGAGTCACTTTTATACGGTCATTTTGACAATGAAAACGAAGGATTTAGGTGACAAATTCTTCTAAACAAATTTTCCTTTATATCTTAAGTTTCTAATGAAACTAATTTCGTGCAATTTGGTTCATTATTCTGCACGTTAGACCAAAAAAACTACAGACTGTTCCCAAACCATGACAGAATCCAAAACCTCAACTTCAAGCCAAAATTTGGAACTTTTAGGGCCTGTTTGGTTAGATGTTAATTAATGGAACGAAACGGAACGGAATGGTTTATAATAGAATGAAATGTAATATAATGAAAAGTTGTTTGGGATGGATGGAAGGGTTGATAATGTAATATAGTAAAATGTAGTTTGGAAGATATATGGAATATAATGTAATGTATAATAAATGACTTTTATATCCCTTATATTAAAATAGTAGTTGTAAGAGGTTTATTATTTTATTATTAATTATATAAAATATTATTATTAATTATTTAATATATTTTACTTTATTTTATGTGATTTATATACAAATATATACAAACAATTAAAGAATAATTTTTATATTTTTCCATTTTCATTAATAAAAATTTTATTGAATTTTTATTTTATTATTAATTATATACAATTTATTATTAATTATATAAAATATTATTATTAATTATTTAATTTAATTTAA